>CM035430.1:95192365-95752365 GCA_020310875.1 Ceratopteris richardii
CCTCTTAGGACTTGGGAAGGATATTGTAGTGATTGTGGAAAGGAACATCTCTTCCGAGATTGCCCAAAAAATCCCAACAAGGCTCAAGACACAACACCAATTAATGTGATCAAAGTGACAGATGCCCCGGGAAGTGACAAGGAATACACCATACCATTAAAGGCCATTACACAAGCACGAACGAAGGAACAAGAAGGAAAATAACCGAACCTTGAACAAGAAAACAAGAAAACAGTCAAATAGTGGAAGATTCAGAAGACCCACGTGAGAGTACTCAAGCAACAAAAAGCCAAAAGTGGAAGGAAAGAAGAGAAAAGCTCAAGGAAAAATGGATGAAAAGTAAAAATCAGGAAGATAAGAAACATACACAAAGAAACAAGAAGCCTAAAGAACTAGAGATTTCGGAAGAAGTTCCCATTCCACCGCCTATCCGAGAGTCAAAAAAGCCAGGATCAATTCTAGCCAACCCAAAACCCGATGATTTGGACATGTGGTTGAAAGCATACCAAGCTAGAATTAAGACTGGACCGAATGTGAAGCAACATGAAAAGCTTTACCCACTAGGAGAGTTAGAAAAGAAGAGGCTTGCGATATGTAGAAAACTCATAGAGGTAGCACAAGCAGCCCTAGAAAAGGCTATCCCTGCCCTCCCCGAGACAAGGATAGCGGAGGATCAATACAAGGATTGTGTTAAAGCCAAGGACAAGGAACCAAAAGAGAAGGATGATAAACATGAGCTAGTGAAAACCCAGGACGAACCTATGTCAACAGTGCCTGATTTAGAGGCTGACAGGCCAAAAGAATTGTGGAATAGAGTCCGAGAAGAACAATGGAAAAGGAATGGAGTGGCTAAACCTCCTTTTGAGGAATTAGATGTGGAAGTTTATCAACCAATTCCCAACATGGAAGAAATATATGAGGAAATATCGAGACTAGACCAAAATAGGGAAGAAGCTCAGAGCATTTTGACTCTACCAAATTACATGGGAGAGTACGAAAAAGAATCCATAATCTTTCAAGCGCCCACAGCACGAGGCAAAAGAAAGGGAAACTCAGATAAGAGTTCACACAATCTAACAAAACTTAAAAAGACAAAAGTACAATGCCAATTGACTGTGGAAGAACTACTTCATGTTAAACTGCAATTATGGAAACAATTAGCAGGTCAACTGGAGTTAGGCCAAGAGAAGAACGAAAAGGAAAGCAAGGGAAATGAAAATCCACTTAAGGTACAAATTCCAGTGGATAAGGTTGGAGAATTTAGTGAAGGAGATGAAGGTAACACGTGTCTACCTGTCACTTACAATGGCTATATGACCAGAGCCATACTAGACACAAGAGCAGGAGTAGGTATTGCTACCAAAGAGATTTGGGAGAAATGGGGAAAGATTGCCTTATGACCCACCCGCATGAAGCTATAGTTAGCATATGGTCATGTTGAAAAACCATTGGGAATATTAGAAAAGATCAAATTAACCACCTGTGGAGTTGAATTTGAGCATAATTTAGCCATCTATCAATTTGGAAAAGCAAATAACTATGAGATGATATTAGGACGACCCTTCATGAGACAGCTTAGGGTAGTGCAAGATTGGGGACGAGACTCTTTATACCTTCAACATCAAGCAAACACCACCAAAATAAACTTGCATACCTTTGCGTACAGAGATGTACCACCACTACAATGGAACCCCATACATAAAGAAGAGGATGATTTGTCTATCCATAGTGCTAGATCAAGCGATCAATCATGGATGCATGAGGATGCCCAAGATCCAAACTAAGGAAGACAACCTTATAAGAGTAGAAAAAGCTATTGTTTCTGCCCAATCTGATGTTACTCATTCGAAGATTGGTACTAGAAACTATCAGTTTCTACAATTTGATGGCCGAAAGGATGGGCCTTGTGTCCTTTCTTGGCTGTCAGAGTTTGATGATTTTTATACTGATGAAACGTATGCTGAAAGTGAAAAAGTTAAATTTGCCACTAACTATTTAGTAGGTAAAGCTCAACTCTGGTGGAATGTCCTGCGGCATAGTACCGAGCGTCCGACAACGTGGAAGGCTTTCCAAGAAAAAGTGAAGGATTCTTTTCTTCCTCCTCAATACCATTTACATGTTTAACGTGCATGGACGACCCTTACATGGAAGGAGGGTGATACAGTTACTACCTACACAGAGCGGTTCTGGAAAAATTTACTACTTTTTCGAATGCTTGAAGATGTATCAGAGGATATCTTGCAGCAGAAATATGAAGATGGTTTGGATGTGGGAATCCAAGCTAAGCTTCACACCCTACGACCTACAACCCTCAACGAGGCTATATCCTTCGCCTATGATGCAGAAAAAGAATTCCAATCCATAACCAAGTCAATCCGTCTACAACAACCGCGCCAATGACCACATTATGTTAAACCTACATTTCCTATGAAGCGTACTTTTAATGCCCCATATTACCATAGTTTTTCTCGTCCTCCACAATCCAATTACTCAACTCCACTTGTTGCTTCATCTCTCCAACCAACCAAACCACCTACCCTTCAAACTTCCATGGTGGATGCCCAACAGAAGCGACCACGAATCACTTGCTAGAATTGTGGTAAACCTCGACATACAAAAATAAGGTGCAGATTGCGACCTCTTCACATGAAACCGGCTACAGCTTAATTGCATAACATGGAGGTCCATCATGAAGAAATTCCTCTTGTTTGGATAGAGGAATCATTGGAGAAGGACTTAAGTACCTTGGTAATGATATCTCTCTTCACTCTCTACTTTGCATGAAGGGTACAATAAATAACAAACTAGTTAAAATTCTACATGACGATGGTAGTTCACATGACTTCATTTCACATTTATTAGTACAAGAACTTAAATTACAAAAGTTTCCTTCCTTGTATAAAGTGAAAGCTGCATTTCATGGTAGTTGTTATAATGTAACACGAGAATTGCAAGACTACAACTAGCATAGGCCCATATGTTGATTCATGAACATTTTTAATTGCACCTTTGCAATCTTACGATGTTATACTAAGTATGCCTTTTCGTCACCATTATAACCCATGTATTGACTACCATACGCATACCTTTAACTTTGAATTCAAAGGTCAAATCATTACTTTGTTTGCACCACATGATTTCCAGCCGTTTCCATTGATTAGTCACACTCAAGTAAAGCGTGCAATTAGGAAAGGATTCAACTCATGCATTGTTTTTGTCAATGTCATCAATGATTATACTCATACACTTCCTGATGCATATAAACCTTTCATGAATACTTATAAGGATTGTTTTATGTCTAAGTATCCCTCTGAACTACCACCATCTCAAGGATCCTTTGACCATAGCATAGACTTAGTCCCTGGTAGTTCTCCTCCTCATAAAGCACCTTATAGACATGACCCACTACACCAAAGGGAAATAGAAAACAAAGTAAAAGACCTACTACAGAAAGGACCTATAAGGTGTCACCAGGAAGGAGATAAGGAAGAGAGCTCACACACACACTCTCACTCTCAAGGAGAAGCACACACACAAATTGAGACAGGAAAGAATGGTATTCTTCTTCTTCTTCTATTACATAAAAGGAATGTACAGAATGACCTAAAAAAAAGAATACAACAAGTGCAATATATAAAGACCAGTACATAAGGAAAAACCTAATGTCCGTGAATGAGTGAGCTGGCAAGAAACAAATGTTCCATCACTCTCGGTAGATAAATCTAATAAAGCTCAATGAAGTATCCCTGACATATACCGGCGTGACCACTATACATGTCAGAGAAACGAAAAAACTGGTACATGTCATCCTCGATCATCACATGTTGAGCTTGATATCTCAACTCTCCCCCTCAAGCTCAACGCCATATCCTGTAATCCAAGCATCTTCCAAAACTTCTTCAACTTCTCAGCTCCAAGTGATTTGGTGAAAATATCAGCAACCTGCTCATCTGTTCTCACATAAACAAGATCAATATCACCTGCTAATACCTTCTCTCTAATGAAGTGATAATGTACCTTGATATGCTTTGTTCTAACATGGAAAACAGGGTTCCGTGCTAACTGCATGCTGCTAAGATTATCACAATAGATAGTGATACGCTTTTGCACTTCCACACCTAAGTTTGCAAGTAACATCTCCAGCCATGATGCCTCACATGCTGCCATTGCAGCACCTCTGTACTCAGCCTCTGTACTTGACAAAGCAATAGTGGGTTGCTTCTTACTGCTCCATGTAATAGCTGCACTTCCAAGTGAGAAAAGAAAGCCACTAGTAGATCTTCTATCTGGAGTACTACCAGCCCAATCTGCATCAGTGTATCCATGAACCTGCAAATCTACACCAGCTTCATAAAATAATGCATAATCCAAAGTAGCACTCACATAACGTAGAGTACGCCTCAGAGCATCCAAATGTGGCTTCCTGGGAACCTGCATAAACTGACTTTCAAGTCCAATAGTGTAGCTTAAATCATGCCTTGTAATTGTAAGATATATAAGACTTCCCACAATTTTCCTATACATAGTAGCATTTTCCAATGCTTCACCTGATGTAGTATCCAATTTCAAATTCTGATCTAAAGGCATAGAAATTGGCTTACAATCAGCCATACCATACTTTTGTAGCATATTCAAGGCATATTGCCTTTGCGACATCCATATACCTATTTCTGTATGTATAAACTCAATGCCCAAGAAATAGCGCAGCACACAAAGATCTTTCATGTCGAATTCCTGCATAAGAAGTTTCTTTACCTCTTTGATGCTTTCTTCATTATCACCACCTACAATCAGGTCATCAACATAAATAGCCACAATAGTGATGCCATCATCAGCCTTCCTTACATATAGTGAGTGATTTGCATCACACATAGAAAACCCAATGCTAGTTAAGTAATCAGCAATCCTTGCATGCCATGCACGCAGAGCTTGCTTCAGCCCATACAAAGCCTTTTGCAACCTGCAAACATATTCTGGATGCTTTGAATCTTCATATCCTTGTGGCTGGTCCATATATACTTCTTCCTGTAACTCACCATGTAGGAAGGCATTCTTCACATCCATCTGATGCAAAGTCCATCCTTTTGCTGTAGCTAATGCAACAAGTGTCCTAACAGTAGACATTTTAGCTACAGGGCTGAATGTTTCCTCATAATCAATGCCATATGTCTGTGCATATCCTTTAGCTACCAATCGTGCTTTATACCTGCTTATGCTACCATCAGCATTATGCTTTACCTTGTAAACCCATTTACAGCCTATGGGTTTCTTTCCTTGCGGCAATGGAACCAGCTTCCATGTATCATTTCCATAAAGTGCAGCCATCTCCTCATCCATAGCTTTTTCCCAATCTGCATTACCGATTGCATCTTCAAAACAAGAAGGTTCAGCATCTTATACTACCTTTGTCATGTAGGCACAATGGCGAGCCATGTGACTATCATATGTCAATCGTTGCACTGAATTACGCATCCTCCCAAATCTTCTTGGTCCTGGGTCACTTCTCCTTGTATCATCTGCATGTGCCCTTCTTACTCCTGGAGTCTTCACAGAGGGCAATCCAAGTTCCTCATCAAGACTCTTTTTTGAACCGCTTGAATCTCCATCAACGTCTTCAAAACCTGCACATGTTTTATGACCAGTAGAAAGCTTTTCTTTACCTTTCTTGGATGTATTTGATGAATTTGCTGGACTGAAATTCCCACGTAATGTTCCACTCCATGGATTTGAGTTGGAACTATTGCTTGGTGATGCATCCGGTCCACTCAAAACCTGAGATTCTACACTTGATTTTTCAGCATTTTCTTTGTCATTTGGTTCAAGACTCAGTCCTTCTTTGGCATCTGCATAGAAGCTTGACATTTCATCAAATACCACATCTCTGCTCACCTTTACCTATTGCGTGAGTGGGTTATAACATTTATATCCCTTTTGCTCAAGGGAGTATCCAATGAAGACACACTTTTCTGCTTTTGGATCAAGCTTCGTCCTCAATTCATCTGGGACATGCACATATGCAATACAACCAAAAACTTTCAGATGTGATAAGTTTGGCTTTTTACCTCTAAACTTCTCTTCAGGTGTAACTTGATGTACAGCAGTAGTCGAAGTTTTGTTCATGATGTATACAGTAGTATGCACAGCTTCTACCCAATAACAATGAGGCATATTCTTCTCAGCCATTAAGGCTCTTTCTATTTCTGCAATATGTCTGTTTTTGCGTTCAGAAACACCATTCTGTTGTGGTGTGTACCTGCATGAAAACTGACGCCGAATTCCATGATTTTTTACAAAACTGCTGAACTCATTTGACATGTATTCACCTCCTCCATCAGATCTTAATGTCTGAATGTACTTCCCTGTCTGCTTTTCCACCATAACTTTAAAATTCTAGAAGTGAGTAAACACCTCGCTCTTCTCTTTCATGAAATATACCCATACTTTGCGTGTATGGTCATCAATGAAAGTAACATAAAACCTGCAACCACCCATAGATGTGGTCTTTGCTGGACCCCAAACATCTGTATGTACTACTTCTAGTACATTCTCACTAACATGCTTCTCATGTGGAAATGATGCTCTTGACTGTTTACCAAATTGACATGCTGCACATACCTTTTGCATTTCTGCAACTTTGAAATTTGGTAGTCCATGGACAATCTCCTTTGACTGCATCAGTTTCAGCCTTTGCAAGTTTGCATGTCCAATCCGTTTGTGCCATATCTCTATATCTGCAATAACTCCTGCACCTTTTGCAAACATGGCTGCATTCATTTGAGGAATCTTCACATTTAAGGTGAACATCCTACCCACTTTGTTTCCTTTGGTAACCAATCGTCCATCCTGCTTGTACTCTTCTACATATAATCCTTCAGCATTAAACCTGACTTGTAATCCCTGGTCAACCATTTGTCCAACAGAAACCAGATTCTTTGTTATATTTGGAACATGCAGCACATCAGCGAGATGTTTTACCTTTCCGTCCTCCATAGACAATGTTATGTTTCCTGTATGTTCAATAGGATGCGATGTATCATCACCCGTTTCAACATATCTAGGAACTGACATTTTCTGCAAACTAGTAAACCATTCTCCATGACTGGTCATGTGATTTGAAGCACCTGAATCAACATACCAGACATTATCATTCGATTTTGAAACACCAGCAGACATCGTATTCATCATGTGATGTTGAACCATAAACAACTTCTTAGAATCATCTGCACTTGTGGATGCATAGTTGTTTTGCTGCCTTCTGTTATTTTGATTCTTCAACCTGCAATCACGTTCAAAGTGTCCAGGTTTACTACAATTCCAACATCCTTTACTATCTTTACCTGAATCATTTCTTTGGAAATTTCTGCGACCTCTTTGACTCCCCATGCCTCGAAACTGTCCTCTTCCTCCTGCATGATTCTGTTGTTGACCTTGGTCTTGGTTACTGTTTCCTCTTCCACTTCCAAAACCTCTACCTCTGCCTCTTCCTCTGCCAGAATAGAATACCTACTCAGAACTGGGCTTTCCTTGGGAGTTTGAATCCTCACCAAGATTCTTTTCTTCAATAATCAGCATAGATACCAAATCAGCAAAATTCGGAATATTTTCCCTGGTCTGTATAGAAGTTCTGAACTGCTTATATGCAGCTCCTAAACCACAAAGGCACACTTCCACCTTATCATCATCATCTACATTTACACCAATAGATGCTTTTGATTTTTAGAGTGTAGTCACTTACCAACATGCTCTTTTTCTCCAATGTATGCAGCTCGTTCTTGAGCTGCAATTTCCGTGCCTTTGTATTGGTCTCGTACAAAGTGACCAAACTGTTCCAAGCCTCTTTTGGAGTCTTGGCATCCTGTATGTGTCCAATCATGCTATCTTGTATGCTGACTGATAGCCAATACATTACCTTTCGTGCTCCTTGATTCCATTCCTCATATGCTCTTAACTGTTCTGCAGACCAATTCCTTTCTACTAACTGCGGAGCATTTTCATTCTCTCCTTCGATGTACTTCCAATAGCCTTTTCCCATCAGGAAATTCCTCATTCTGAGTCTCCAAGCATGGAAGTTGTTCTTGTCCAGCTTATTGCTCATAAGCTGACTCATTCCATCTGCGTTTGCCATTTCTGCAACAATTCACAACACCGCAACACACTACAAGCAGCACTTCTGCTTGAGCACTGTTGCACTATGACGTGACAGTTTGATTTCAGAAAAACACAGTTTTCGTGTATCAACAGTACACGGAATCGCTTGAAATTCTGGATCTGGAATATATGAGTGTCACCGAACACAACCCAAGTTATAGTTTCTGAAACTGACCTGGTTTTTCTGTGGGCCCCACCTTGTGGGCTTGAAACGGAGGTCGAGATGGCTCCGAAACTTCGATCTGACAAAAACGAGTGATCCTAAAGGGATAAGTTTCGAAAATATTTTGAGGTCTTCTATCTTCACGCCGATTTTTGTAGCAAACGGAGGTCGTTTGTGAAATGGCATTTTCTCCACGCCTTGCCGCGTAGTCTTCACCGTCACCTTCTCCACGAGCTCTCTACAGCCACGCTGGCTCTGATACCATGTCAAGAGGAAGGAGATAAGGAAGAGAGCTCACACACACACTCTCACTCTCAAGGAGAAGCACACACACAAATTGAGACAGGAAAGAATGATCTTCTTCTTCTTCTTCTATTACATAAAAGGAATGTACAGAATGACCTAAAAAAAAGAATACAACAAGTGCAATATATAAAGACCAGTACATAAGGAAAAACCTAATGTCCGCGAATGAGTGGGCTGGCAAGAAAAAAATGTGCCATCACTCTCGGTAGATAAATTTAATAAAGCTCAATGAAGTATCCCTGACATATACCAGCGTGACCACTATACATGTCAAAGAAACGAAAAAACTGGTACGTGTCATCCTAGATCATCACATGTTGAGCTTGATATCTCAACATAAGGCCTAGTTCTTCCCCATTTGGAGCACCAGTTCTCTTAGTAGAGAAGAAGAATAAATCTTATCGATGTGCATTGATTATCGAGCCCTTAAAAAGATCACAATAAAGAATAGATACCTTATTCCTCGAATAGATGATCTCTTAGATAAGTTACTAGGAGCTCATGTCTTTAGTAAAATTGATCTTAAATCGGGTTACCATCAGATTTGTATGACACAAAGTGATATTTTTAAGACTGCATTTAAAACTCAAACTGGCCATTATGAATTTATGGTAATGCCCTTTGGAATTACTAATGCCCCTACTACATTTGCACGAATGATGAACAATATTTTTCTTGATTACCAAGCTTTTGTTCTTGTATTCTTTGATGATATACTTGTTTATAGTAAGAATGATAGTGAGCATGAAAACCATCTTGAAACAGTTTTTCATTTGTTACGAGAGAACACATTTTATGCTAATCCTGAAAAGAGTTACTTCTTTCAACATAAGCTAGAATATTTAGGACATATTATTTCAAGTGAAGGTGTGAATGTGGATCCGAAAAAAAATTAGAGTTATAGTAGAATGGCCTACACCACAATCAGTCAATGATGTTCGTTCATTTCTTGGGTTGGCTAGTTTCTATAGGAAGTTTGTTCGAAATTTTTCTTATTTCTCATTGCCTCTTACCTTGTTGTGGAAAAGGAAAATAAAATTTGCATGGGGACTTACCCAACAATAGTCCTTTGAAAAACTGAAACATGCACTTTCACATGCACTGATTTTAAAATTACCTGATTTTTCACAACCCTTTCATGTTGTTACTGATGCTAGTGGTTCAGGAATAGGTGCTGTTTTAATGCAAAATGACCATCCCATTGCATTTGAGAGTAGGAAGCTTAAGCCCTCAGAAAAGAATTATAGTACGTATGATAAAGAATTGTTAGCAGTTGTGCATGCTCTGCGAATTTGGAAACACTATCTTATGGGCTCTGAGGTCTTAATCAAAACCGATCAACAGGCTATTAAGCATTTATTAAGTCAACCTTTAATCTCTGATAGGCATCTTAAATGGGCATCATTCATTCAAAATGTCCAACTCATGATACAATATCAGCCTGGTAAAGCTAATGTTGTAGCTGATGCTCTTAGCCGTTTTCCTTCGCATTCTGTTGTTTTGAATAATATTTCTACCATCCAAATTCATTCTTTTCAAGAAATAGTTTCCACTTATGCATCTGATTTGTATTTTTCACGTGCATGGCATGACTTCAATAATGGTGCATCTTTATCTAATGAACATTGTACATTTCATAATGATTTTCTTTATTTTCAACATAGATTGTGCATAACCCAAGATTTTAAAGATTGGTTCATTAAAGAAATGCATGAACCATCTAACATGGGTCATAGAGGCATACAGAGCACCATTTCTTCTTGCAAAGATTTCTTCTTTTGGCCACATATGGAAAAAGATATTGCACATTATGTTTCTCAATGCATTGTTTGTCAGCATGTCAAACGTCATCATGGTAAACCATTTGGATTATTAATGCCACTTTCCATTCCAAATGAACCATGGGAACAAATTTCTATGGATTTTATCATAGTTCTTCCCATCAGTTCATCACATAATGATATGATTTGGACAATAGTTGATAGGTTTAGTAAATATGCATATTTCATTCCATGTAGAAAAACTTTGACTGCACCTCAAGCTGCAAAATTATTCATTAAATGCATTTTCCCACATAATGGATTTCCTAAAGTCATGTTATCTGATCGTGATGTTAGATTTTGTAATCATTTTTGGGTTGCCTTATTTCAACATTTTGGTTCTAAAATAGATTTTAGCTCTGCATTTCATCCTGAAAGTAATGGACAGAGTGAGGCTACAAATAGTACTATTCTTGATTTATTGCGTTGTTATTCATTAGATAATCCTAGTAACCAGGATGAAAAGTTGTCGTTGCTTCAATTTGCTTACAATAACACTACACACACCACTACTGGTCGTGCACCTTTTGAAATTGTTTTTGGTAAAAAGCTTCCACTCCCATGTCCCTCACCCAAACTGACATTCCGATGGCTGATTCTATTGCTCATGATCACGTTTCTATACTTCATGATGTTCACGAGCACATTAGGAAAAGTCAAGAGCGATATACACATAATATCAATACTAAACGATTAGCCAAAGAATTCAAGGAAAAATGATTTTGTATGGTTGCGTATCATTAAAAGACGTCTCAAAAATATTTTGCAGCATCCTAAAATTAAACTTGCACCACACTATTATGGACCGTTTTGCATTATAGAAAAAATTAATGATAATTCATTTAGATTAGATATTCCATCTCATTGGACTATCCATAACTCTTTTCATATTAGTTTACTTAAACCATTTAAAGGAATGTTACCACTCACTCCACTTCTTGATGATCCTCCTTTAATTGAAGAACAATATGAAATCTTAGTTCCTGAGAAAATCATTGATCCTGATGTCACTACTACATGCACAGGTACTCAATATCATCGATATTTGGTTAAGTACAAAAATCACTCTATTGAAGAATGTCAATGGATACATAAAACACAATTAACACCCCAGTATGACCACATAATTTTTGCATATCATACACAAACACATTAATGTAACACCTCCATGAACATTTCCATGCATGTGTTTTTACATGGAACATGCTTATTTTTTTTTATTTAGTGATGAAACATGTGACTAGCCATCCATGTTTATTATTTTATCAACTGAGGTCAGTTGCTTTTTCAACTGAGAGGCATGTTATAACTTATGGAATATGTTGAACAATGCATTGTTCGAGTGTTAGATTATTATTGAACAATGCATTGTTAGAGTGTTAAATTATTAATGTATTAATGTGTTTTTGATGTTTCTGATATAGCAGCTGAAGATTCATGAGGAGCGTGCAAGGCGTGAAAGGGCGGATATCAACAATTCGAATAATTATTATTTACCTTGTAAATAAACCTGTGTAGAAGGTTCTATTGTTAGAAACAGTTAGAAAAGTAATGGTTAGAATAAGGGTCGTTGTAGACCGTAGTTTCTATTATTGAAAGCGATGGCTTTCTGTAAAAGTTACCAAATTTTAGTTTCACGCTTGCTTTTCAAAGCCGCTCTCATGTAACCACTCTTTTCGACGTAATCAAAATTCCCATAAATACATGCACTCTATGGACTGTCAAAATGTGAGTGCATGGGGGGAGATTGCACCCAATACTGCGTTCAATCTCATCTCTTGTTGTCTCTATTATTCTGTGTGTTTTTTGTGTTTGTAATCTCTGTATGCACGTGAGCAAGATCCTAACAATAGACGAAGTACCAGCTAATAGACGGCTTACTAGATTCAGGAGCAGCACTCAGTTGCATATGAAATACGTTCATCACGGATCTTGAAGCGATTATAACAACCACAAAATCACACATGATAGGTGTAGGAGGTCAGGTTATAACATGCATTGGAGAAGCCATAGTATCCCTCCACCTAGGAAATTCAACTATGGAACAAGGAGTTCTAGTGTGCAAAGATGAGGATCTAATAGAAACGTGATCCTAGGACAAGATTGGATCATTGAGAATGAAGTGAGCATCCACCTAGCTCAAGGATACATTTCAGCCAAAATAGGGCACAAGGAAATCTTTAGTCTATTAGGAGAGAAACCCTCACATAGACCAGGAGTCATCAGAAGTGTTGAACAAATCGTGCAAGAGCACATAGCAAATGATTCCAACATAAATCAACCAGAAGCAGGTCTGACAAAAGAAGGGAATTCAAACACCAATGTATCCAAGGAAAAAGTAGATTCATCCTACTTGATTGGTGAATAGAAAGGAACGAAGGAGGACAATACTCTTATAGCCTCCTATAAAAAAGAGAGAGCAGTAGAACGGAAATCCACTATCAGCTTCTCACAATCAAGAAATGCTACCTTCAAATGGGTTCGCAAGGATCGAGTGAAGGAATCAGAGAAGGCAACACCAGTACACGTCATTCCTCATAGGAAGACAAGGGCGGACAAGGGTTCTTCTTCACCTAAATCAAAACCAAAACGACTTTTGAGAGTATGGCTTCCTAAGCCTTTGATAGAAGCTCACAAAACATGGCAACAAATGTGGATTCCCAAGAAGGTCAGACAAGTGGCCATTCAAGGGATAGACAAGCATGAGGAAACATTATATCGACACAACAATACCATAAAGACTAGCGAGATTCGTCACAGATACCCCGAGAGAAGGAACCCCACAACTCGGATAACAAAAAAGAAAAGAGATACTTATGCAACATGACAAAATGAGCAAAAGACAAGGCTTAAAACCTCTACTACGAAATGGATCTGGAAACCAAAGCAATAGTAAGGAATGGAACACGAGAACCAAGAAGATTTCTTTTGCACTCATGAAGCTTCCAATGCACCTAAAGTATGCATAATAGGGCCACATTACGAGGCCAGGCATTCGGCACATGATGTACATAATAGAATTAGTGGTGCACATTCTCTAATTGGGGACAAGTCATAGCTTCTATTTTCATAGGAATGGACCTACTATGTAAATAAATAATTGCTTCGGCTACACTAATTCTTGTTTTCTTTTCAGGAGTAAAAATTTTAAAAAAAAATTATGTGGTAAGGGATCTCACTTGTGCAAGCAAGGGGAAACGAAGTGACGAAACGAACGAAATACCACTACAACACACATCACTAAAGACATGTGTTCTATAGAAGCTAATGCTCTTTTCATTACGAGTGCAGATGGCTTCCGAAGATTCTGAAGCTACCATTCAAGAGGAAGTGTTGGAATTCCCTCTGCAGAGTGTGACTAAAGCAAAGGTTCATTGGTTTAGGGATGATCAACCAGCAGGGGATTTCCTATTCCTCGTAACCATCAAAATCGTGGATACAGATCACTAGTTCCCTGTGATGTCCAAAGATTTCAAAGTAGTACATGAGCTCACATCAACCATGGACGTCATGAAGAAGGCCGGCATTCATAAATACTTTGAGTTACCGATCTACAAGCTCGATTTTCAGCGATGTGTCCAAGCTATGAATACTTTGCAGCCTGCCTTGCATGATCCATTGGTGTTGGGGGCTAGATTTATGGACGCCGTTGGTGAATGGGTCATAATCCAATTTACACATGACCTAATCAAGGAAGCTTTTGGATGGGACCACAATCTTGAATGAGGAAAGTCGTAGAGCAAAGATCCGAACCTTCAATGACATCAACCGCAGTGATATTGAAGATGAGGTGAGGCTCATCCATCAGCACTTCTGTTTTCCAAACATGCACAGGTACACGGCTCCACAAAAGATTGTAGTACAGATGTTGTCACATGCTGTTAAACAAATCAGAAATCAAGTCAATATGACTCCTTATATTCAAGAGAGGTTTTTCGAGGCGAAGAAGTAGTGGAATCACAAGAAGTTTTTGAATGGAAGCGTTGTGGAGGTGATCGCAATCCGGGTGGATCAGGTCCGGTTGTGGCACACACAGGGTGTATGAAGCTAATGAATGTTGGAAGGTTTAAAGATGTGAAAGTGAAATTAATGTTGAGTATGGAGATGAGAGAGATGTTGAAATGATTATGGGAATAGGAATGTAGGTGTGCAAGTTAGATTGATGACATGAATGATAAGAATGAAAGAGAACCATACACACGAATCAAATTTGGAAGGAAGAATGGTCCATTGGAGGAGCTTCTTAAACACTTCCTAATTCTAATCCATATGTATAGCCTTCTTTGGATGATATGTATGCATGATGAGAATAGATGGAATCCTTACACATAAATCAGTTTCGAAAGGAAGAATGGTCCAATATTAGAGCTTCTTATACACTTTCAGAAACTAATAAATATGTATGGATTTGTATGGATTATATGCATGCAAGTGAATTATGATGATGGATTTTACTCACAAGCTCAAAGAAACATTCTCACTGGTTCAATGCAATACTGCGGAGCCTTCTCACACATAGAAGAAATAGAAGACATGTAAAAATACTTAAGAGACTGAGAGAGGTGACAAGAGACAAGTGACAAGTGACATGAATTAAAAGAATTTGAATTAAGTTACATGTAAAAGATCGTCGTGGTACGTCATGCTAAGCAGTCTACTGATCAAAGGTGGTTCCGACCCTCAAACCATGACAGTTCAACCGAATGTCACACGTAAGAAGGTGAGTTCCACTCCAGTGACCCTATGTCTGTCTAGGCTCGTAACGTCTAACTAAAGAAGTCTAAGACTCATTAAAATCAGCTCTAACTCACTCACACGCTCCACCGAGGGTGAGTCAAGATAGAGATGCTGGTTTCAAGAGCCTATCCTAAATTGGAGTTCTAACTTAAATTTGAAACTAGGTTCTATACTCATACTAGCTCACCTTGGATCCTCACTCGCTCAACCGAGGGTGATCGTCTCAAGGAAACCGTAAGCTAGCATGAGCCCTATGGATGCCTAACAATGATGCTCTAGGAGTTTGGAGGGGGGTTTATATAGTTTTTTGAATGAATTTGGGCCCTTGGATCTAGAGAAATTAACTCTCAACTCTAGGATCACTACTTTCGATTACAACCATTTGATTAATCAAATCAATGGCTTGGAATTGTTCTTTCTATCAAATCTAGTGTAAAGGAGTGAAATTTAGGCGCCCTCATTCTCCACCATTGGATCTGGGGATGATCTGGACCGTCGGATCAGTGCTGACATCAATTCGGATAAGATAAGCCACTATTTTTGGAGAAACTTTGCATTATTGATCTTTAACTGTCAACAAAGTCTTCTTTTATGGAAAAAATTCGTGGATCCTCCTTCCTTTATGCTTTAGTGCATCTCCACCCTTGAATAGGAGCTCATCTTGACCGTACACCATGGTTCAATCATATTTTGACATGTGGCAGCCCTTCAAGCCTTCAATTTTCTTATTCTAGAAAACTGCGGTGACCTTGAAAACTGGACTTTGTGCTCTTTGACCCTCCAAAAAGACTTTGATGAAGATGAAACTTTGTAGGACTATGTTTCCAAAGATCTCCTTCAGGAATATGCAGGAAAAACTCCCATCTGAATCTCCCTTGTACAAGTTTGACTACATTTGGAAGCTTGCAAGGTGGCATTAAGGTGTCTAGGAAGCTTTGATAGCCTTGAAAATTTGTACAAATATGTAGCCACATATGATCTTTATACATGCCAAACCATATGGCTAACATAATTTTCTATACAAGAATTTGTAGGGTCAAACTAGAAAAATTACATTTTTACAAAATGAACATAGCATATCAATGTGCTAAAAAATCCATTTTCTTCTGAAATTTGGGCTATAGACTGCCTTTGACAATCTTTACAAGTATATGGATTTTCATCTAATTTGGTGACAATGAAATTTTTGCCCTAATTTCCCAGCTTTGACCAGCTTTGACCGCTACCATGGACTTTCTTGATTTCTTTGAAACTTTGTATGTGACCTTCCTTTGACATCCTTGATGCATCCTGGACTTCTCGGGGAATTCTGGCTACCTTCGCCAAATATGTTTTTTGTAGGCCTTCACAAGTGAGAGAGGAGAGCAAATCTCGACGACATTCGCCCCCACTAAACCTGCGATTCCTCCGGAAGCGCCACTCTAGCATCTGTGAAAAACAAAATGTTCCAGGCATCAAATTCTTTTATAGGCAACATAAGAAAGATGGAAGGAAAATTGATTATATGCATGAATAAGTAGGTAACGTGACATGAAGCAAAATTTGCATGAAAGAAATAATTGAAACAGGCAACATGAATATGCATGAACAAATAGGCAACATATATGCAAATGAACAAGCAACATTGGCAACAAGAAAGAAAAAAAAACAAGCATCAATATGAAGTGGAAGTGGATGTATTGAGTCGTTTTAAGCATCAGTTCCTCTCATCTTGAAGAAAATTTTGTACCTTTTTCATAAAGCAATCTACCTTAAATATGATTATAAACAAAGATTTAGGATTTTCAAGAGACATCTTTCATCTTTAGCTTATTTTAGATCAACTCCTTTCCTACATAAATATGAATATGCTCTTTCTCTAATAACATGCAAGGAAATCTAACTAAACTCCACTAATGCATAAATCTGCCTATATAGCCCGTGATTTATTCTACTATGCCTCTTTATCCTCCTTTGGCTTGCCTCTTTTTTTTTTTTTTTTTTTTTTGATGATGATGATGATTCGGCAACTTTATGGTTACGATCACTTTTTTGGGGTGGAAGAAAGTGTAAACTTCTTGGTAACATGTAGCTTTTTTTTTTTTTGACGAGGAAAAATTAAACCCCGATACAAGGTACAACCATTTTTGATGACGGAGAACAGTCGTTTAAACTCCGATACAAGTGCTGTGAGATGGACTAAGGATGTAGAAACATGCAATAGCAGGAGATAGGATTTCAACAATTATGCTTTCGATACAAGATACATATGCATGTTTATATATGAAAGTCTTGTCACCAAAATAAACCTTCAAATCTACATGCCCTATCTTTCCACAATCCTAGATTATAATCAATTTCTTAGTAGATAAGTTACTACTTAAGATACAATTTTACACAAGTAGAGAAATCATCATTTGCCTTTTTTTTTTTACTCAAGTGATGTGGATATGCAATGCAATGCAAAGAGTGAAAAAAAACATGCATGAAACAAGCATGGAAAAAAAATAGAATGAACTTGAAAAAAAACAAAGCAACATGAACTTGAAAAATTAATGATATTTTTATATGTTTTTTTTTATTTTTTTTCCTTTTTTTATTTATATTTTTATTTTTTATAGCATGGATACTCCTGTTTATGAATCGGCCTCATTGTTGTCATCTTCTTCAATGTCCTCATCCAAAATGTACTCGTCATTATCACGTTTCTTGAATAGCTTTATCCTTTTACCTGCAATCAAAGTTTTTAGTGCAACACCATTTAATTCACAAAGAGCATACGTACCATTGTTGTTGACTTTTGATACAATGTATGGCCCAAACCACCGTTGAGTGAGCTTTTTGCGTGCATCATATTGAGAGTCAAATGTACTATCATAAATGAGCACCCAATCTCCTACTTCAATTGGATTAGGACGCAGTCGATGAGTTTTATCAAAATAATGCTTATTCTTCATTCTAGATTCTCTTAATTTTTCAACAGCATCATCAAGTCTTACTTTACCTTGTTCTAACTGTTTAATGCGCAAACTCAAAAAGTCATCAGTAGACATGTTTTCAGACCAAGGCAAATTTGACCATGCAAAAATATGAGACTGAATTGGAAACAATGGTTTTTGACAGTACATGAGTTCAGCAGGCATATATCCAGTAGTACGTGTGCATGTCATTCTATCTGCCCAAAGTGCAAAAGGTAAGAATTTAGGCCATTGTTTGATGTCACCGTTACATGCTTTAGATATGGCTTTCACAATAGGTGGATGCCCTCTCTCTATTTTACCATTGGCCTCTGGATTATATGCAGTAGTGAGAGACAAATGAATACCGTGACGCTCAAAGAACTCTTTAGCTTCTCTCGCATTTAACTCTCCACGATCGGCAACTACTTTCTCTATGTACCCAAAGCGACTTATGACATCTTCAAGCAAGAATTTGCAAACATTGTAAGTGGTCTTAGATCGTAGTGCACGTCCCTCTACATGATTAGTTAAGTCTTCTCTTGCAAGTACAATGTAACGCATTTTGTCGATACCTTTAGGCATAGTTACAAGATCTACTACCCACTTGTAGTGAATACAAGGTGGATAAGTAGGATGCAACGGATCTCTATGTTTGACTGATGAATGAAGTTGACAAGTAGAACATGTAGAAACATAGCTACTAATGTCAACATACATCCTAGGCCAATAATAGGTACTTCTAATTTTTTCATATGTTCCAAAAAAGCCTTTATGACCGGCCCATAATGTCTCATGCATTTCCTTCATTACTTGCAATTGAAGACCTCGTTTTCCCAGGACTCGTTGTGGATTCTTAACCTTACCCTTAGCATGTCTCCAAAGATAACCATTACATAGGAAAAAGTTATAAGCTCGTTTCCTAATGTTACGGAATCTATTCGTAGTCCAGCTAGGTAATGGTTCTAGTGTACTGAGATACTTTCCTATGTCTCTCCATTCATCTTCGTACTCAGACTCATGAAATTTCTCATACTCATATATATGTGGAACATAGTCAACTAAATTCACATTCTTTATTAGATCACTTTCAAGATCATCATCAAATATAGCTCTCGATAACATATTAGCAACTGAGTTTGACTTACCTGAAATATGAACTAACTCAGGATTTATGAACTTAATATATGAGATCCATCTAAGCATGGCTATATCAGGAGATGAACAATTGGCTATCATTCCAATGAGAGGCAAACAATCAGTCTCAACTTTGACATATGCACCAATGAAATATTCTTTGTCTGTTTTCAAAGCTGTTACCATACCCCATAGTTCTCGTTTGATCTGTGGATATTTTCGTTGTGTTTCATGTAGAATTTTGGCACCAAACCTAATTGCATATCTATTCCCTTCACTATCATCTTGACTTATGACCCAACCTATACCAATAGGACTAGTATCAACAGTCAATATAATAGGTTTGTTAGCAGAATAGTCTACACGCTTAAGGATGGGAGCTTCAAGCAATAATTTCTTCAATTTACGCATAGCTTGAGTGTGTTTGTCAGTCCAAATAAATTTTTGTTTCTTCCTCAACAAGTCATAAAGACAATCAGCAACATGAGCAAAGTGAGGGATCCAAATAACATAAAAGATGCAAGCACCAAGAAATCTACGTACCTCACTCATGTTGTTACATGTTTCAGAAATCTTGCTAATGGCATCAACTTTTTGTGGGTATGGCTTTCGACCATAATGGCCACATAAATGTCCAACAATAAGTACCTCGTTGACACCAAAAATAGATTTCTCTATGGAAAATGTGAGACCTACCTCTTCAAATCGTTGAAATATTCTTTCACAATCAGAGATATGGTCAAGAACAAATTTACGACATCCCGATGAATCTAAAGTAATGTCCTTTACACGTTCCTCACTCCCTTTAATTGGAATATCATCAATGAATGGCATAGTTATATGAGGGATAAAGTCATGTAAGACCATATTCATAGCACTCATCATATGAGCCACAGAATTAGTCGCTCCTTGAGGTAAAGTACACATTCGCACTAAGCCTAAAGGAGTTTTCATTGTGGTTATGTCACGACTATCAATTGCTAATTGGAATTGGTCATATCCAGAATATAGATCACCCATTGAATAGATAGAATGTCCTGAAAATGATTCAGCAAACTCATCTACAATGGGTCCTGTTCCTACATTCCTTATGGTGACTTTATTGACGGGTTGGAGATCTTGAATAAAACGTAGTTTCCCATTCTTTTTAGGCACAGTGAACCATCTGTTTGAGTAAGGTGCAAACGATGGCTCTAAAATTCTCATGTTTATCTTCTCCTTAAGTAGTTTCAGTAGCTCAGGTAAGTGAGCCTTTGGAATAGGTATAGGACGAAGATTCCATGGAATATGTGGAATAGTAAAGATTATCATGGGTGCAACTAGCTTAGGATCTACACAACCAATCTCATGAGGATACATAGTAAAGGCTTTTCCATGGCTACGTATGACTCCCTCAAATTTATCTCTCTCTGCTGGCAAAAGAAAGTCATCATCTCTATCAATTTTCACCTGTTTGATTGTCTCATCCGTGAATGTATGTCCTATGTTTTTCTTATCCCGAAGAGTTGGATCATTTTTCACATCAATAATTTTTTCATTACTTCCTTGAGGTAATGGTTGAGCTATGGGTTTGATTTTTTTGTCTACAGTTTTGTACTTTGTTTCAACTAAGGCATCATGTGTTTGGTTAAATTTTGAGCACTTGTCAACATTGAGAGCATACTCTTGGATTAGAGCATACTCATCAAGGGAAGACATAAGAATAATATGGGAATTAGAATTTTGTTGAAGACATAACTCTAACTCCTCAAGAGTAGAGAAACAATGAGATGTCTCAATCACATGCTCAATGTTCTCATCATGTTCCATGATTTTGTTGTTTTTATAATTTTTTTGGATTTTTTGGATAAAAGACTTGGAAAATTGACTCTTATGAAGAAAATCTAATCTAGAATGTGGAAAACAAAGTGACAAACTATTGTACATGTTGGTTGGATGCGAGATGTCAAACCAATATCCACTGTTGTCCCGCTCAACAATGGATTCTATCCGAAATTTTGATCATATGTAGCTCCAAACATGAATCGAGGTGCACAATCACTACAAGCATGCTCATGACCCTGAGTAACAATAGGTTTCTTTCTAATTGACAATCGATTCCTAGGATGATTCACTCCTACCGTCATGACTTGAAGTGATTGCATTCCATCCTTAGACTTAAATCTAGCATAGGTAGACCCATCATCCATGGCTTTAGTTTCCATACGACTCTCACAAATAAAGGGTTGACCTAAGAGAACTTCATAGGAGCAATTATCTTGAATAAAAAAGTGAAACTCTTCTGTGATTCCTCCTATGGATATGGGCACACTAGCACAAGCTCCATACAGGGTACCTACACCATTATCTGCAGTTCTCATACGCCATCCACAATCTTTATCTATGGGCCATCGAAACTTATCATAGACTTCTCTTGAAATCACATTGATTTCGGAGCCGGAATCTACTAATGCATTTACAGTGATAGTGTTCTTATCATTTCCTATTTTAACATGCATCTCTGATGTACCTCTAGACCAAAATGTTCTTTTAAAGTGACTTTCAGGATTGTTTTCATGATTTTCATGGTCAGGTTGAATAGGTCGTAAGAAATTTTTATTAACATTTACTTCATCATCATCAAAGTCCTCTTCATCAGATTCATCAAAGTTTAAGGCCTCATTCATAGCTTGATCTTGATCTAGAGAATCTTGCATCTCAGTATCTAGATTAAGCGGAAACCTCTTCCTTTTAATTAGGCCGATAAAGTTATCTTTAAAAACAGGCTTTGCAATAGAGAAAACTTGTTCTAAAGACATAGTCACTTGACTCTTAAGCAAAACGTCATCTAAAATCTCCATAGGATCTATTTTTCTCTCAATTTCTGAAATCAAGATGGCTTTAGGTTTTCTCTTTGGTTTCTTTTGTTTTTGCTCAGGATCTTGTTTTTATTCATGTTCTCGTGTTTGGTCTTCAGTTTGTTTTGATTGTTCTTGTTTATCTAAAGGCTTTGGTTCTATTTTTCTTTGCTTTGTCTTCTTCCCTTTTTGTTTCTCCTCTTGTTTTTGTTCATTGGGTTGTGCTTCTTGTTTTTTATCTTTGGATTGTGATGTTTCTCCCTGCTCTATGATTGTTTCTATTCCCTCTGAGGTTTGTTTTCGTGTTACTCTTCTTTCACTAGGCTCAGCTTCATCTCTTTTTCGTTTTTCTTCTACATTGGATATGTGAGAAATAAGAGATTGATCTTCTATTGGTGACTCCCAAGCCGTTATTCTCCTAATCTCATCCCGTGCTCTTACTAAAGCCTCTATGGAAAAATCACCTTCCTTTGTGGGTTTACTTGATTCTACTTGTTGTTCATCAAGAGCTTCTAGTTTCACTCCTCTAGTTCCTACGTCCATTATGGTTATATTTTCATAATGTTTTTTCATTCCTCCCTTACCATAATTTCCTTGCAAAGGTAGCCTAGATCGATAGTCACAGATTTTCTTGTCTATGTCTATTACTAGTCGTTGCTCCTTAGCAGCCTTCAATAATTCACAATCTCTCAAAAAGTGCTCTAACGAATCACACCAAGGACACCTACGAGGGCCACGCACAAAACCATTTTGATTTTGAGGATTTTGATTAACTTGTGGTGGGAAATTTTGAAATTGAGGATTTTGTTGATAAGGTATTGCTTGAACAGGATAATTAGGATTTTGAAAATGCAATTGATGTATTTGAGGAGCTTGGGGAGCACCATGTGGTACTTGAGGTGCAAGAGGAGCTTCCATATTATACGGTTGATGATTTTGAAAATTTTGATTTTGAGGATTTTGAAAAGCTATTTGAGAAGCTTGAGGATACATGTTTTGATACATTTGAGGATTTTGCACATGAGGATGAGGATTTTGCATTGAAGGATTATGCATTGGAGGAACTTGATATGCTTGAGTAGGAGGTATTTGTGGATTTTGATTGGTAGCTATAACATGTTGATTAGGCTCTTGAAAAGTCATTGGGTTCATTTGATTTTGGAAAGTTTTGGTGTAACTAGATTGTAAAGCATCTATAGTCTTGGCCAAATTGGATTGTGTAGCAATAAGACTTTCCATTTGCTTAGTGAGAATATCCACTTGAGATTGTTCAACTACACTTTTATTTGGCTGTACTTTAAAACCTTGAGTAGGCTCCATCATTTGAGGAATAGGAGTAGAGTCAAAAAGCATAGCATGGGATTGTTCTCTAACTTGCTCCTTAGTTTGTGGAAGGCTAGCTTGAGGAAGACTAGTTTGCTCATAAAGCATGGATTGTCTTTGATGTCTATGGGCTACAGCCTCTACTACTTTACGCACTTTTTGCCAATTGTTAGTAAGACAATAGCGCTTATCTGGTTCTTCTAATCGCCATTCAACTTCCCTACGAGTTTCAGGATGAAGAAGCTTAAGAAAATTGATCACAAGATCAGGTTCCAAAGTTATCTTATCCTCATCAGGAAGTTGTTCATAGCGCCTAATATACTCATTTTGTAAGTGAGTAATAGAGCTACTAGGCTTTGGAGAATTGACCCATCGTAAGAATCCATCCCGATTATGTTGGCTATAATCTTCAAGATAGAATTCTTTGAGCATCTCCTTTCTAAAATCACTCCAAGGAAGACTATCATATTGAGTGACACGGTTTATGATAGAGCTATCAACAATTCGTTCAAAGAATGATATCAAAAGATCTTCGGGAAGACCAAAAATCATAGCTTGCTCTTCAAACAAATCTAAGTAGCTTGTGATGTTGATGCCATTGAATTTTCCCTTCTCTCTCAACATAGAAGAGACTATTCTTTGGCCTTGTTTCTCAACAATAAGGGATTTGAATCCTTCCTCCATCTTGTGTGAATAAGCAAGTGATGCACGATGCTCTAGATCTCTCACAAATGCGTTTACTTCACGATGAAGATGTGCACGATACTGTGAGAAATCCAGTGCAACACTCAAGACTGATGATGATGATATGATGAGGATGAAAAATATGAAACAAAGGATATGGATCACAACCTCCCAACAAGATCAGAAGCAAATGCCACGAAGCGTTTCACGTCCGGTTCAAATGTGGAGGTGATCGCAATCCGGGTGGATCGGGTCCGGTCGTGGCACACACAGGGTGTATGAAGCTAATGAATGTTGGAAGGTTTAAAGATGTGAAAGTGAAATTAATGTTGAGTATGGAGATGAGAGAGATGTTGATGGGAATAGGAATGTAGGTGTGCAAGTTAGATTGATGATATGAATGATAAGAATGAAAGAGAACCATACACACGAATCAAATTTGGAAGGAAGAATGGTCCATTGGAGGAGCTTCTTAAACACTTCCTAATTCTAATCCATATGTATAGCCTTCTTTGGATGATATGTATGCATAATGAGAATAGATGGAATCCTTACACATAAATCAGTTTCGAAAGGAAGAATGGTCCAATATTGGAGCTTCTTATACACTTTCAGAAACTAATAAATATGTATGGATTTGTATGGATTATATGCATGCAAGTGAATTATGATGATGGATTTTACTCACAAGCTCAAAGAAACATTCTCACTGGTTCAATGCAATACTGCGGAGCCTTCTCACACATAGAAGAAATAGAAGACATGTAAAAATACTTAAGAGACTGAGAGAGGTGACAAGAGACAAGTGACAAGTGACATGAATTAAAAGAATTTGAATTAAGTTACATGTAAAAGATCGTCGTGGTACGTCATGCTAAGCAGTCTACTGATCAAAGGTGGTTCCGACCCTCAAACCATGACAGTTCAACCGAATGTCACACGTAAGAAGGTGAGTTCCACTCCAGTGACCCTATGTCTGTCTAGGCTCGTAACGTCTAACTAAAGAAGTCTAAGACTCATTAAAATCAGCTCTAACTCACTCACACGCTCCACCGAGGGTGAGTCAAGATAGAGATGCTGGTTTCAAGAGCCTATCCTAAATTGGAGTTCTAACTTAAATTTGAAACTAGGTTCTATACTCATACTAGCTCACCTTGGATCCTCACTCGCTCAACCGAGGGTGATCGTCTCAAGGAAACCGTAAGCTAGCATGAGCCCTATGGATGCCTAACAATGATGCTCTAGGAGTTTGGAGGGGGGTTTATATAGTTTTTTGAATGAATTTGGGCCCTTGGATCTAGAGAAATCAACTCTCAACTCTAGGATCACTACTTTCGATTACAACCATTTGATTAATCAAATCAATGGCTTGGAATTGTTCTTTCTATCAAATCTAGTGTAAAGGAGTGAAATTTAGGCGCCCTCATTCTCCACCATTGGATCTGGGGATGATCTGGACCGTCGGATCAGTGCTGACATCAATTCGGATAAGATAAGCCACTATTTTTGGAGAAACTTTGCATTATTGATCTTTAACTGTCAACAAAGTCTTCTTTTATGGAAAAAATTCGTGGATCCTCCTTCCTTTATGCTTTAGTGCATCTCCACCCTTGAATAGGAGCTCATCTTGACCGTACACCATGGTTCAATCATATTTTGACATGTGGCAGCCCTTCAAGCCTTCAATTTTCTTATTCTAGAAAACTGCGGTGACCTTGAAAACTGGACTTTGTGCTCTTTGACCCTCCAAAAAGACTTTGATGAAGATGAAACTTTGTAGGACTATGTTTCCAAAGATCTGCTTCAGGAATATGCAGGAAAAACTCCCATCTGAATCTCCCTTGTACAAGTTTGACTACATTTGGAAGCTTGCAAGGTGGCATTAAGGTGTCTAGGAAGCTTTGATAGCCTTGAAAATTTGTACAAATATGTAGCCACATATGATCTTTATACATGCCAAACCATATGGCTAACATAATTTTCTATACAAGAATTTGTAGGGTCAAACTAGAAAAATTACATTTTTACAAAATGAACATAGCATATCAATGTGCTACAAAATCCATTTTCTTCTGAAATTTGGGCTATAGACTGCCTTTGACAATCTTTACAAGTATATGGATTTTCATCTAATTTGGTGACAATGAAATTTTTGCCCTAATTTCCCATCTTTGACCAGCTTTGACCGCTACCATGGACTTTCTTGATTTCTTTGAGACTTTGTATGTGACCTTCCTTTGACATCCTTGATGCATCCTGGACTTCTCGGGGAATTCTGGCTACCTTCGCCAAATATGTTTTTTGTAGGCCTTCACAAGTGAGGGAGGAGAGCAAATCTCGACGACAGCGTGGCCTTGACCATATTGATATATCATGCCTTGGGCATTAGAGAGCATTTGAGGGAGAAGCCATCATCAGAAGCCATGTCCAAATATGCAAAGGTTGCAACCGTTCCTCGAAAAAAGAAGGGAGTAACAATTGTAGAGGAAGTAGAAACTAGCTCCCAACCTAGAATGAGAGGTACAAAGAGACTAAGGGAAATGATGCAAGCAGAAGTAGAAGTTCCAACCACCAAAAGGGCACATGTGCTTCTAAGAACAAGGCTTGAAGACCATCAACCGATCACAGAAGAAGAATTGGCCAAATCAATGGAAGCCACACACCAATACACTGAAGGCCAAGTCAATCTATGAGTACAAGGACACCATTACCAACAAGACCATCCAGACATAGAACAAAAAAAGAGGCTGACCAAGGTGCATAGATACAGGGAATTGGGTTTAGTAAATTCAAGCTCATCATCAGATGCACTAGAAGAACTAGACACCTCCTTGTTGAATGTGGACATTCAAAGTGAGTCCAAAGATGATGGACAATGGGAGGAGTTAAATGAAGTGAACAAGAGTGTGGAAGAGGAAGGCACAAAGGTAGATCAACCGCCCATCAGCCCCAGCCAAGACAAGACAAGAAAGGAGGCCTCCCAAGAAAGAGTACATGTCATCAAGTTAAATGAAGCTTGCAACCTTCAAATCCAAGAGACTATGCTTGTAGGAAACGTATTATTCAAAAATCCCAAGGAAGAACCAGAAGATACTACGGTGGAAGAGTCAGAACCCTTTACACCAATAAGGGTAGTGGCAGAACCCTCCCCTATGGATGTTACATTTCAAGGGAGTGCCAAGAAGATTGTCAACATAGAAGAAGAAAGCAAAGAACCGGAAGTACAACTCCAAATCAGACAACCACATAATGAGACTATACATGTGGAGCATGGAAAGGATGTCCAAACAGGGGAAGCTCCAAGCATCCCAAAAACTTGGTTGAACATGGACGTCGCTCAGCTCAAGCCAGTGGTGCAACATATGATCAAAACCGCCATGGACAATCAACATTGAATGCTTGAGGCTGATGTTGAACATGACAAGGTGATGCGAGAAAAGAATCAACTTCAAGAAATGGGTGAGAACCTTTCCGCTCAATTGATTCAAGCATAAAAGAACATAGTAGATAAAGAGAAAGAAGTCCAAGAGGCCAAGCAGCAATGCAACACACTAGAGACAAAAAATCAGAAACTAAAAGACCAATTACAGGATTTACAAAGGAAATATGATGCTAGCAAGGCCAAGAAAACACGCATAAATGCCCAAAGCAAAATATGGGAATCACAAATCAAAATATACATGGAAGAAGTAGAGAACTTACGAAATAGAAACAAGGAGCTGATGACAGCCCTTCTTTGTAATCAACCGATAGAAGCTCCTGAAATGCCAGAAAAGGACACAAAAACATTGGAAGAAAAGTTAGCTAAGTATGAAGATCAGCTCAAGCAAGAGCAGGCCATTATCACGGAATGGGAGAAAAGGTACATGGATGACACATCTGAATTGAGAAGGAAGTGTAAGGTGGCAAAAAATAAATACTTTGAACAATGCAAGGAAGACGTTGATCAACTCGCGATAATTGGCGAGGAGCTCCTAAAAAAAAAAGAGAAGATTTTGAAGGCCACAGAGAAGATTAGAAACAAAGATGAATTGATCAAGCAACTACAAGATCAACTAGCACAGAAGACAACAGAGGGGACACCAGTAGTTCCACACTCCACAACGGCTACTAAGGAGATTGAAGTATGTCCTCTCTCTCCCCCCTTACATCATTTGCCGATAAGGGAGGAAACGAAGATCCACTCTGAACAAACTCATCGAGATATTGCAGAACTAAGCCATCATGAGAGGGCACTACTGGTGTCCCAACTTACAAAAGATTTTGAAGATCGTGGTAAAAGTCATGAAGGAAGCGAAGATCGACAACAAGAATGTGGAACAAATAATGAGACCATTCAACGTACCATATGATTTACTTAAAGAACAAACACGGCAATATATAAAGAACACAACTAATAAAGATCCAGATTGCAACCTCTAGTTTAGCATGCAAACATTCACCTACACTCAAGAGGAATTCAACAAAGTTGATCCCATATGGAGGAGGAAGCTTTTGGAGAAAAATCTGACCCTAAGTGTACACTAGGAATCATCACCATACATAATTCAAGTAAATCCATCTTTTTGCCCAGTACCTAGAAGATGCTCTTGAATGCAATTTTGGGAAGGTCAGCGCCAGGGAGGCATCAGTAATTAGTGGTTCAACTATCCACTACTACCAAGTCCACCTCGAGATTATTTATTGACAAAAGAATACATGATCAAGACAATCAAATTTTGGATAGCTCATTATGCCACCGTACTAGATTTAGCCATTAAGCTTACTAATAAGATTTTGAGCATGTTACTTACAATAATTAAAGTGTTTCAAAACGCTCAATATACTTTTTGAACTCCATCGGCATTAATTAGGGATCCGACGCCCTCATTTTTTATCTATCAACTATACTGAGCCGATTAACACTTATGGCTATATACTCAAGGCTTATGTTTTTGCCAAGCACTTACGTGCACACTTTTGAAGAAGCATTCTTTATGGGATTTTTTGAAATAGACTCCAAAATTTTTGTAAAAATGTCTTCAAATCTTAATGCCAGGATGGTGGCCTACGAATTGAGTTTCTTTGCAGACCATAGATAGGCACCAGAAGATGGAGTCAAATCGAACCAATGGAAAGAAGTTATGCTATGTCATGCAAATCTGCTGAATCAACGAGAGCAACAAGCCATCCAGACATTCACGTTGCCACAAAAAGCCTGTCCGGGACGATAGAGTTTAGGAGGAGGGACGTGTGGAAGGGGAATCAAGCAAAAAGAGAAGAAGAAAATCAAAGACTAAAACTGCTCAGTAACAAATGAAGATTATAAAAGGAAAACGAACAACTCTCTGCCCAAAGCCTTGCAGGGGCACACATCAGGCAAGAACACCAAAGATCTAGGTCCTAAGGAGTGGAACTAAAGAAAGATAACAACCAGGGAATTTCATGGGAGGTTTCACACAGCTTCCTCATCCACTAGGAGCTAGCGGTGAAGCGAAACAAGTCAAGGAGAGAGACAGCACACGAAGGACTCTTCATCGGATAAGATAACCAATTGTCTGAAGGTCCTAGTTGCCTAGTCGTCCACTGGATGCATGCGATGGGAAGAAATGGAACAGGTCCTAGAGGATGACAAGGAAGATTCAAGAATAGGACCTTTAAAACGTAATGCTCTCTTAAAAGAGAGTAGAGGTCAGCAAATTAAGGCGTGTGGTGGCAGAGAGTAAACAAGCTCAAAGCCAGACAAGAGGGGAAGGTACGTAAGCGAAAAGGGCAGATCAGGGCCCATAAGTATCCATGAAAAAGTGCAAGAAGATATCTGGCAGATCCTGATCCTTAAGAAGGTCCTTCAACATCTGGGTCTTCGGAAGGTCCAGATCAAAGGCTGAAGATCCACACCTTCATACCTTCCACTGATGGCATGCGTGGCAACCCGACTTAATACAGCAATCCAAATTTGTGATATAAGGAATACCAAGGGGAAAACAGAAGTAAAGGACATACCTCAGATAAAGTAACAAATTGCCTGACAGTCCTTATCGCTTCTTCGACCACTAGGTGCGTGTATTCAGAAGCCTTAGACAAGCTATAAACGAGAAGCAAAAGCCTGTCAAGGGACGACAGAGACAAAGAGGGGGAGAGTGTTGTAGAGCAAAGATGCACAAAAGGGGAGCCCCAAAATTTTCAAATCTATGGGCATATTTTTCTTCTTCAAAGTCTTAGAAAATTCCCTCAAACCTATGTAAATGCACTAGAGGAGTCCTCTAGATGCATAATCCCAAATCATTGTAATATATTTCTTGGAAAATAGTAGGAGAATAGAGATTAGTCAATAAAGTGCCGGTCACTTGTGTGAAAGGACCATTTTTAGGGCACATGTATATAAGTCACTTTGTGACTCTTTGTAAAGACTTTTTGCCATTGTGAAGAAGGAGAGCTCCTGAATTTCGAATTTGTCTCTTTCTTGCATATTTTCATCTTCTCTATGATCTTTGGTGTGTGTGTGAAGCTTGGAATGTGTGTGTAAGACTGTTGTCTACCCCTCCCCAACACTTTTGATCTGCGGTAGTGTGTGTGCAAGCAAGTACGAGTTGTGAAGTGAGTGTGGGAGTTTCCCGCCATTCACTATTTCTATCATAACTTGAAGCATGGTTATCAGAATCGAGTGAGACCACCTTCAATAGAAGCGTCTCGTCAAGAGCTTCAAAAGAAACTCACTATTGCCCATATTTGGAGTTTGGAGTTGGGAGATATCATCGATTTAGTGAAAAACTAATGTAAGTGGTATCACGACAAGCACTCTCAACAGGTAAGTGAGTTAGAGAGGTAGGTTAGTCTTTTCTCATGCATGATAGCTGAACCGCTTCACTTCCCATCATTTGCGCACATGTTGTCATACGTTTGGTTAGGTTGGTTCATCAGATTGATAATTAAGTGTGTGTCAATCCACCACTATACGCACTTGTGTGGCAAAAGAGATTTAGTCTCTTTGACACAAGTCCCTAAGACTTCGTGACCTAGGTACACAATCATCTTCAACATCATTTGCATCAACGTCAATCACTATATTTGTAAGTGTAGTAGGACGTTCTTCAACACTCTAGACAATATTCCAAAGCTGTTTTGCTACAAATACATGACACATTATGTATGCCCACAATGGGTAATTAGTGCCATCCAAGTCATCTTCAAGAGTCAAGATACATAATACATCATTGATTTATCCATGGCCTATGACCAAATATGCAGATGAAGAAAATTGATTGTATCTCAAAACGTTGAATAAAAACATCCTATCGAGCTCTATTGAACATGTATCAGACTTCAAACTACTTGTAGTGGTGAACCAAAACATGTATATATCTTTGGCAGAGAAGGATGAAATTTCTTGCATAGTCTTTTTGATAGTGGGTTTGAGGGCCAAAACGAGTTCAAACCAAAATTTTGATGCTACATTGCTAAGTTGTTTTGAATTCCTAATCACCCTAAGTAGGATTACTAATTTTTGTGATATTCTAAGAGTGTGATCGGAGGGGTGTCCAAAATTCCCCATATGAAGTGATGACGTGCTAATACTAATTGTTGGATTTCAAGGTCTATAGAAGCACAAAAATAACACAAGGAAGAAGAAGAAGATGAAGCTTGGAGCACAAGACAATATAGAACTTATTACCAAGTGAATGTACAAAGATAACTGACCATTAGGGTTATAGGTGTATATACAAGGTGGAGGGAAAACCTCCTAAAGAGGGAAAAGAAAGTGCTACAATGGTCTAAGTGTATTGACACGCATCACTACCAAAATATATCAATATCCATATCCAGAATCACAAAGACCCTGTGTATCCCCAATATTTGTGGTAGCCAAAGGCATCATGCAAGTTTTTTCACTCAAATGAGAACCATAAATATCATTTTATAGAATTTTCTTTTTATGTGCACTAATTCTTATGGTTGTGCAAAATGTTTTGCATGAATATGGTAGTGCATTATGGAGGAAAACTCTAACACCCCAATGCATTAATGGAAGATGGCTTCCCTCCTTTAGGCCCATAGAAAGTGATATATGAACATTGTTCTATAACTTTCTCTCTACCTCTAGAGAGACTTATAATGTAACTTCTTAAACTTAAACTTTTTGCAACACTCTTTACTTATATGTAGATACATAGATTCACAAGCTTGGTAATTTCTCTCAACTCACTCAGTAAAAGAGCTTGAAGCTTGACAAAATTTGGGGCACGATATGAGAGACCAAATGAATCTTGAGATCAATAAAAAATGAGTACAATGATAGAGAAAACAATGCTCTATAATCTGATACAAAAAAATGTGAAAGTCGAACCACGACTCTAGATAGAGAGGAGCAAAATCATGAGAAAATGAGATAAGCAAGCAAGAGAGCTGCTTCCTAGAGTTTAGGACTTCAATAAACTAAGTGGGAAACTGATACAACTCAGGAAACAAAGATTTTACTTTTTCTACAATCTAATTAACCACCCACCAATGGGTGTAGGTGTACTTATATAAAGATTTTACTTTTTCTACAATCTAATTAACCACCCACCAATGGGTGTAGGTGCACTTTTTGGTGGGTAGTTGATGATCTTTGAATAATTGCATTTGGTGGATCCCCTAACTTGATTCCATGAATTTAGGTCCTCCTTTATTTTTTTCCACTTGAAAGAATCATGCATGAGTCCTTTTACATGGTTGAGACTTGATTTCAACACTTCCCCTCAAGTCTCAATGCCTAGGGCCATTCCAATGCATGCCTTGAAGTGTTATGGTTTTACTCCATACAAAGCTTTCCTAAACGTATCTGAATATTGGTCCTTTGTATTGCCATGCTCCATCTTTACATCCTTTGACATGATCTTCTCTCTAATAAAGTGGTAATGAACTTCTATATTTTGGACCTTACATGGAGCATAGGATTTTGAGCCAAGCATATGTTAATAGGTACTTGTTTTACCTACAAATGAAGATTTACAAATAATTTTTTGGGTCACATAAGCTCACAATAGACTTGTGCTAAGCCTCTATACTCAGCTCATGTCAAGGAGAGAGCCATTGTTGGTTTTTTCTTTGATATACATGAGATGGTCTTCTTCCCTAGCATGATAACATATCCACTAGTGCTCCTCTTGTCATTTTTGGAACCTATCCAATCATCATCACAATAAGCTTGTACATGTAATCAGTCATAAAATGGATATTAGATCCCCCCTCATTCACCGATCCTTTGAGCTACCTAGGTACCCTTCTACAACAAGATGAGCTACTCTTCGTGCTTGCAAAAATTGAGATAACACTCCAACTACATGTGCAATATTTGTTCTTGTCATAGTTGCATACAAGAGAGAACCAATAATTGACCTATACATGGTCACATCCTCCACTTCTTCACCCTCATGAGCACTTATTTAATATTTACCTCAAATGGATTTGAAATAGGCTTGCAATCACACGAGCCAAACTTCTTCAAAATATCTAGAATATATTTCCTTTGCGACAAGTATATACCTTATTCTTTCTATAGTACTTCAATCAAAGGAAATACCTTAAAATCCCTAAATCAAAGATTTTAAAATCACATCCAATATTCCTCTTTATGTGATTGATGTTGGAATCATCATCCCCTTTGATGATCAAATCATCAACATATATAAAAATGAAAACACTATTGCTACCTTTCTTCTTCAGAAAGAGTGAAGGGTCTACATGACTATGATTGTATCCACATTTTACCAAGTAGTCCACAAGTCATTGGTTCCAATCCGTTTGGGCTTGCTTGATTCCATAAAGATCCTTCCTAAGCCTGCATACATGATTTGGAAACCTATCATCTTCAAATCCTTGGCTTTACTCCATGAAGACTACATATTCAAGCTCTCCATTTAGGAAAGCATTCTTCACATCCAATTGGTACATCGTCCAACCTTTGGAGCCTGAAATTGCAATCAAACTCCTTATGGTAGATATCATAGCTACTTGAATGAATTTTTCCTCAAAGTTGATTCCATAGGTTTTAGTAAAACCTTTGGCAACCAACCTCTCTTTATACCTAGAATGCTCTCATCTACATGCCTATTTACCTTGTATACCCGTTTTCTACCAGTGACTTTCATGTCCTTTGTTCTTGACACCAATGACCAAGTATCATTTTCTTCAAGTTCCCTGACTTCCTCCTCCATGTATTCATTCCATTCCCTATGCTTATTTGCTTCTTCAAAAGAGTTAGGTTCTTCACAAGCTATAACTTAGCTCATGTAGGCATAGTATTGTGCAATGCATGAATCATAAGTTAACCTTTAAACAAGTTATTTAACCCTATTGGATGACCTTACCTCACCATAAGGTGCTAGGAATATCCTCCTCGTCCTTGGTTTGGATTCTTTAAATCTTGGAGTTTATAACTTGTCCACATCTTCAATCCATGCCTACCCATTGATGGTCCTCATTATTTTCCTTTTTGATACTTCCTTCACCTGAATGAGCTTCATTCGTTGTCCTACCTTGCCAAAGATGGGGTATTACTCTCCTCTGATGGTGTTCTTGAAGTGGTTGGATCACTCATCGCCATGCTTTCTTGTTGCTCTTTGAACTTCTTCTTGGTTTCATATGCATCTTCAACCAATAACACATCTTTGCTACCATACCAATGCAACAACTCATCAAATGTTACATTCCTAGACATCTTAAGCTATTTTTTGCTAGGATTATAACATCCAAAACCCTTTTTCTATAAACAATATCCAAGAAATGTACACCTATTTGTTGAAATGAAAAAAGAGTACTCCGACACTACTCAAATGCACACATCTAACAAGATAAGGAGGTAATAAAAGATAACAAAACATGATGAATGAATTAAAATGGAAATGACTTACATCAAATGCTCTATGAGCATGAAGACTCCATGAGGAGACTGAGGGCACTCTTGTAAAGAGCTTAAGTGAATGGCTTGTGAGGAGTGAAGTGGGACCCTCCTTATATGGAGTTGAGGGCAAATCTCCTTGCATGTGGAATATATGTGCTTAAATGAGAATGAATGTGAACTTGGACAAAAGGGTGGAGCATGGACTCTCAACACCCCCTCTCCATGTGATGACCCTTTTGTTTTAATGTGGTGGAGGAGTGACATATGGGATCACTTAGTCCATTGGGTTTTTAGATCTAAGGACATATGGGATCCTTAGACATAACTTTGACATATGTCATCCAAGTGTGGGACATATGGCATCCCTTAGTTTTCATGGACATATGTCATGCATATTGTTTTTTATTCCATGGACATATGGGATCCATGGTGATGTGACATAGGGCATCCTTGGGATCTTGGGACATATGGGATCCCAAGACATATAATTGGACATATGGGATCCAAGTGGTTTTGTGGATCTAGGGATATATGGGGTCCCTAGACATATGAAGGGTTTACAACATGTGGTAGGTAGTGCTTATGGAATGATTTTGCCACCTTTCATCTTTGTGCTTTTTGTTTATGTGTTCAAGCCATAGGGAAGGTCTTAGTCTTTTAAAGAGCAATGTCTAGTCCGTTCACATGGATTAAGTGATGCTTTTGTTTATCCATTTGCCTCCCTTTGTTGTAGAATTTGAGCTCCATTGTCGGGTTCCTTTGGTAGGGTCCTCCTCTTGATGTTGTAGCCTTCTCTTGGTGCTTTTGTTATTGGTGTCTTAGGTTGTATATAGAAGCCTTTTCCTCCATATCTTGAGATTTTCCTTGAGCATTAATGCCAAAATCATGAGAAAATAAATTAATAAATAATGATTGCAATGCTCATAGGGAAGATCCTACCATGTTGACACATGGTGGTGTCTAATCCCTTACAAGAGAGCTTAATAGTAATGACAAAGTCCTTATGAAGGGCGTGAGTGCATATGATAGCAAATTTAGCATGTTCATGAGTGATATATCTTATCTCGTTTAAGGAAAGATTTCCTTTTTTATTTTCAAGGACTAGTGAAAAGAAAAACACACCAATGCGATCGAATACATAAAGATAATAACGACTTAGCAAGTGCCTAGAAAGAAAGCTGATCTATTAATGTCTACAATGAACTTTTGAGTGTGCACGCTACATCCAGAATACCTTATCCCATTTTTCTCGTTTTATATACACGTTCAGAAAACAATTCTCTTTTGTCCTCTTTTTTTTTCTTTAAATAATGGAGCTACCAAGGACCTGCACAATATGACATAATGGATGAGGACACATAGAACCATGCTAAATTGAATGACGCCTCTCCTCAATTGAGCATAAGCGCCCGGTGGAGCAAGCAAATTCGCTTCTAGGATGAGAAGATAATTCTACTTCCAAATATGGTTTGAGTTGCATCCATTACTTTGGGTACAATGATCTCCATCTCTATGGTGCAACACCTAAAGCATGCGAACTATATTTACATGATTCTGTAGCATCATACTCATAGTTGCATGTATTGATAATATGCCCCAATGAGCATGTTGTGTGGTAATGGTGTACGAGCAAGCACAAATTCATACGATGCTACTCAATGGAAAAAATAGCACTCTTGTCAACCTGGAAATGGTTGTCTTGCAGAGAAGCTGTACAACCTTGGACTCTTCCTTCTTTGCACTTCTGGTTCCTCAGCCTCTGCCTTATTCTCTATCACGAAGCTTCCTTGTCCATAGCTTTCTATAAGAAATGGTGTAGCAAAGGACTTTTGTTCCCCTGTTCTTGGATTGTACCCATGTTTCCATGCTTCCATTTGTTCCTCTTGACCCGCATGTTCAATCTCCAAGAGGTCTGTGCAAAATGTGTATGTTTGAGAGTCACAATGCAATAGACGACACCAAAATATATTCTCGCCTGTCAGAGTAATATGGGATCGATGGACGTGACCAATGAAAGGATGATAAGGGTGGAGTTAAATATGAGACCAGTCTTCATGCTGCACTAGCTTCTTTTCAGATGCCTAAGTGCACTCGTAGTGCTTACAAACACTTGTAATTACAAATGGTAGTGCTAAAAAAAAAGTATAGAAGAAAATAAAATGTTTTTGAAATACATATAATCCTTGGGCTGGAGGGAGGGATTTCAAAACATGAATTATGAATAGTGCTTAGAAGTACTATTATTATGCATATCAGATATGGGAGGAAGGGATTAAGAGTGATATACATGCTAATGAATAAGATAACAAAAATGAGAGCATAAACTCAAAGAGAAAATGAACCTATGGTCTGATACCACATTGAAATGAAAAAGGACTACTCCTACTCTACTTGCATGCACACATCTAACAAGCTAAGGAGGAAGGAACAAAAGATAACAAAACATGATGAATAAATTAAAATGGAAATGACTTACATACAATGCTCTATGAGCATGAAGACTCTAGCAGGAGAGTGATGGCACTCTTTCCAAGAGCTTGATTGAATGGCTTGTAAGGAGTGAAGTGAGGACCTCTTTATATGGATCTCCTTGCATGTGGAATATATGTGCTTGCATGAGAATGAATGTGGACTTGGACAAAAGGGTGCAGCATGGAAATCTCAACACAATCTACCTTTGGGTCTAACTTGTGTCTCAATTCTTAAGGCATGTGAACGTGAACACCACAACCAAATACTTTGAGATGTGAAAGGTTGGTTTTCTTACCACACTAACATGTACTCCTAAGGTTGGACATCTATTTATAATGTATATGGTTTTTTTTTTTGCATCAACCCAATAAGAATTAGGAAAATTCATTTCATTTAACATAGCTCTAGCTACTTTTGCTATATATATGTTCTTCCTCTCTGCCACCCTATTTTGTTGAGGTGTACACCTGCATATGAATTGCCTTTTGATGCCATGATCATGTAGAAAATCTAAAAATTCATTTAAAAATACTCTTTCCCTCCATCTGATTTGAGGGTGTTTATATACTTAGCTACCTCCTTCTTAATTAAGTTTTTGAACCTCTTGAAGTGTTAAAACACTTCTAATTTTGTTTTCATGAAATACATTAAAAAAAACCTTGAATGATCATCTATAAATGTGCAAAACTATCCATTATCTCCAATGGATGGCTCCCTTGTAGGACCCCATACATTCTGTGTGTATGCGATTCAACACTTCATTGCTCACATGTGCTCCCTTCTTGAATGGCAACCTGCTTTGTTTCCCTAGTTGAAAAGCATGGCACAAATGTTGCATATTCTAAGATGTAAGATCAGGTGGACCATTCATCAAGCCCTTCCTTTGCATTTCCTTCATTGTTTGTAATTTTACGTGGCCAATTCGTTTATGCCACAAGTCAATCACCACAATCCATTTATTTCCAATTGACAAGGTGATAGTGTGAGGGGTTGATCATTGTATTGTTGGTGCAAGAAGCAAGCCTAAGAGCAATGCTTAAGTTCTTGGATTACTCTCATGAAATCCTCATGCAAAGATGTAGCCATATGAACCCACGCAAAGTTTTAAAGGATAAATACCTTGGACTTATCTTGGTTGATTGTAAAAGCTAAAAGTAGGAGGAATGTCATGGATGAAGGGATCCAAACTCCATGACTTAACTTGGGATTGAAATTCAAATCATTCCTAAATTTTAGCTATAGTTTTAGGTGTATGACTCATCAAGATTCAAAATCCAAACTATGCATAAACAAACCACCTGTTAGCCATGGGATGTGTAAGCCTTTTCTGAGAGTTTTCTAATGAAGTTGTGAGCATACATTGTAATAACTTCAAGTGTAAGTAGTCCTCCATAACTCACTTGTATCATATGTGAAATATCAGTACACATTATGATTCATACATCTTGATTATTCATTCTCTATTAGTTCCTAAGGTACCTTGAGGTACACATTCACGTTGTGTGGTTGATTTCTTTGTGTGTGAGTATCCAATTTCCAAACTTTCACTTGGATTAATACGATAGAATCCTTGCGTGCCTTTAGAAAGTTTCATTATATTTGGACAAGTAGATCTTGATCTCCAAAGATTTGTATGTGTGGTGATCCCCCAAACGTTTATAGTGATCCCCTTGAAAAGTCGAGGTGATCCCCCAAACTTTTTTATACTTATTGCTCCTTGTCTAGTGAGCCTAAATTCATGAAACAACTTGCTTTAGCTAGCTAGACACTTCAATAAAATGTGTGAAAAATCTCTCTCATCAATTTGAACCAGTCTCTGAGCTTTGAGCATACTACTGAGAGCTTCTCTTCCCAAAATACAAGGTTTTCCAAGTCTTGTGAGGTACAAAAGCATCTGTTTTGATGTAATCATTAAAGAGGAGCAGGAAAGGTTAAATGTATGGTTCTCAAAGGATGCATTGGCAAGGTCATACATTCTCAAATCTATCTCTTATTTTTAACTCCCTCACATTAGGAATCGCAAGGCATCACAAGAGACATGGAATGCTCTTGAAGCATTCTTCTCATCAAGCACTAAGGCCAAGAAGAATCAACTATGGATGGAGTTCACAACACTCAAGAAGATGCCCAGTCAAAGTGTGACTGATTTTATCACCAAAATGAAGGACATTAAAGACCAGCTTGGAAACATTGAGAATTCATTGATGAAGAGAAAATAATGAGGCAAGTCATCAATGGTATCAAAGCTGATGGCAAATGGGAAGCCTTCACCTGAGCTATGGACCTTTATATGGACATGCAAGTTCCTCACTTCAACACACTCATGGGACAATTGTTCACACACGAAGCAAAGCCTATCTAGAATGGAGAAAACCAAAAAGGTAATCAATCATGTTCTCTCTATATATAGAAGAATAAAAGCAAGGATAACAAAGGCTAAGCTAAGAAGTCTGATGATGAAGGAAGTAACTCTCAAGCCAACTTTGCAGGTAGAGGTAGAGGCTAAAGAGGAAGAGGTAGAAGAGGTAGAAAAAGAAGGGGGAAATTTCAAAGCTCATCACCATGTGTTGTATGTGTTCTAACTAATCACATTACAGAGAATTGTTTTAGGAACCCAAGGAACCAAAGAGGAAGAGGATACAATAGATGGGATGCTCTCCTCACTTTTCAAAGGTTTTTTTAAGTTCAAGGATGTGTGTTTGTCTCATGTGGGAATGTGCACACAAATCATCCACATAGAATTCTAAGTTGTTCTTCAAGAAGTCCTTAAACATGCGACATACAAATCAAGAAGTCCTTAAACATGTGACACACTGGGCTTTGGAAGGTAGTAGGTGCATAAGTGAATCCAAATAGCATCACACGAAATACAAAGATTCCCCATTCTGTGGCAAAATCCGTCTTGTATTGATCCTTTGGGGTGATGTCTACTTGATTGTAACTCGCAGATCCACTAAGGAAGCTATAAACCTCCTTGCCCCCTATGCATTCCAATAGATGTTCAGTGATAGGAAGTGTATAACTATCTCTAATATTGGTTGTGTTAACTTTATTCAAGTTAATGCACACATGTAAATTTTCATTTTTCTTGGGCACAACAACAATGGGGGTACCCATTATGTATGCTCAATTTCATAGATAAATACTGCTTCTATTAGTCTATTTGTTTCTTCCTTTATCTTGGATGCATAATTATCATTGTATGTTTAAGGCTTCTATTTTGTTGGCTTGGCTTCTAACATCATGGGGATCCTATGGGAACAAATGTCTTGATCCACTCCTTTCAAATCCCTGTAATTCCAAATGAACACGTCTCTATACTCTCTTAGTAGGTTAATCAACTCTTGCTCTTCTTCATCATTTAGATCATGTCCTATGTAGGTGCATCTCTCTTCTTCTCTTGTGTCGTCACCACTATCTTATTAGTTTGTTCTTTATTATCATACACTTCTCCCATGGGGGCTTCTCTTCTAGGCATTCTTATCATGATTTTTTGTCCTCTACTTCATACTTCTTGAAGTTTTCTGGTACTTCAAATAGGGATTCCTTTTCTTCTTCTTGTTTGGGGGGTGTTGACAGTATACGGGAAGAAGCAAGTACGGACACACATGCAGATCTAGCTTTGAGGCAACCCTTCATTTTTTTCAAAACCCTCACATCATTTTAAAGTGATTCTCATCACTACAAACCCTTGTAAATATCATTTCACCTTTTTGTAGCTCCATTTTGTACAAGCCGAGGAGTCCTCAAGCTTGGGGAGCCTTAGAAGTAGTTGCCTGTCAATTTTCATAATTTTTAGATCTCGTTTGGGCCCTCAAATAAGCCCTGGAACCTAATTTTTAACTAGGCCGGACACTAGGTCTGGACAGGGCCAAAGCTAGTCAAAAACTATAAATAGAGCTAGAGAGCTCATTTTTGGGGCTAGCTTCTTATAGTTTGAGCTTGTATGAGAACTTTCTTGCAATAGAAGAGATTCCATTGTCTTACTCTCTTTGTTCTTACCGTGTGTGCGCGTGTGTGTGTATGTGTGTGCATGCTTGTGTGCTTCTCACTCACGCACTTGTGCTTCCACTTGCTCGTGGTCTTCATACCATCCTCATGTCTTCCCGGATTGACATTAAAGGAGGTGCTACTCATCACTGAGCTACACCAAATTTTGGCGCCGTTGCCGGGGATCGAGCTTTGAGGACGAGCGTGTGATGGTAAGACGTAGAGAGGACGCGTTGGAATGGTAAGTAGTAGGTAAATTTCTGATTTTTCTCCATCTTCATCTTCATCTTCACCTCCATCTCCATCTCCACCTCCACCTCCTTCTCCACTACATATTCCCTCTTCCTTATCATTCCCTCATTTGTTGTGTGCGAGTTTGAGAGAGAGCGAGTGTGTGTGCTTGTTTTTGCGTGTTTTTTGCATGTTTCTTGCAGGTGGCAGCTCCATCATCATCTCCAGCAAGCTCAGCAGGTACAGAAATTGTCTGCACAGTCCCCGAGGCGTTGAGCTCGAGCTATCGCGACACTCCGAAAATTTCACCCAATCACGATTCTGAGTGCACCACGACACTGCGCAGGCCTAGAGCTCCCAGGATCACTAGACAGAACAGAAAAATTCACCATATCCCGAGCTATCGCGACACCTCGAGGTATCACGACACCTCGACCTATCGCGACACTTCACGAGCTATCGCGACACCTTGACCTATCGCGACACCTCACGAGCTATCGCGACACTCCGACCTATCGCGACACTTCACGAGCTATCGCGACACCTCACGAGCTATCGCGACACTTCACGAGCTATCGCGACACCCCGACCTATCGCGACACTTCACGAGCTATCGCGACACTCCGACCTATCACGACACCTCACGAGCTATCGCGACACTCCGACCTATCGCGACACTTCACGAGCTATCGCGACACCTCACGAGCTATCGCGACACCCCGACCTATCGCGACACTTCACGAGCTATCGCGACACCCCGACCTATCGCGACACTTCACGAGCTATCGCGACACCCCGACCTATCGCGACACTTCACGAGCTATCGCGACACCCCGACCTATCGCGACACTTCACGAGCTATCGCGACACTTCCCACCTATCGCGACACCTCGACCCGACCTATCGCGATACACGGCCTTTAACGCATGAAAAGTTAGGGTTAATTTTGAGTGAATTGAAGGGTAGTTGAGCTTAATTTTAGGCACCTTGGTATAACTTTAGAACCTTGGAAGTGGGCAAAAGACCTAGAAACCAGAGAGGGATCTCCTGAACCCTCAGAGCCTGTTTTGACCCTATAGTGCCTGAATGGTCATAACTTGACCATACGAACTCCGATTGATGAGATTTTGGTCTCGTTGGAAAGCTCGTTGAGAATCCTACGTGGACCTCGACTGGTTTTTGTAAGAATCGTACGCGGAGTTTTAGAACATGCATTTTTAAGTTGACTTTTAGGTGGAACTAAGTTGTTCTCAGATTCAGGGGGTATAGTGAGTTACTCCAGGGGGACTAAAATTATTGAAGTGTGTCTTTCAATTACTTGTGGCAATAGAGCTATACTAACGGGTGAGCTTTTGCAGGAACTTGGTGTGCGCTCAAGGCAATCCAAAGCAAGCTAGCAAGGGTGAGTACCAAGCTTGGGAGAAGGCTTCTTGGGCTTGTGTAGCAGTCTGGTCAACCAGCTAATTGAGGTTGGAAGATCTCTCAACCCTCCTTTGTCAATTCCTAGCCTAGGCTAAGTACGACTTAGGTGTGGTAATTAATTAGGGCAATGTTAGGCACGAATCAAGTCCAAGAATATTAATCAACAAAGTGCAAGAAGTAAATAGGTCTTAAGTGCGAAAACCCTAAGGGACAAAAGGTAAACTAGAGTCGATCACTTATCAAGTGCGGAAATTCACTTAAGTACTCCTGACGACGCGATTTTAGACAAGACCATAAACATAATATTCAACTAAAAATAACAAAGTGATTGGTGCAAAATCAACCTGCAACGAGAGTGTGCTTGGGTTCTAGGGGATAAATAAATCAGGCTTATGAACCTTAGATCAGGCAGACACTTAGGCCGAGACAGACAGAGCCTCAGATCTTCTGAAGCTAGTGTCAATCACACTGCCAGGTCTTGGGCCCAGCAGTTGAGTGATTACCCATACATTCCCAGATCAGAAACAAGTGATTCTGAGATGTCCTATCACATGGAGAGACCAGTAGGTAGTTCAGGGTTGGCTTATCTAGAAAAGCCAGAGGGACCTTACAAGACTCAACTGGAATACATCAGGACGAATCGTCTAGGTGCTTGCATCTACGAAGACGGACTGAGAAGATCGGTGGTCCAGATTAAGAACCCCGATCAACCCCATGGATTAGCCCACCCGGTAGTCAAGTTTGAGAATGGAGCATACCTAGATAAAGAGGGGACTATATATGTAGTCACCACTCTCCCTGATAGAACTGATGAGTTTGGAAATGTGATTGCGGAGACCGACATGGGTGATATAGAGCAAGGGAACTTAGAGAGAGAGCCAAGAACTCCCCGTGGTAAATCTGTCTTGACCAGAATCATGACTCCAGAGTGGATTCCATAGGATAATAAAAGCATAGATCTGCTTTTAAACCGAGAAACCGATGAGGTTTTTTGGAGATATAAATCTCCTCAATCTCAGGAAGTGAGTGCCCTCACAATCTATGAGTTTAAAGACCCTGATAGCCCAGGTCAAGTAACCTACCTAGACAATGCATCAGAGAGAATCTTCGTGGTCACTGAGCTTGGCAAACATGCCTACACATGGAAGGGAGAATTTGTTTTTCCCCAACCAAGGTCTACTGTGTCCTTTGGTCACCAAGGAGCTGGGACCTCCCAAGCTCATGGGGCTCAGAGAGATAGAAGTAGAGACAAACCTGAGGTAAGTTTCGCCAACTCCCCGGGAAGAGAAAGAACGGGAACAGAAAGGAATAGAGTGGAACCTGAGAGACATAGAACCCCATGGAATCACAGGGACATTGATGATTTTCCTTTGCCAAGGCCGAGAGAACACACTAGGACCCTGCGACCAACTCAACTGGTGAAGTCCATGAAGAATTATTTCGATGGCACGGGAGACCCTTATGACCATGTGGCAGAATTTCGACAAGTATTGAAAGCTGAACAGGTAGAGGACCTATTCACATAATATAATGCTTTCGGTCTAACTCTTAGGAACACTGCCCTTACGTGGTTTCAACCACTAAATGAGAGGCATTTCAGAAACATAGACCAGCTCTTAGAGGCATTTGTTGTTGAGTTTTCTAAGAGTGGCATCAGGCATAACACCTCCTCACTAATTCACAGCTTCAAACAAACACCTCAAGAGACGGTCAGACTAGCTGGAAGAAGATTTAGACAATACCTAGAGAGATGCCCGATGCCGGAGTTACCCACACCAGCCAAACAAGTGGCCTTGTTCCTAGATGGATTGTTGAGCACTAAGCTCAGGTCATATGTGTACCTGAAGGATCCCAGAACGATAGAAGAGTGCGTGCGTATGTGCATAGACATTGAGGACAATCTAGGTGAGGAATTAGAACTATCAAAAATCTATAAGGATTCTGATAGCTCTAGTAAACAGACATCTGGTCAATCCACATCCATCGAGGAACTTGCAGAAAAGGTAGCCCAAAAACTAGGTGTCTCTAACAAACAAATTCCGAGATTTGCCCCAGTTAAGCGGTGTTACAATTGTGGCGGTGAACACATGGCAAGTGTATGTCCCATTATGACCCAACCCCAGGCGAATCCTAGTAGCCAGTACTGCTCCATAGAGCGCAGGTACACCAACCACACTGCACAAGATTGCCCATATAACAAACAAACTGTTAGGCAAAATTACCCTCAGCCATACCCACAACATGGTAGATACCAGAATCAGTACCCATCACAACAATATAACAGACCACAGCAAACTTATCAGCCACCTTATCGAGGGCAGCAGAGACCTCAACCAGTCCTAGTACAGCAACCCCCTGCTCCCACCAATGTGATCCCAGTGAAATATGCATCTACTGAAGAAAATCCGAATAGAGCCATAGTCCCAGTCACCCCATTGCTATTAGACAGTGATCCAAGTGACCATAGTTTTGACTCCACACATATGGATAGCCCACAGGCTTACTACATGCAGTCACCCGAGCATAACGAGTCATACTATTATGAGGACCCAAGTGAAAATAGTGGGGAACCTGAGTATTCTAATGTCATGTACACAAACCCCAACTCTAGACCTCAACCTAGGCAGGTACGACCCCCAATTCCTAGAGGACCATGCTTCAGATGTCAGGGAGATCACCTTATACGTGATTGTCCACTACCTGCCCCGACACAACCTCAACCAGTAATCATTCAAGGCTTCTGTCAAGACTGCGGGAAAGAGCATCTCCTACGAGATTGCCCAAAGAACCCTAATAACATGCCTAAAATCACTCCTATCAATGTTGTTGGGTTAGTTGTAGACTCCACAGGGAGTGTGACTTCCACTGCACCCGTGCAGGTGATCACAAGAGCCCAGGCACTACAACAAAACCAAGGTGTTGGTCAGGAAAAGAGCCCCGAGGTGAGTGAAACAGAGAGCATAACCAAAAAGAGGACTAGAGCCTGGAAGGATAGTCGTGAAAGAATGAAGAGGCAATGGGCAAAAAAGATAAACGAACTTGAAGAAAGCCTGAGAGAAACCAAGGCAAAAATCACAGAGATCACATCTCAATCGCACTCACACACACTTCCACCACTACCATCCCCATCACCCTCCATTTCTCCACCCTCTAACACACCCCTCGTAACCCACCCACCACCCCGAGAAGGATCAGTATTAGCTGACCCCACTCCTGAAGGCTTGGACATGATGTTCAAGGCCTACCAGGCTCGACTTCAAGAAGGGCCAACAGCTGCAAACCTAGACAAGAGTTACCCTAGGGCAGATTTAGAGATTGAACGGATGAAAATGTGCATGAAAATGGTAGAACAAGCTCAAGCTATACTTGAGACTAGTCAAAAGTTCAATCAGACAAACTCTGTCAAGCCGGATTTGCACTTCCAAGGCTTACTAGAAAGATTAGAGCAGTTGGTAAACAAATCACAAGTTTCTTTACCTCCACAGGCTCAACCAATTGTTGAAAGAGGAAGCTCACCACCTAAGGGAGCTTATGTTCCTAATTCCACGGATGCTGGAACACCTCCTTCAATTCAACAGTACTCTCAAGAGTTCTTGCGGGAAATACAAGAAGAGAAATGGGCCAAGGAGAAGAGTGATTCCCCTCCTATTCCTGAGATTGATGATCTTTGTGATCAATTTCCCCAAGACATTCCGTCTATCTATGGAGATCAAACAGAGCAACAAGAGGATGAGAGATTAGATTTTGAATCTAATTCTTTACAAGAGTTGCCTCATTTCACAGGCCCATGAGAATCTGAATCTCTCCAGATCAGAGCTCCCACAATATTGGTGAGAAATGAAGACTCAGTGATTCCCAGGAACACTGATGTTGTGAAGAACACTAAGGTTCCATGTCATCTCACTGTAGAGGAACTGCTCAAGGCAAAACCTGAGCTCTGGAATCATGTGAAGGATCAGGTTCCAGAACTTGAATCCAATATGCCAAAAGTAGGCTCTAAACAAAAAGTACCAGAGATACCTCTCGACAAGGTAGGAGACATGAGCGAAGGTGAAGAAGGTAACACTTATCTTCCGATCACCTATCAAGGTTACACAACCAAAGCAATTGTGGATTCGGGTGCCGGTGTTGCTATCGCGACCACCTCCCTGTGGAAGCGATGGGGCAAACCCACCTTAAGCCCAACGAGAATGAAACTTCAAATGGCAGATGGTCATTTTGAAAGACCTCTCGGATTGCTTGAAGGGATAACTCTAACCACTTGTGGTGTGGAGTTTGAACATACGTTCGCTATATGTGACTTTGAGAAGAATAATGTTTACGAGATGATCCTAGGAAGACCTTTCCTACGACAATTGCAAATAGTACAGGATTGGGGAACCAACTCCTTGTACTTACAGCACTTAGGGGTCACCACCAAGGTCAATCTGAAGGATCACACCTTCATAGATGTACCACCCCTACAGTGGAATCCTATCCACAAAGCGAAAGAAGATTCTATCTCCGTGCATTCTGGAAGTTCACCTGAACCATCCTGGTTGCATGAAGATACTCACTTGTGGATGTGCAAGGTCGCTGAGGAAGAGGAAACGCGCCTAAAAGCGAGAGAAGAAGGAACTCCCCCAGGAGATAGACCAATAAAAGACCCAGCCTATACACCAATGATATTTCCAGATGAGGAATTTGAGCCTCATGGTTGGGCAGAAATCTTAGCTACCATGGACATTGCAGTCAATGAGGAACAATGGACGCCCCATTGTGATGAGGAGGGTTATGATATTTCAGTGTTCATGTGTCAACCCTTGTTGGAAGAGTGTGATCCTAGTGAGTTCATAGAAGAAGAAGAGAATGACGATGATATAGAATCCATTGTGATGGATACATACTTTGACTTAGAGGAACATTACCTAGAAGACATAGGAGTGCTAACCCAAAAAGAAGAAGAACCCCTTGCGAGTATTAAAACGATAAATTCAAAGAAAGGAAGTGAAGGAGGTCAAAAGAAAAAGAAAAGAAAAGCAGTAAGGCAAGAAGAGGAAGAATCATTGTTTGAAGTACCAGAAAATTTCAAAAAATATGAAGTGGAAGACCGGAAAATTTTGGTACGAATGCCTAAGAGAGAGGCCATTATAGGAGAAGCATATGACAATAAAGAAAAGACCAAAAAAATTGTAGTGACCATTGAAGGGAACGAAGAGCGATGTACGTACATAGGAGATGACCTAAGTGCCAAAGAAGAAGCAGAGCTTGTAGCTCTATTAAGGGAATATAGGGATGTGTTCGCTTGGCACTATAGAGACTTGAAAGGAGTAGATCCAGAGATTTGCTCTCATACGATTCCGATGACCGCTGATGCCAAGCCCACCAAACAAAAGCCCTACACATATAATGACAATTATGCAGCCAAAATAAAAGAGGAAATTGACAGGCTGATTGAAGCTGGATTCATCTATGAGATTGAGCACACTGAATGGGTGTCCCCCATTGTAGTGGTGCCCAAGAAGAATGGGAAATTGCGAGTGTGCATTAACCTTAAAAAAGTTAATGCCGCAACGATCCGAGATAGTTATCCACTTCCAATCACCGAACATCTATTGGAGCGTGTTGCAGGCAAGGAAGTTTACAGCTTCCTTGATGGATTTTCAAGTTACAACCAAGTAGCCATTGCCCCCGAAGATCAACACAAAATGGCCTTTGCCACTGAATGGGGAATCTTTGCATTTCGTGTGATGCCATTTGGGCTCACCAATGCACCTGCAACATTCCAAAGACTCATGTGTCATGTCTTCAAAGAGTTCTTGCGAAAGAGCTTAGAAGTATATGTGGATGATTTGTGCGCTCATTCCCAAGAGAGAAGTTACCACATCCCTGAGCTCAGGCAAATCTTCAACAAGTGTAGAGATTATCGAGTGTGTCTGAATCCAGAGAAGTGTGTGTTTATGGTACGACAAGGTAAGATCTTAGGTCACATTGTTTCTAAGAATGGAATATCAACAGATGAAGACAAGGTAAGAGCAATAGCAGAATTGGCCAGACCAAGGAATGTGAAAGAGGTACAAGCCTTTATGGGCCATTGTGGATATTACCGTAGGTTTATCCACATGTATGCCATCATAGCTAAACCTCTCTATGGGTTGTTAACAAATTTTGAGTGGAGTGAGGAATGCGAGACTTCCTTCAACGAGCTGAAGAGACGTCTGTGCACAGCACCAATATTGACTACTCCGGATTGGAGCAAACCCTTCCATGTCCATGTAGATGCCTCCAATCATGCAATAGGATGCGTACTAGCACAACCCACAGGTGAGGGAAACCTGGATTTGCCAATAGCATATGCTAGTAGGCAATTAAATGCAGCTGAACGGAATTATACCACAACGGAAAGAGAAGGCCTAGGTATGGTATATGCTGTGAAGAAGTTTAGACACTATCTATTGGCCAATAAGTTCAAGTTTTTCACTGATCATCAAGCTTTACTATATTTGGTCAATAAACCTTGCAATACAGGCTGCTTAGTAAGATGGTTCCTGTTACTAATGGAATACGACTTTGAAGTTGTTGTCAGGAAAGGTAGAACCCATCTTAGGGCAGACCATCTTTCTCGCATCACTTCAGGAGAGCCACCGCAAGGAGTGTCTGATGAATTGCCCGATGCTTATCTGTTCAATTTAGAAGTTGTTCCTAAATGGGCAAATAAGTTGGTACTAGTCCTAACCTTCGGGCCTGCAAACAAAAATGTTAAAACAAGCAAAGAGGAAATTGTAAAATCGTTAAAGTATCAAATATTGGCCGGAAGTATGTACAAGCAAGATACCGAGGGCGTATTAGCTTGTTGTGTTGAGGATGATGAACATGCTAGTTGGTTGCAACAAGCCCATGAGGGACTGCTAGGGAATCACTACTCTAAACAACGAACATTGCAGAATCTAAAACGCTTAGGAGTGTATTGGCCTAGCATGGACAAAGAAATACAAGAGTGGATCTAGAGTTGTCCAGGGTGCCAGGAGAGACCCCCAGTGGAGCATGCCACTCTTTATCACGTATCATTAATCCCAGATTGGAGTGCTCCATTGGTCGAGTTCATGAGATCGGGAACATTACCCAATCAGGCTAGTCTTGCAAGAAAACGGAGCATGGAGCAAGAGGCTCAAGACTATGCCTTAGTAGGAGACAACCTATATCGAAGAGGCAAGGATGGTTACCTAAGACTGTGCCTTCATGAATCAGACTACTTGAAAGTCTTAGAAACGGCACACAGCGGTGCTGCAGGTGGACACTTTGGGCCTGACAGAGTAATTAAGACCATTCTATTCTCGGGACTTTGGTGGCCCACTCTTCATATGGATGCACATACTTATGTGAAGAGTTGTGACACATGCCAACGTGCCCAATATCCGATAAGAAAAGATGAAATGCCTTTAAGGCCAATGATGGGAGGACGTGCATTTTCCAAGTGGGGTATAGACTTTGTAGGTCCCATCAACCCCCCAGCTAGAAACTCCCATGCAGAATACATTATTGTAGCCACAGATTACCTTACAAAGTGGGTGGAAGTAAAAGCCACGACGAAGAATGATGCTCAAACGACGGCTAAATTCTTATTCGAAAATGTGTTCACTAGATATGGGTTACCAATAGAGTTGGTTAGTGATAGAGGTACGCACTTCTTGAATGAGGTTATTGAAAATCTACTTCAAGAATTCATGGTGATACATAAGAAGTCTGCCCCCTATCACCCACAAGCTAACGGACAAGCCGAGAGCACGAATAAGATCCTATGTAACGTATTGACGAAACTTGTAAATAATAAACGCTCGGATTGGGACAAACAACTTCATCATGCTGTTTGGGCATACCGAGTTGCTTACAAAACGGTACTCAATGCCACCCCATTTCAGATGGTCTTCGGACAAAATGCGGTGCTACCATTAGATTTCCTAATTCCAGCTTTAAGAGTAGCACAAGAGCATGAGTGGAATGGACACGAGTTGTCCTCTAGGATCTTTGATCTAGAACGTTTAGGTGAGACGAGGCTACGAGCAGCAGCAGGCATCTATGCTGCAAAGAAACGGCAAAAGGCATACTTTGATGCCCATGTGAAGGATAAGGGTTTGAAAGCAGGAGATCTAGTTTTAGTCTACACATTGAAACAACACGCAAGAAAGCTAGAAAAGAGGGGCTACAGACCTATGATCATTAATAGGATCTCCACGAGTGGAGCAGTACAACTAGCCACTTTAGAGGGGGATGTCCTCCCAAACTATATTAGCGGATGCAGAGTCAAGCTCTATCAGGAACCCCTCACGGAGGAGATGCTAAGCCGACTCAATACTGCTAAGCAACGTAAAGAGGAGGAAAAACGAATTCGAGAAGAAGCACAGGCAGAGGCCTTAGAGCGTATCAGACGAATGAAGTTGAGGAGACAAGGAAGGGACCAGCCTATGACTGACACTCAAGAGTCTCCAGGCTATCACATGGCCATGTGTGAGGCTTCAGGTGAACGTACCCATAAGATAGTGGACCGACGACCTTTTGTGACCCTAGAAATAGGACAAAGAGACAGCACAACAAGCGTGAGGGCTTTAATTGATTCAGGAGCAGCCACAAGTGCAGTTCGGCTCTCATATTGCCAGCAGCTGCAATTGGAGGTAAATCCCCTAGAAGCATATCTGATAGGATTAGGAGGTGTTGAAACCCCTTGTATGGGAGAGGTGGATCTTCCCCTCTACATACAAGAGGTCCTCATGCCAGCAAAAGTGCTAGTGTGTGAAGACGAGGATCTGACCGAACCTCTTGTCTTAGGCCAAGACTGGATCTATGATCACGCAGTCAACCTCAACCTAAGAAGTGGACTTCTTCAGGCTTGGGTAGGCCAAAGCCGTCTCACGATTGAATTAGAAAATCAAGCACTCAAACCAATAGAACAGGCACCAACTCCTGGTCCCTCCAGGAATCCACACGAAGATAACCATGTTGTGCTTGTCCAAACTTCTATGGTGCAGAGGAATGTCAATCTTACTGAAGGTTCAGGAGCCAAGAAGGAGTTCCTAACTGATCCAAAGAAGATTCTAAACGAACGAACCGAACATCACTCTACACGAAGGAGGCCGCTGATCAAGAGGCAGGAGCGCCAACCCGTGCAACATGGAGCATCTCGTGGCGTGAAGCAGATCTGGATACGCAGGGATGGAAAACCCACAGCTCCAATAGCAGATTCTCAAGGAGACAAGAAACGAGCCTCACCATCAAGGAACAAAGTGAAGAAGCCCCCTAGGATAACCCCTAGGCATACCATTTCTATTTGGGTTCCTAAGCGGTCAATGAAGGCCACCCCTAATGCTAGACAGATATGGGTGCCCAAGGCTTGCTTACAAGCCCAAATTACTTCACCTTCAGGCACTAGGATGAAGCAGCTTTCACAAGCACTCTTGGCCAACAACTCAGAAAGTGACAAGATACCTACACCTCTCACTGTCCCCACTCCCATCAACCCTAGGAATATCTGGAAATGGGTACCCAAAAGGTTCCAAATACATCACACTCTCATACCGAAATCTTCACCTGTCCTTAGCTCTAAGAACTACGACTCCTCTATCAAAGTGTGGAGAATTAAACTGTGTACTAAACCCCCTGACCCTATTCTGTAAATCCGTCCACACTAACACAGGAACATTCCGAGCCCATTGCATAACCAAAGTATGCATCTAGGATGACACTGACCTTTAATCACCACTCACACATATCATAAACACCTCACCACTAACCACTGACCTCCGGGATTATCATGTTAGTATTGTGAAGGGAACACCATTACATCTTGTTTCCTATGCAACACTAATGTGCCTTTCGTCTTCCAGCAGATAAGCAACCTACTCTCATGGCAACCGCGACAGGCACAAGCTCTCAGGCAGGATCTGGTGCTCCTATCAATTGGGATGCCATGCCAGTGGAAGCTCCACCAACAGTTCGGCCTGAAGAATTCTTGAATGTGCGAAGGATTCCTATTCCAGATCCACCCAGTGGACTAACCGAAAGAGTAAAAGGGCACTCCCATTGGTTCAATGAAATGCCAGGGGATTTGGGAGACGCAGATCACATCTGGGAGTCCAAGATGGAGTGTGGAGGGGTTTGGTGGACCTTCCAATTCTTTTCAAGAGAATTTGAGACCTTACAAAATGCAGCTCCACTTCAAGATATCTGGCAAAAGGCAGGACTACAAGCTTACTTCAGTGCAACTCTACCTAAACCCGACTTCCTCAGGTGCTATTACTTGATTGCTACGCTGAAACCTACCGGGGATAAAGATCATTCAGGCACATTCTGGGTGCCCTCCTTATCCAATCTGGAGGAGATGAGGAAGTTTGAATTAAATGTAACGTTAATCAGGGAAGCACTTCAAATGTATGGCACTCATGTGCCCTCAGATCGCGACCCCTTGATACCAGAATCAATGAAAAGCAATAGAGTCAAGAAGCTCAAAGAAATGTGCGCCCTCACCCCCAACATCGCCATACCTCTGCGCATGTGCCTCCAGCACTTCGCATTTCCCGCTCAGGACCGTTTCACTCAGCCTCACAAGAAGATATGGTACGGGTTGTATTTAGCCGAGACCGGAAGCTTGCCCATTAAAATGCCGGTATGGATCTTAGATCAAGTATATGAGGCTGGCAAGCGGGGGGCGAGGAAGCCCACTTTACATGGTTGTTGTGCACTGACAAGGATCATCTACAGATGTCTGGCATATGATGTGCCAGTTGCTCGAGCCCTAAAGTATGCACACCTGGAGCTGTTCAAAGGGCGAAAGTCAGGGAATCAACCGGCAAAAAGAATGCGTGGATCTCTTTCACAGGTCCTGATCCCTCCAGAAGCCACCGCCGAAGTCTCCACTAGAGAAGAAACCCAAGTGGCATCTTTCACGATCCATCTCCAAGAGTCTCAACCAAGAGAGGTGGTACAACCCGTTCCATCCGCCCCTCCACTACCTACCGATGCAGATTTTTGCATCTATGGCCACCTTCACAGAAGATCCAAATTTCGATTTTGAAAGATTCCTGCAGACGGTCCCCCTATCCGACAGTGAAGATTCCCTTGACAATGTGGGTCCGGGTGCATCTGCCCAAAGAGAACAGCCACGGGGCGAGACGAGCAGAGTACATGGGGAAGGAGTGGCACAACATCCTCATGACCAAAGCACACAAGTGCAGGAAGGCGCACACAGAAATGACCCGGAAGACAGTGAAGAGGAGGCCCCTGCCTACACAGCACAACTCAGACGGCTGTACAAGACAATCAAGCAGGTATAGAGAAGACATAAGATGACAGAAGCGACGAATAGAGCTCTAGTGAACCAGATGCTTCAAGCCAAGAATGTTGACTCCAACTTTGTGGAATCATTGAATTTATTGGCAGAGACATGTGGGATCGGGGAGGCATTGAGGACAATGGTATATCAGGAAAATCCTGTCTACGATCAACGAAGGATTGATACACGACCACGACGCGGGAAAATGATTCAAATGGAAACCTCTACCGCCTTGCCTACTATAATTTCAGAAGATGTTCACATGACGAGCCCGAGTCCCACCGACGAACATGAGGTAATTACACACGTACCATCTCCACAGCCACCTTCCCTCCACCTTTCAGAACCCCTCTCCACTATTCCTCCTGAACAACCGACATCCACCAATCACGAAACCATTGTACACACCTCCGTTTTTACATCTTTCCCTTTACCCACGTCCCACACTTCCACCCAAATTTTGGAACCTCACGCCGGTCATCCGGCCACCGATCAAACCATAATAGGTCACCCTTCCTATCTCCCCGCCCTTGGACAACCACTTGCCAATAGCCAGACCTCATCCCATCCTTTTCCATTCACTCACACCCAAACCCTATCCGCCACTCCCCTAGCAACTGACTCACACTCAACCCAAGTCACACAACCCTCATTTTGGAAAAACCTTGTAAATATACTCCAACAGGTGGATACTTATAATAAAAAGTCCCTTTCCCAAACCCACTCCCCCACATTCACTGCCACCACTATCACACCACCCACCATTCCTGTATTCACAGTGCACGAATCACACACTCTCACGTCCGATCCCATGGACATCTCACCATCCGCAGGATCACCCACCACCACTGTTATCCCAACATTACCACATATCATTTCACTCACGTCGCCATTTCCAAGCACTGTAGGCACAACATCCACTTTTCCCATTCCCACTTCCCAACCCCCTGCATCTTCCATCCTTACCCCTACACCCACCTCATTTAGTCTTGCACTCGACACCATGCTCGAAGCTGCCACTCAGCTTAAGCAGGAATATAAATTATTGGAAGAAAATAACAAGGAGCTTTGCACCCTCTCCGCAACACTCCAAGAGCGTGTCAATGCTTTGGAGTCCAGCCATACGGAGTCACAAAGCAAAATATCTGCCCTCGAACATGCAAATGTGCAACTCGAAGCGAGGCATATGGAAGAGAGCAAAGCCATGGAGGAACAGCTGCGAGATCAAATGGGCCGCAATGCAAGGCTTCAACGAAACATGGCCTTGCTACGACGACATCTGGCGGCAGCTCAAGAAGAGAACAGACGGCTTCAACAACAAAACCAAGAGAACCTCGAGGCTGCCATGGAGAACACCCCGGGAGCACCCATAGACCCGGCTAAATTTCAAGCGGTTCCCTCAGAAAGCATACAATAGATCTTGGAAACTTATGCCAATGTTTTACAAGCACATGATCAGCTTGCCGACCAACTGAAGGACCTACAGAGACCCCAAGAGTCTACACCACACCAACGGGAACCTAAAGAGATGACCGACGCTGCTACTTCACCTGAACCTGAACATTCAACGACCAATGACGTACTGGAGTTACGACAACAGGTTGCAGAATTAAAATTGAAGTTGATGCAGTACGAGCGACCTCCTTCCCCACCTGAGCAACCCATGGAAGAGGAAGAAGTTATTATTCCAGTGGAGGAAGCATATGAAGAGAACTATGAGCCTCAACCTTTTCCAGGAGGCACAACCACTGAGGAGGGACAGGACACTTATGAGGAACCCCCATCGGCATGGATGAAGCAGGTAGAAGAAATGGGGCAGACTCATGAAGAACGTATCACCTACCAGATGTTGGCCATGAAGACCATTGAAGAAACCATACTTCAATCAGAATACTTCAGACAGCTGGCCCCTAGAAGACTAATCACCAGCTCAGAATTACAATATAAGCCATACTTTGTACTGTTGGCAGACTACAACGCCGAGATCAAACGTAAGACCAACAAGTACCCAACGTTCGCAATGCAATTTGAACCGGAGGACATTCCAGAGGAGGCGCGCAAAGGGAGAATACATCAACCCATCTGGAGGCAAAAGCTATTGGAGACCTATCCCGAGATGCTACGAACATGGGACCACGCACCCATGCATTTAAAGTATAACAATTGCTATGGACCAGTACAACGGAGAAGGACATGGAAGTCATTTGCAATCCAAGTCAAGAACAATGCCAATTGCAAAGAATGGCTCAATTACCCCGCCATCGCTCCCCCAACCGGTACTCCCACGGTGTCATACATGATGGCAACCATCAGACATTGGATACCACGTCTCCACCCCATGCCAGATGTCGCTGCCCAGATGATGCTCAAGATCTTCGATATGATGCAGGTCGTACTCAAAACCTTTCGCAATGTATGCCGTATTCAACCTCCTATTCTCGGGTTTATTAATGGTAACTACGACCTGCTATATGATATGAGCACAACCCCGAGCATACGAGTGGCTTACGCATGGCACGCACGCATCAGATATCTCCCTGCCTGTTACAAGCAAACGTTCGATGAAATGTTCACCACGGGGTTCTGGGAAGCACACTCAGAGGTGTTCGCACCACGGCCCACCCATTTGTTACACCTCTTTGCATGCGAACAAACGATGCACTCAGAACTCTACACAACGCCACAGACGGACATACCGGGCCCAGTCAATTGGGATACCCTGCAGAGAGACCTGATCCGAGGGCTGCGAATCAAAGAACATGAGGTGGGAGCTGACATTCTCCAGAACTATATTGATCAACCCGCAGAGCAAAGGTCTGTCAGAGGCGACAGACCCTAGGGGGGGGAGAGTGTTGACAGTACACGGGAAGAAGCAAGTACGGACACACATGCAGATCTAGCTTTGAGGCAACCCTTCATTTTTTTCAAAACCCTCACATCATTTTAAAGTGATTCTCATCACTACAAACCCTTGTAAATATCATTTCACCTTTTTGTAGCTCCATTTTGTACAAGCCGAGGAGTCCTCGAGCTTGGGGAGCCTTAGAAGTAGTTTCCTGTCAATTTTCATAATTTTTAGATCTCGTTTGGGCCCTCAAATAAGCCCTGGAACCTAATTTTTAACTAGGCCGGACACTAGGTCTGGACAGGGCCAAAGCTAGTCAAAAACTATAAATAGAGCTAGAGAGCTCATTTTTGGGGCTAGCTTCTTATAGTTTGAGCTTGTATGAGAACTTTCTTGCAATAGAAGAGATTCCATTGTCTTACTCTCTTTGTTCTTACCGTGTGTGCGCGTGTGTGTGTATGTGTGTGCATGCTTGTGTGCTTCTCACTCATGCACTTGTGCTTCCACTTGCTCGTGGTCTTCATACCATCCTCATGTCTTCCCGGATTGACATTAAAGGAGGTGCTACTCATCACTGAGCTACAGGGGGATTCTTCTTTTGTTTCTTTTTCTTATCTGCCATATCTATTGGGGTAGGTAACATCACATTGCTTTTATGATCTTCATGAGTCTTGGCTCCTACATCATATAGTTACTCTTCTTCTGAGGTGCACAAAGGCTCCATGATGATGGATTTTAAATCCTCATCACTTGCTTCTTCTAGTACATCATTGCTAGGCTTGCAATCCTCAAGGATAGGTTCAAACATGACACATTCCAACATGAACACCAAAATATCATAGCCATCTTCATCACAATGGGGAGTCCATTGTTCTTTGTTTACAACTACATCCATTATCAATAAGATCTTTGTCCAACCATGAGGTTAGAATTCTTCATCTAGAAATATCATGGGTGCATAGGCTGGGTCTTGAAGTGATCTCTAGTTTCCTATTGCACCTAAGTTTCTAGCTTCTATCCTCCTCTCCTCTTTTTTTACAAATTTACATATCCATAAATGTATATCCTCATGAATCAAGGAGGGATTTGATCCTATGTAATGAACTGATTTGATATCATCTAGTGTTCTATTGACAATGTTCCATTGCAAGGATGCTACATCTTGATGAGAATAGACTTTGAGATTGACTTTTTTAGTTACACCTAAATGCTATAAGTATAAGGAATTGGTTCCCCAATAATGCAATATTTGCAATTGTCTCATGAATAGTCTTTCCAAAATCATCTCATAGACATGGTTCTTTCCAAACTCACATACTTCAAATGTATGCTCAAACTCTACACCACAAGTTGTGAGAGATTCCTTCTAGAAATCCTAGAGTCTTCTCTATATGGCCATCTCCCATTTGCAGCTTTATTCTAGTATGTCTTAAAGTTGGCTTGCCACAATGTTTCCATAAGGAAGTGGTCAGAATGGCAACTTTTGCTCTTGAGTCTAAGATTTCTTTTGTTGTGTATCCTTGGTTCCACCGGCTTACTACACTGAATCACTAGGGCATAATGAGGATTATCAATATGATGCACCATTGTTAAGACCTAAATGGGAGCCCAAATACTCCAATGTGATGTACACAAATCCGGAGCCTAGGCCCCAAATGAGAGAGATGAGACCTCATGCCCCTAGAGAACCATGATACATATGTCAGGGAGATCACTTTATTCATGATTGTTCACTTCCTTCACCAAGGCAACCTCAATCCATCGTGATTTAAGTTTTCTATCTTGATTGTGGAAAGGAACATCTCCTTAGAGATTTTCCAAAGGAACCAGCCAATGCTCAAAAGATTACTCCGACCAATGTGTTTGGTTTTGTAGTAGAACCCAACAAAAGTGTGACTATTGTTGCCCCTATACAAGTAGTTGCTAGAGCACAAGCTCTACAAAAGACTCTAGACATAGAGAAAGAAAAGAAATATGAGGGTAGTGAATGAGAAATTATTGGTAAGAAGAGAGGCAACACTTGGAAAGATATTTGGGAAAGGATGAAATGGCAATGGGCTAGAAAATTATCCAAACTAGAAGAGAGCCTTAAAGAAACCAAAACAAAGATAGTAAAACTCCCATCTCAAAATCATTCTCTCACACCACAACCATTCAATCCACCAACTCACACCCCATAATCCATTCCACCTCAAACCAGAGCAGGATCAATCTTCGTAGATCCTACTCCATAAGGCTTGGAGATGATGTTCAAAGCCTACTAGGCTTGACTTCACGAAAGGCCAAATGTAGCTGATTTGCATAAATGTTATCCTTGAGTGGACTAAGAGATTAAAAGGACCAAGCTTTTGTGCAAAAATGGTGGAATTAGCTCAGGCTATGTTTGATGTCACTCGCCCTTTCAATCAAACAAACTCAATGAAACCACAATTACACTTCAAAGGATTATTGGGGAGATTAGAGAAAGTAGTGGCTAAACCTAAGACTTTAGCAACACTAGAGGCTCAAGATAGAGGGAGATAAATAATAAGCTTACCTCCACAGGAAGCTTATGTTCCTAATTCTATAGATGATGGAATTCCTTCCTCTATAAATCAATATTCCCAAGAGTTCTTAAGAGAGATACAAGAGGAGAAATGGGCCAAGGAGAGAGAGGAACCTCCTCCAATTTAAGAAGTGGATGATCCTCATGATCAATTCCCTCAGGGCATTCCCTTGATCTATGGAGAGAAAGTCGATGTGCAATCAAGTGAATGATTAGACTTTGAATCCAATTCCTTAGAAGAATTTCCTCATTTCATCGGACCTTGGGAATAAATTCTATTCATATGAGAGCTTTCAAAGTTATGGTTAGAAATGATGAATCTATTATACCTAGGAACACTAAAGTAGTTAAGAACACTAAATTGCAGTGTCATCTCACTTTAGGACTACTAAAGGCCAAACCCAAGTTGTGGAAGCATGTTGAAAATCAATTGTGAGAAGTTGCTAATTCCCACTCTTAGGTAGGATCACAAAGATAAGTGCCAAAAATACACATAGATAAGATAGGATATATGATCAAAGGAGAAGAAGGAAATACTTATCTCTAGCTTAGAATTAAGAACGGGCACTTACTAACATTTGCATATCACGCATCTTCTTATGATCAGTGTATGTCTGTAGGAGAATTAGATGTTTAGTACTTTGATAGTGGGGCAACCAACCATATTACCTCATAGTGTAGTTTTTTCAGTTCACTTGAGCCTAGACCTACACGAAATATTGTCACATGTACTAAAAACTCCTTTTATCTTGTATCGGGAGTTGGTAAGATTATTCTAACTATTGTTGATGGTAGTTCTTTCACATTGCCAGATGCTTTATATGTGCCAAAGATCAAGTAAAATATGTTGTCAATTTCAGCATTAGCCAAGATCGGCTTGGTTGTCAAATTTGTTAATGACATATGTACCTTTCATGATCTCTCAAATGGTGATGTTATTATTGCTTTTTCCATTTTATTTCATGGGTTGTATAAGCTCACACACTATGCAAAATCTGTGAATGATTGCATGTGGAGTTCAAGATTCCCAAGCTATCTTAGATGCAAAGCTTTGGTATGTAGGCTTTGGTCATCTATGTTTTGCTAGCTTGCTTCACCTATAGAAACCTAAAATGGTGTCTTCTCTGCCCAAACTTAAGGCACCTTGTAAACATGCCTAGAAAGGTTGTATTTTGGGGAAAATGCAGCATTCCTCCTTCCCAAAAGATGGTTTAGTTTGAGCTGCTCATGGATTCCAACTTGTTCGTAGTGATGTCTATGGTCCTATGCAAATGCATTCTTTTGGGAACTACCCATACTTTGTGACTTTTATTGATTTCTCCATGTATGCATGGGTGTATCCATTGAAAGCAAAGTCTCAATTGTTTATGTGCTTCAAAAGATCCTAGTTATGCTTGAAAATTTGTCATCATGTGAAAGGGGCACCCTCCGTTCTAATCTGGGGGATACATGTATTTTAATTTTAGTGCATTTATGGTTGAGCATGGGATAAAAAATTAGTGTACAGTTCCATATACACCTCAACAAAATGGAGTTGCTAAAAGAAAGAATATGTCTCTCATGGAAATGGCAAGGTGTATGGTCAAGAGTCGGGCTTTACCACATAGTTTTTGGCTTGTGAGTGTTATGTGTGCAGCATGTGTGCTTAATAGGTGTCGCACTAAAGCACTACAATCAATAAATCCATATGAGGCTTGGCATGGTGAGAAGCCATCAGTTGCTCATCTGTGTGTCTTTGATTGTCTAATATATGCATTAGTGCCTGAACAACAACGCAAGTAATTGGATGATACATCACTAAAATGTTTTTTTTTTGGGTATAGTTCTGAAAGCAAAGTCTATCATCTACATCATCCATAGACTTAACACATTTTTGTTTACTTGTCATGTTGTTTTTGTGGGAGATGCAATCCATCCATTACTTCTATGTACTAAGGAGACTTCAGTTAGCTCTTAAGATGTGCATGATGATGGAGATATTTCTAATCTCCAATATCATGCCTATCTTGATTTAATAACACTTATATATCAAGTATAGACAAGAACTTTACGCAAACACTTCAAATCTTTCCAAATTCAAGAGTGAAATGTATCTCCTTCTACAACTCTAAATTTGTCTATGGCAACTTTGACACAAGTGACCTAACACAGATTTCTCCTAGAAGAAAACTCATTTTACAAAATGCTTTTAGCCATAGCTTTGTTATCTCTCAACTTATATTTCTAATGCTTAAACATTAAAAACTTTACACGCTTTACTGAGATCTACGCAAATATTTAATCTACAAGATGGACCATTTTTGAGTCTTCACTTCAGAGAGTTGACATGTGAATGTTCCTATGAACCATACACACACTATGTGAAGAATTAAGACACAAAACTTTAACCAAACTTTTCAAAAGAATTAAGACACAAAAGAGTCAAATTCACCACATGCACTAAGACTGGGCATTTGGAAGAGTTAACTATGTGAAGAATTAAGACACACTATGTGAGGAATTGTTCTAAATGCATTCGTTATGAGCACTTACTAAAAATTCATTAAAGAACCCATGAATGGATCTAAGTTGTGCTGACAATCAATCTTCCTCCCTCCTCCCTCTTCGCCTTCTCCATATTTTATATATACCTCTATCTTTGAAATCTCACTCTTTTGCATGGAGAACTTCATATATACCCTCCCAAATCATCTGATTTGATTATTGTGTTTTTGCACACCCTCATCCTTAATGCTTGAGTATCTTTCATCCATGCTGAATTACCTGCAATGTGCCTATGTACCCTGCAATGAACTCATGGTAGAAGTTAGAAATTACTTAGAAGAACATGGCCTTCTTCATTTCACCTTACTAGATTAGTATCACATACCCCTTCATCCACACAAATTAGATATCATCAACCAAGTGTCGCAACAGTAGTTAGGCAAGCCCACCTAGGCATTGCACCTTAAGAACATTGTACTCCATGTGACAATAGAAACCATCGCAACTTGACTCCATGTATCACATCATGGCATCACATGACTTATTGCACATTAGATAATTTGTCACAAGAGATGGAACAACATCTTGATGCCACCAGTAGTCATGAGTATCCTCTTTTTGGCAAGTGAGGATGGGAAGTTAAGGTCTTGAAATTTTTGGTTGAATCGCTTAATCTACAAGCAAAGCACTCGTCTATTAGAAAACATTATATAATTGGATATGTGTGGCAATGACAATATTGATTATCTAGGCACACTATTACATTGAAATGTCACTTGGGAAGGTCATTTGTTATTCACAAACAATACAGGACCATTCAAGCAAGGCACATATTCCAGGGTAAGACACATTTTCTCACTAATTTTACCAGCTCTAGGAAATCCTTTGATTATGCTACAAGACTTAATCCCTCCCCCAAAAGTCCTAGCTCACCAGCCAAACTTGCACCCCATTAACCTTGTCCCTATTGTGGATGGGTCTAAAGAAGTAGATAAATTCATAAACATTGAGTGCAAGCAATGGAATCCTCTTTTTAAAAATATGATGAATCCTTGAGCCAGCAATAATGAGATCAAAAATAGCAAAATAAGCAAAGAAAAAGTAGTCAGCAACAGTAGAAGAAATCATTTGAGTAGAAACCACAAAATAATTAGGAGCAATGATGACAACAATCACAACAAAAAAATGAAGACCAATACCAACAGTAGTTGCAAAATTTGCATGAACAATCACATGCTCACTAGAATTGTGATTATTCCTAATACATAATTGTACTTGAAACTCACATCTCCACCCTACAACACTGGTCCCCACCCCATAATATTCCTACCTATTTCCCATAAAAATCATTTGATAGACATAAAAAGCTTTTTATTTATGGAACTTAATACCATTGAAAACAGAGAACAATAAGACCAACATGAGATACAACAACTCGATTTAGACGTATATGAAGTTGATAATCCATGAATTAGAAATCAAATTAGATGATATTATGCGTTATCAACAATAGTCTCAAGTTGTGTAGTAGCAAAATGAAGAACTCTAGGATGAACTAAGGAATCTATGCCCGATTGTAAATACTTTGAAGTATGAAGTTAAGGCTAACGAAGCAAAGATGATTGCAAGAACAAGATAACTAGTTACAAGATGAAACCCATGATCTTAGAGTGTGCAAGAACACTAAAGAAGATCTACATACTCAAACAGCAAATTATAGATTTGCAAAACATTTTATAGGAATGCCAAAGAACCCTACATGATGCTAGAGTAGATGACCAATAGCTAAAAAATAACATTCAAGTAAATGGTGTAGTTAGTATTAAGGATCAAGAGATTATTGATATGCATGGACAAATGAATAGGGTGACTTGACACAATATGCAAACAATGGAGGAATTGCAAGATAGACTAGAGGATGCAGAAGCCATATCAATATTGCATGATGCATCATAGTTAACTTCTACCTTGCAAGAAGGAACATTTTGTGAACAAACATGTACAAAGATACATGACCCATTAGGGTTATAGGCATATAGACAAGCCCTGGGAAAAAAACCTCCTAAAGATGGAAAAAAGTGTCTCGATGTTCCTAAGTGTGTTCACATACATCACTATCAAAATATATCAACAAATCCCCCCCTGGGAGTGATGCGGTGAACAAGAAGCTAGCACTCATGTATAAGGAAGTGCCAAGCTATATGGAAAGAGAGCAATCCACAAAAGGAAGTAAGCCCAAAGCTTTGTGAAAAGCTTCAAACTTCTCTTCAGGCACAACCTTTGCGAAAAGATCTATAATGTTATCTTGTGTGGGCACATATGCCAAATTGATCTCCATAGCAGAGAACCTCTCCCTGACATAATGAGAGTGCACCTCAATGTGCTTTGTCCGAGCATGGAACACAGGGTTCTGAGGCTTTGACTATCAAGGAAGATAGTGGTGGCACAAGATTGACCAACACCCAAATCAACCAAAAGGCATGTGAGTTACACACACTCAACATTCATTGCGAAAGTTTCCCTATACTCAGCCTCACAACTAGAAATGGCCATAGCAGGCTTCTTCTTGCTCAACCAAGATATGCATGAGCAACCAAGCATGAAGCAAAAAACCACTAGTGGACACACAAGCATCATAGAAATAGAACTAGCCTAGCGAGAGTCAAAAAAACCAAGTAAATATGGTAGTCTTGATCTCCCCTTGGGATAAAAGAATCCAAATAGATGAGTACAACTCAAGTAGCAAAATATGTGCTTAACCACTACCAATGCTTGACACATGGGAAATGCATAAAATTTCTCATCTTAGAGACAACAAAGTGAATATCTGGTTGAGTTATGTATAAGTAAATCAAGCATTCAACACTCTGCTAATAGAGAAAAACATCAAATGCATCTGCAACATCACGAAGACTCAATTGTAAACCTATTTCCATAGGATTCACAATAGGCTTGCAATCTTCAAGGCCAAAATGCTCCAATAAAGTGTCAATATATTTTTTTTGACACACACCTATTCCACCATCAAATTGCATCAATTGAATGCCTAAATAATGATGCAAATGCCTCAAATCTGATGTTTCAAAAGAGGCATGCAAATCAGCCTTAAAATCAGCAATATGATTCTCATCAGGACCAGTGAGCAGCATGTAATCAACATAATCAACAATGATTAGAAGCAAATCATTTGCATGCTTAACATATAAGGTGCTCTCAGTTGGACTGCTCTCAAAACTATGTGCAATCAAGTAGGCATGTATCTTTTCATACCAAGTAGGTGGTGCTTGCTTCAAACCATATAATGCCTTTTCCAACCATGATGAGCTACAATTGCACAAATGCTATGAAAAGTGGTCATTTGGCATGTGGGAGCAAAGGTCTCATCAAAATCAATGCCTCTCTCTTGAGCATAAACTTTTGCAACAAGTCTAGCCTTATACCTGTCAATTGTTCCATCAGGCTTACGCTTGAGCTTGTATACCCATTTAGTGTCCATGGCACACTCATATGTATATATATACTTTATATAGACATGATATGTATGAGAGATGAAGACTAGATGAGAATTAGATGATAAGGTCAAAAGTTGAATGTGTAACATTCATCAGATGAACTTCTTTTTTGAATAGAAGAAGTTTTAAGAAGTTGCACCTTTATGTTTTCCTTCTTTCTCCTTTTGTGCTTAATCAATTGAGAAATTCTTTTGTGTGTGTCTAAGTCTATAGTTGATGCATCTATGGTCAAGTTTTGAGAGTCTAATTGTAATCAGGCTGAGAGAATTGTGTGTAGGAACATTAATATGTGTAACAGGTAATGAGTGATTCCTGAAATAGGTGCAATTTTGATGGTCAAAGATTTGATCAGATTTAGTCTACAATGTAAAGTTTTGTGGAAATAAGCATTGGAAATTTAAGTTGGAAGGTAAGCAACCTATGTCTAAAAGCATTTGATCAAACGACGTCTAGATTGTGAGAATCATATCTTTAAAGTTGCATATATGAAAGTCGCTTGCAGAGAAATCCTGTTTCAAACATAGGTTTACTTATTGAAGTAAATCTGATATTTTCTAAGTTTTTTTGAAGAACTTTCACTTGGATTAGCTGCATAAACATTAGCACAATGGTGTGTCAAAGTCTCATGGAAAACTTTGAATCATTTTATCAGTCAATGAGTGAGTTTTGTGAGGTAGATGTTTCCGAGTGAAGCCATAGCTCACAAAAGTATTGTGTTTATAATGTGGAAAAGATTTCCAGAAACTGGTAAGGGTCTTGAGATATGCTTGACATGGAGTTGTTCTAAACTCAAGTATAGCTTATCTTTTGGAGAATAAACTTCTCCATTAACAAGTTGTTTTTCAACACCCTACATATTCTAGAGTTCTTTTTCCACCAATACATGCTGCATCATAAATGCCCATAATGGGTAATTAGTGCCATCTAGAGGAGAGTCCACCTTCCTGCATCACCAAAAAAATACTTCACTAGTATTAGAGCATTTTGATGCAAAAGCTTTGTTCCTTTTGTGCAAGCAAAGAAAGCACTTGCCTACCCACCCAATGCTTTCTCCAAGGCCTAAAAGTAAGGTAGTGAACAAGTCATAGACCTTGGCATACCTTTTCATCCCAGTCAGCAAAGTCACTGTTGGCTATGTGAGAGGGAGGAACTCATCGATCAAGGAAGACGAAGGTTCTTGATACTTCTTGGGAGTTCATCCATCCTAGTTTGTTCCCCCGAGATCTTGCTTAATTGATAGAGCTCTTTCCACTGAGCTACACTCTTGTGATGCTTGAGGAAGGGGAAAGACTAAGGTTCACATTACCTTGAACATGTTTTGGGCCCTCAAAACTTCATTCTTTGTTTTCAAATCCTACTTTGAAGCATTTTTGGGGTGATTTTTAGAGCCGTTTTGGAGTACTTTCATGCATAGCTCTCTTTACAAAGGTTGAAGAGCATTAATAAGAGTGTTCTTTGTACTTTTATGAAATGAAATATTCAGATTTGGGGTTGTATTTTCAGCCATACTAGTAAATCTATAGGTTTCTTGAAAGGTTTCCAGTTGTGGTGGGAATAGACATCGCAATTTGATCCAGGTTTTTTGAGCCTAAACAATAGCATTGATAAACACTTTCACATGTTGTTGGATAGCATTTATCCTGTAAATTTAGCCTTTTAGTGCCATTTTATTGATATATTGAGCACATACACACTATGTATGCTTTTGTGGATACCATTTATGTATGTCCATGTGGTCATTGCTATAGCAGTTACATTTTTTTCATAAAGCCTTTTATGGTTGATAAAAAGGGTCATGGTGAGATTTTCTTAACTAGGAGACACCTAGATGTGAGGGTCTCTTTGATGATGCAAGTGGAACACTTACCCAACCTTGCCATAGGAGATGTATGCTAGTTTTTCATAGATGCTCAATAAGCCTAGTCAGCTTCTTTCAGGTAATTGATTATATGCAATGGAGTCAGTGATTCATTATGTAGGTTTCTATGTTAGTACTTGCAATTTTATGAGATGTTGACACTAGTCATATGCTCTTTTTGTAGAGGAGATTGTGGAAATTTTTTTCTAGATTCTTTGCTTTTGCCAACTATACAGTGGTTGATTTTGTTCTTGATACACTTATTGATGTGAGCATATTCACTCTCACATAATCCTTTGGCTTGGTCATTACTATTCATTAATCCATTTTTCTAGGAAGACTATTGATTTTTTCTTAGAATCTAAAACATAGCCATCCTTTCTTGAGCCTTAGTGGTGCTTGGACTATTCTAGCTCCATTTTTATTCTGGTCAGTTCTCTATCATCATGGCATCAAAAATCTCAGGTAGTGGATTTGGGTCTAATGCCAGTGTTGTCAAGAGGAGCTATAGCTTGCATTGCAAATACCATTTTGAGATCCAGAAATTTCATGGCACAAATTTTTCTCTATGGAAGAATCAGATTAAAGATGTGCTGATTCAAAGGAGACAATGGAGGCCAATAATGGAATCTCAAAGAAGCTTTTTGATATGGATGATGATGATGAGATTTGTTGGATGAAATGGCCAATTCTACCATTCAATTGCACCCCACACATAATGTTTACTTTATAGTATTGGATTGTGGAAGTGTAGAGGAGCTTTGGAAGAAGTCATACAATACATATGAAAAAGATACGGCATCAAATAAAGTGTATCTAATGAGAAAAGTATAGACTTTGCATGAAGGACACAAATAGTGTTGTTGTTCATCTAAATGAGTTTGATGATATATTCTCCCAGTTACAAGCCCTAAAAATGGAGATGGATAATGAAATAAAGTAGTCTCACTACAACATATGAGGGGCATACCGACGCTGCATATATCGACGGTCACAGTCGGCGTCGGTATGGGCCTCAGAAAATGTCACTTAGAGATACCGACGGTCAAGTGACCGTCGGTATGACCATTTTAAACGGATCGTCAGTGTGGCCCACACGCGCCGGTATGTGCATCGGTATATGCATCGGTATAAGCGTCGGTATAAGCATCGGTAATTTACTGGGAACTACCGACGCGTATACCGACGCCCATACTGGCGGTGAGTTTTAAACATACCGCGAACCCGAGAGCAAAACTTCACATTTTTGCGCGTGTTTGAATACTGTTGGTCTTCTGTTGAACTTGCGCGCGCGAACCGAATTGCGACCTGCATTGTCTTGTGCACACACACACACAGATCTCTCTCTCTCTACACACACACACACACTCTCTCTCGGCTTAGATCTCACATCTTGGTAAGTGATGTGCGTACTGTTAGCATTTGTGTTTCTCTATGCTTTAGGTTTTATAATTTCTCTTTTCTTCAATTTTGCAGAAGTTCTTTGGCGTCGATTGTTTGGAATTGGACGATAGACGACATACATTACGCTTTGACGACAACGATCCAAAAGAGGGGCATACTTCTAAGTGATTGTTTTATTCTCTATTGATAGAGAGAGAAGGAGAGAGAGAGAGAGATAGAGAGAGAGAGAGAGAAAGAGAGAGAGAGAGAGAGAGAGAGAGAGAGAGAGAGAGAGAAAGAGAGAGAGAAAGAGCGAGAGAAGAGAGAGAGAGTGAGAGATAAAGAATAATGAAAGAAAGGAAGATAGAGATAGGAAAATAGAGCATACATACACACACATTTACACACATACGTGTACACACATGCATACATACACATATACATGTACACACATGCATACATACACACATACATGTACACACATGCATGCTTACATACACACACCTATACACACATGTATGCTTACATACACACACACATATACACAAATGCATGCATACACACACATATAAATTTACACACATGCATCATACACACACATGCATACACACATACATACACACACATACATACACACACATATATACACATATGCATACATACACATATACACACACATATACACACATACATACACACAAATATATACACACATATACATACATGCATGCATACATACACACACATATACACACATGCATGCATACACACATATACACATATACACACATGCATAGACACATACATACACACACATATATACACATATGCATACATACACATTCACACACACATATACACACATACATATATACACACATATACATTCACACACACACATATACACACATGCATGTATACATACACACATATACACACATGCATGTATACATACACACACATACACACACACATATGTATACACATGCATACACATACACACACATGCATGCATACATACACACGTACACACACATGCACACACATGCATGCCTACATACACACACATACACATACACACACATGTATACACATGCATACATACACACGCACACATGTACACATGCATACATACACACACATATATACACACATGCATACATACACACATATAATCCTATTTTTATTTTGAAGTTTTTTTTTACATCAAATATATAAAAATAGGATTAGGGTTTTTCCGCTATTTCACATACATACACATACACATATAATATATATATACATGTATATACACATGTATACAAAAATATACATATTTTAGGTCTAGATATTTAAGATTAGGGTTTTAGGGTTTAGGCATACATATCACTCAATTATATTTATATTAAGAAAAAATATAGAGAAAAATAAGAAAAAACTGAATATATAAATAAATATATATATAAAATATGATTAGGGTTTTAGGATTAGGGGTTTAGATTTTGATAGGTGTTTAAGTATTCAGGTTTTAGTATTTTAGATTTAAGTCTAAGTCTTTCTGATTAGGGTTTTAGGGTTCTAATATGTAGATAACATATATACACAAACACACATATACATATAATACATACATACATGTAAATACACATGCATACAAAAATATACATATTTTAGATTTAAATCTTTAAGATTAGGGCTTTAGGGTTTTAACACCTACATAACATATATACACACATACACATGCACATATAATACATATATACATGTATATACACATGTATACAGAAATATACATATTTTAGGTCTAGATCTTTAAGATTAGGGTTTTAGGGTTTAGACATACATATAACTCAATTATATTTATATTAAGCAAAAATATAGAGAAAAATAAGAAAAAAAATCTGAATATTTAAATAAATATATATATATAAAATATGATTAGGGTTTTAGGATTAGGGGTTTAGATTTTTATTGGTGGTTAAGTATTTAGGTTTTAGTATTTCAGATTTAAACCTAAATCTTTAAGATTAGGGTTTTAGGGTTTTAGGGTTTTAACACCTACATAACATATATACACACATACACATACATATATAATACATATATACATGTAGATACACATGCATACAAAAATATACATATTTTAGATCTAGAATTTTAAGATTAGGGTTTTAATTAAATATATATAATTAAATATATAAAATTAAATATATAAAAATAGGATTAGGTAAGGAAAAAAACTGAATATATAAATAAATATATATATATATATATAATAAGATAATTATATACATAAATAAATATAAAAAGAACTAGTGTTTTAAATAATTTAATTAAATATATATAATTAAATATATAAAATTAAATATATAAAAATACGATTACGTAAGGAAAAAATCTGAATATATAAATAAATATATATAAAAAATAAGATAATTATATACATAAATAAATATAAAAAGAACTAGTGTTTTAAATAATTTAATTAAATATATATAATTAAATATATAAAATTAAATATATAAAAATACGATTACGTAAGAAGAAAATCTGAATATATAAATAAATATATATATAAAATAAGATAATTATATACATAAATAAATATAAAAAGAACTAGTGTTTTAAATAATTTAATTAAATATATATGATTGAATATATAAAATTAAAGATATAAAAATACGATTACGTAATGAAAACATCTGAATATATAAATAAATATATATATAATAGGATAATTATATAGATAAATAAATATAAAAAGAACTAGTGTTTTTAGAAATTTTAATTAAATATTTATAATTAAATATATAAAAATAGGATTAAGTAAGCAAAAAATCTGAATATATAAATAATATATATATATATAAGGTAGGATAATTATATAGATAATAAAATATGATAAGAACTAGTATTTTAAATAAATAAATAAAATGTATATGATTAAATATATAAAAATAGGTTTAAATTTAATCATTTTAAATAGAGTGAATATATATACAATACACAAACACACATACTTATACACCTATCTATATGCACATATATATACATATACATATATATATATACACATGCATATATATATACATGTTTTAGGTCTAGGTCATTTGGATTAGGGTTTTAGGGTTTTAACACCTACATAACATATATACACACATACACATACACATATAATACATATATACATGTATATACACATGTGTATAGAAATATACATAATTTAGGACTAGATCTTTAAAATTAGGGTTTTAGGATTTAGGCATACATATAACTCAATTAAGAGGAAAAAAATTTGAATAAATAAATAAATATATATATAAAATAGGATCAATCAAGAAAAAATCCGAATATATAGATAAAATAGGATAACTATATAGATTAGAGTTTTAAAATTAGGGTTTTAAGTTTTTTTAGGTATTTAAGTATTTAGGTTTAGTATTTCAGATTTAAGTCTTTAAGAGTTAGATTTTTAAGTTTAATAAAAAAAACAAATGTTCTAAAATGTCCATATTGTAGCAGATGGCTTCTTTGGATCCTGAAGAGAGAATGGCATGTCCTTGCACACAGTGCAAGTATCAAATTTATCGGAAACAACGGATTTGTACTACACATGTTAGAGAGCATGGATCCTTTGATAGGAGTCGACTGGAAAACCTATGTTATCATTCGCATGGTCCCCCAGGTGAGCAGATGAACCCAAACGACATTGCACTGGTAATCTCTCGTGGACAAAAGAGAGCAAAAAAGGACTTAGACGTAGAAGCAAGCACTAATAATATTACACAGAATGAACATATGGAAGAGATGCTTGAAGCATTTTATGAGATGGACGAAGATCATGATGGTGAAGAAGGTGTCGAGATGGACACAACAGAAATTCCACAATCAGAAGTTGATGAAGAATATGAAAACATGCGAAGATTAGCTCGTTTACCACTTTACAATGGAGCAAAGATATCTGTACTATGTGCTTCACTCGCGATGCTCAACCTGCAATCCATTTATGGATGGTCAGATAGTAGTGTCACTGAATTGTTCAGGTAAGTGGAGAACAAATTGGCTTTCATTGTTGTATCACAATAACTTCATTTATTGATATCATTTTAATTGCTTATTGTAGGCTTCTTAAAGATCAATTTTTATCAGAGGGCAATGACATGCCTCCAACACGTGGAGATGCAAAAAAACTTTTACAATCCATTGGAATGGATTATACTAAAATTCATGCTTGTCCGAATGATTGCATTCTCTTTTGGAATGAGTATGAGCATCTCCACGTATGTCCAAAGTGTGGAGCAAATAGATTTAGAGAAGATGTTGTAGGCGAAGCAATCCCCGCAAAGGTTCTTCGCCACTTTCCTATCATTCCACGAATTAAGAACATGTTTAGATGCAAATCTATAGCTGAGTTAATGTCATCGCATACAAAGAGCAGGTCTATAGATAATGTAATGCGAGTGCCAGCTGACTCTGATGCTTGGAAGCACATAGATAGTAAGTGGCGAGAGTTTGCTAGTGAGCCTCGGTCCATACGTCTAGGCCTAGCTATGGATGGAGTGAATCCATTTGGATTACGCAGTTCTTCATGGAGCACATGGCCTGTATGTTTGGTCAATTATAATATCCCACCATGGTTGGCCACAAAGAAAGGTCATTTATTATTAGCTCTTATTGTACCAGGTAAGTATAAGATAAAAAACATGGATGTATATCTTGCACCACTTGTGGAAGAACTGCACATTAAGCACAAAGGGAGGACTTAGAAGAGCGAGGTTGTATGCGAGAGTTGTGGGCAATTACTAAGCTGTTGGCGATATACGAGAAGAAGCAAGTACGGGCATACATGCAAATCTAGCACTAAGGCAACTCTCTATTTTTTTCAAAACCCTTACACCATTTAAAAGTGATTCTCATCACTAAAAAACCCCTGTAAATACCATTTTCACCTTTTTGTAGCTCCATTTTGTACAAGCCGAGGAGTCCTCGAGCTTGAGGAGCCTTAGAAGTAGTTGCCTACCAATTTTCGTATTTTTTAGATCTCGTTTGAGCCCTCAAATAAGCCCTGGAACCTAATTTTTAACTAGGCCAGACACTAGGTCTGGACAGGGCCAAAGCTAGTCAAAAGCTATAAATAGAGCTAGAGAGCTCATTTTTGGGCTAGCTTCTGGTAGTTTGAGCTTGTATGAGAACTTTGTTGCAATAGAAGTGATTCCATTGTCTTACTCTCTTTGTTCTTGCCGTGTGTGCGTGTGTGTGTATGTGTGTGCATGTTAGTGTGCTTCTCACTCACACATTTGTGCCTTCACTTGCTCGAGGTCTTCACACCATCCTCATGTCTTCCCGGACTGACATTAAAGGAGGTGCTACTCATCACTGAGCTACACCAAATTTTGGCACCGTTGCCGGGGATTCGAGCTTTGAGGACGATTGTGTGATGGTAAGACGTAGCGAGGACGCGTTGGAATGGTAAGTAGTAGGTAAATTTCTGGTTTTCTTCTCCACCTCCATCTCCACCTCCACCTCCTTCTCCACTACATATTCCCTCTTCCTTGTCATTCTCCTCATTTGTTGTGTGCGAGTTTGAGAGAGAGCGAGCGCGTGCATTTGTGTTGTGTTTTTTGCATGTTTCTTGCAGGTACCAGCTCCATCACAATCTCCAGCAAGCTCAGCAGGTACAGAATCTTTCTACACAGGCCCCGAGGCGTCGAGCTCGAGCTATCACGACACTTCGAAAACTTCGACTAATCACGTTTCTGAGTACACACGACACTGCGCAGGCCGAGAGCACCTAGGATCACAAGACAGAACCACAAAATTCACCATAGCTCGACCTATCACGACACCTCGAGGTATCGCGACACTCACGACTTATCGCGACACCTCGGACTATCGCGACACACCGACCCCACCTATCGCGACACTCCGAAGTATCACGACACTCCCAAGTATCGCGACACTCCGACCCCACCTATCACGACACTCCCAAGTATCGCGACACTCCCAAGTATCGCGACACTCCCAAGTATCGCGACACTCCCAAGTATCGCGACACTTCGACCCCACCTATCGCGACACTCCCAAGTATCGTGACACATCGACCTATCGTGGCACTCCCAAGTATCGCGACACCTCGACCTATCGCGACACTTGGACCTATCGCGACACCTCGACCTATCGTGACACTTCCACCTATCGTGACACCTCGACCCGACCTATCGCGATACATGGGCTTAACGCATAAAATTTGAAGTGAATTAAATGAGCGAATTGAGGTACAATTGGGCTTAGTTTTGGGACACATTGGGATGATATTAGAGCCTTAGGAGTGGGCAAAAGACCTAGAAACCAGGGAGGAAATTCCTGAACCCTGAGAGCCTCTTTTGACCCCTAAGTGCCTGAATGGTCATAACTTTGCCATACGAACTCCGATTGAGGAGATTTTGGTCTCATTGGAAAGCTTGTTGAGAATCCTACGTGGAGTTTTAGAACATGTACTTTTAAGTTGACCATTAGGTGGGACTAGGTGGTCATAAGATTTTGGGGGGTACAGTGAGTTACTCCAAGGGGGACCTGTAATTGTTAATGTGTGTCAGTCAATCTCGTGTGGTAATAGAGCCATATTGAATCGTGAACTTTTGCAGGAACATTGTGTGCAAGCAAGGAAGTCCAAGGCAAGCTACCAAGGGTGAGTACCAAGCTTGGGAGAAGGCTTCCTCGGCTTGTGCAGCAGTCTGAGCAACCAGAGAATTGAGGTTGGAAGTTCTCTCAACCCTCCTTTGTCAATTCCTAGCCTAGGCTAAGCACGACTTAGGTGTGGTGATTAATTAGGGCTACGGTAGGCATGATTCAAGTCCAAGAGAACTAATCAACTAAGTGCAAGGATTAAGTAGGGCTTAAGTGCGAAAACCCTAAGGGACAAAAGTAAACTTGAATCGATCACTTATCAAGTGCGAAATTCATTTAAGTATTCCTGACGATGTGATATCAGACAAGATCATAAACAAAATAAGCAACTAAAAAGAACAAAGTGATTGGTGTTAAATAACCTGCAACGAGAGTGTACTTGGGACCAAGGGGGTAGAGAAACCAGGCATATGAACCTTAGGTCACGCAGACATTTAGGCAGAGATAGACAAAGCCTCAGATCTTCTGAAGCTAGTGTCAATCACACTGCTAGGTCTTGGGCCCAGCAGTTGAGTGATTACCCATACACTCCACGATCAGAAACAAGTGATTTTGAAATGTCCTATCACATGGAGAGACCAGTAGGTAGTTCAGGGTTGGCTTATCTAGAAAATCCAGAAGGACCTTACAAGACTCAATTGGAATACATCAGGACTAATCGTCTAGGTGCTCGCATCTACGAAGATGGCCTGAGAAGATCTGTGGTCCAGATTAAGAACCCCGATCAACCCCATGGACTAGAACACCCGGTAGTTAAGTTCGAGAATGGAGCATACCTAGATAAAGAGGGGACTATATATGTAGTCACCACTCTTCCTGATAGAACAGATGAGTTTGGAAATGTGATTGCGGAGACCGACATGGGTAATATAGAGCAAGGGAATGTAGAGAGAGAGCCAAGAACTCCCCGTGGTAAATCTGTCTTGACTAGAATCATGACTCCAGAGTGGATTCCACAGGATAATCAAAGCATAGATTTGCTTGTAAACCGAGAAACCGATGAGGCTTTTTGGAGATATAAACCTGCTCATCCTCAAGAAGTGAGTGCCGTCACAATCTATGAGTTTAAAGACCCTGATAGCCCAGGCAAAGTAACCTACCTAGAAAATACATCAGAGAGAATCTTCATGGTCACCGAGCATGGCAGACATGCCTACACATGGAAGGGTGAATTTGTTTTTCCCCAACCACGGTCTAATGTGTCCTTTGGTCACCAAGGAGCCGGGACCTCCCAGGCTCATGGAGTCCAAGGAGATAGAAGTAGAGATAGACCTGAAGTAAGCTTTGCCAACCCCCAGGGAAGAGAAAGAAGGAGAACAAGGACGAATAGAGAGGAAACCGAGAGATTTAGAGACCCAAGAAACCAAAGAAATGCTGATGATTTTCCTTTGCCAAGGCCGAGAGAACACACTAGGACCCTGCGGCCAACTCAACTGGTGAAGTCCATGAAGAATTACTTCGATGGCACTGGAGACCCTTATGACCATGTGGCAGAGTTTAGGAAAGTCTTGAAAGCTGAATAGGTAGAGGACCTATTTACACAGTATAATGCTTTTGGTCTAACCCTTAGGAACACTGCCCTCACGTGGTTCCAACCACTAAACAAGAGGCATTTCAGAAACATAGACCAGCTCTTAGAGGCATTTATCATTGAGTTTTCTAAGAGTGGGATCAGGCACAACACTTCCTCACTAATTCATAGCTTCAAGCAAACACCTCAAGAGACGGTCAGACTAGCAGGAAGACAGTTTAGGCAATACTTAGAGAGATGCCCGATGCCGGAGTTACCCACACCAGCCAAGCAAGTGGCCTTGTTCTTAGATGGATTGTTGAGCACCAAGCTCAAGTCATATGTGTATCTGAAGGACCCGAACGATAGTAGAGTGCGTGCGCATGTGCATAGACATTGAGGACAATCTAGGTGAGGAGTTAGAACTATCAAAAATCTATAAGGATTCTGATAGCTCTAGTAGCCTCACAACTGGTCAATCCACATCCATTGAGGAACTTGCAGAGAAGGTAGCTCAGAAACTAGGTGTCTCTAGCAAACAAATTCCGAGGTTTGCCCCAATTAAATGGTGCTACACTTGTGGAGGTGACCATATGGCAAATGTATGTCCCATTATGGCCCAACCCCAGGCGAATCCTAGTAGCCAATACTGCACCATAGAGCGAAGGTACACCAACCACACTGCACAAGACTGCCCATATAACAAACAAACTGTTAGGCAAAATTACCCTCAGCCATATCCACAACAGGGTAGATACTAGAATCAGTACCCACCACAACAATACAACAGACCACAGCAAACTTATCAGCCACCCTATCAAGGGCAGTAGAGACCTCAACTAGTCCTAGTACAGCAACCTCCTGCTCCAACCAATGTGATCCCAGTGAAATATGCATCTGCTGAAGAAAATCTGAACAAAGCCATAGTCCCAGTCACCCCATTGCTATCAGACAGTGATCCAAGTGACCATAGTTTTGACTCCACACATATTGATAGCCCACAGGCTTACTACATGCAGTCACCCGAGCATAACGAGTCATACTATTATGAGGACCCAAGTGAAAATAGTGGGGAGCCTGAGTATGCCAATGTCATGTACACAAACCCCAACTCTAGACCTCAACCTAGGCAGGTACAACCCCCATTTCCTAGAGGACCATGCTTCAGATGTCAAGGACATCACCTTATACGTGATTGTCCACTGCCTGCCCCTACACAACCCTAACCAGTGACAATTCAGGGTTTCTGTCAAGACTGCGAAAAAGAGCATCTCCTATGAGATTGCCCAAAGAACCCTAATAACATGCCTAAAATCACTCCTATCAATGTCGTTGGGTTAGTAGTAGACTCCACAGGGAGTGTGACTTCCACTGCACCTGTGCAAGTGATCACGAGAGCCCAAGCACTGCAGCAAAACCAAGGTGTTGGTGAGGAAAAGAGCCCCGAGGTGAGTGAAACAGAGAGCATAACCAAAAAGAGCACTAGAGCCTGGAAGGATAGTCGTGAAAGAATGAAAAGGCAATGGGCAAAAAAGATGAGCGAACTTGAAGAAAGCTTGAGAGAAACCAAAGCAAAGATAAGTGAACTCGCATCTCAAAACCACTCTCACACCACCCCTCCACCACCTCTCCCTTTACCCGCCAATCCATCTTCTTCCATTCCCCAACCTTTCAATACACCACCCTTAACCCACCCACCACCCAGAGTAGGATCCGTCCTAGCCGATCCCACTCCTGAGGACCTAAACATGATGCTTAGAGCATATCGTGCCAGAATCCAAGAAGGGCCAAACGTAATTGATCATGAAAAGTGTTACCCTAGAGCAGAACTAGAGCTAGAACAAACCAAAATTTGTGCTAAGATGGTGGAATTGGCTCATACTATGTTTGAAGCCAGTCGCCTCTTTAACATCTCTAGTTCAGCTAAGACGCAGTTACACTTTGACGGACTGCTAGAACGAATAGAGAGGCTGATTGCACAATCAAAAAAGGAACCCGCCTCTCAAAATAAGGGCAAGGGAAGTGAGAACGTGAGCCTACCTCCCCAGGAAGCCTACGTGCCTAACTCTACAGAGCCAGACACATCATCTTCTATGAATCGGTTCACACCAAAATTCCTACGAGAGATTCAAGAAGACAAATGGGCTAAAGAAAGTGAAGTCCCTCCTCCCATTGAACTTGTGGATGATGCACACGATCAATTTCCACAGGACATCCCATCCATTTATGAGGAGCATGAGAGCACCCACTCTCAAGAGAGATTAGACTTTGAGTCTAATTCTCTACAAGAATTACCACATTTCACAGGCCCATGGGAAACCAAGTCTACTTGTCTGAGAGCGCCCACAGTCATGATAAGAAATGAAGATTCTATCATACCTAGGAATACAGAGGTAGTAAAGAACACTAAAGTGCAGTGCAATCTCACTTTAGAAGAGCTACTCAAAGTTAAGCCAGAAGTGTGGAAACATGTAGCCAAACAAGTGCCAGACATAGCGAAATCGCGCTCCCAAGTAGGATCTCATAGAACAGTGCCTGAAATACCATTGGATAAGATAGGAGACATGAGTGAAGGAGAAGAAGGAAATACCTATCTCCCAGTTACCCATCAGGGTTACACAACCAAGGTGATTTTGGACTCAGGTGCAGGAGTTGCAATTGCTACAACTTCCCTTTGGAAGCGTTGGGGCAAGCAAGCACTCCGACCAACGAGAATGAAATTGCAGATGGCCGATGGTCATATTGAAAGGCCCTTAGGATTGCTAGAAGGAATAACTCTCACTACATGTGGGGTTGAGTTTGAGCATACTTTTGCTATATGCGACTTTAGCAAAAACCAAGCCTACGAGATGATTTTGGGAAGGCCATTTATGCTGCAATTGCAAGTAGTCCAGGATTGGGGAACCAATTCCTTGTATTTGCAACATCTAGGTGTTAGAACCAAAGTCAATCTTAAGGATTACTCTCATAGAGACGTACCGCCTATTCAATGGAATCCCATCCATAGAGCCAAAGATGAGACTGAGTCTGTGCATTCCATAGGATCCGGATCCTCGTTGATGCATGAAGACACCCACTTATAGATGTGTAAGGTAGCCGTAGAAGAAGAGAAGAGAGAGAAAGCCAGAGAGGTAGGTGCAAAAGAAAACCATAGATCAATTCAAGACCTAGCCTATGCACCTATCGTCTTTCCTGATGAGGAATTTGAACCCCATGGCTGGGCAGAAATCCTAGCAACAATGGATGTAGCCATCAATGAAGAGCCTCACTGTGATGAGGATGGCTATGACATTTCAGTCTTTTCAATAGAGCCAATCATGGGAGATGCAGTTTTAGAAGAATGCGAACCTAGCCCTGATGCATTTGAGGATGCGAGTGACTCCGATCTAGAGTCAATCATTATGGACCCACCTTTTGCATCAGATGAAGAATACTTCTATGAAGTAGAATTTCAACCCCAGAGGCACGGAGAGCTTACAAATGAGGTGAGGTTAGCCACACAAGTAGCTACTAAGAGCGGAGGAAAGAAAAGAAAGAAGAAGGAAGTCACTCCGGAGGCAAAAGAATCCTTGTTTGAGGTCCCTGAAAACTTTAAAAAATATGAGATAGACGATAGGAGAGGTTTGAGGTCCCTGAAAACTTTAAAAAATATGATAGCAAGGAAACTACCAAGAAAATAGTTGTAGCCATCGAGGAAGGAGAAGAAAGATGCACGTACATAGGTTATGACCTGACAGAAGAGGAAGAACAAGAGCTAATAGCCTTGCTAAGAGAATACCGAGATGTATTTGCTTGGAGTTATAAGGACTTGAAAGGGGTAGACCCTGATATATGTTCACATACAATCCCCATGACCTCAGACGCCAGACCCTCGAAGCAGAAGCCCTACACATACAACGATAACTATGCTGCTAAGATCAAAGAGGAGATAGATAGACTGGTTGAAGCCGGATTCATCTATGAAATTGAGCACACTGAGTGGGTATCCCCCATTGTAGTGGTGCCCAAGAAAAATGGAAAATTGCGTGTGTGTATTAACCTTAAAAAAGTTAATGCCGCCACGATTAGAGACAGTTATCCTCTTCCTATCACTGAGCATCTATTAGAAAGGGTAGCAGCAAAGAAGTGTACAGCTTCCTGGATGGGTTCTCTGGCTACAATCAAGTAGCCATAGCTCCAAAAGATCAGCATAAGATGACTTTTGCCACTGAATGGGGTATATTTGCCTTTAGAGTAATGCCATTTGGGCTTACCAATGCACCAGCTACCTTCTAGAGGCTGATGTGCCATGTATTTAAAGAGTTCCCGAGGAAGAACTTAGAAGTCTATGTTGATGATCTTTGTGCTCATTCTAACATTAGACAAACCCATATTCCTGAACTCAGACAAATCTTTGACAAATGTAGAGAATATCAGGTCTGCCTGAACCCCGAAAAGTGCATTTTTATGGTCAGGAAAGGCAAGATTCTAGGACACATAGTGTCAAAGAATGGCATATCCACTGATGAAGAGAAAGTGAGAGCCATAGCGGAGTTACCTAGACCAAAGAATGTCAAGGAAGTACAAGCTTTCATGGGGCATTGTGGTTATTACCGACGGTTTATACACATGTATGCCATCATAGCAAAGCCTCTATATGGACTGTTGACTAACTTTGAATGGACTGACGAATGTGAGAATTCCTTCAATGAGCTTAAACAAAGATTGTGTTCAGCACCAATCTTGACCACACCGGATTGGAATAAGCCATTCCATGTCCACGTGGATGCATCCAATTATGCTATTGGGTGTGTACTCGCGCAACCTACCGGTGAAGGTAATATGGATCTTCCAATTGCCTATGCTAGTAGACAGTTGAATGCAGCTGAACGAAATTATACCACTACAGAGAGAGAAGGACTAGGCATGGTATATGCAGTTAAAAAGTTTAGACATTATTTGCTTGCAAATAAGTTCAAATTTTTTACTGATCACCAAGCTCTACTGTACCTGGTAAACAAGCCATGTAATACAGGCAGATTAGTAAGATGGTTTCTCTTACTAATGGAGTATGACTTTGAGGTAGTAGTGAGGAAAGGCAGAACTCACCTGAGAGCAGATCATCTCTCAAGGCTCACATCAGGAGAAGCCCCACAAGGAGTGTCAGATGACTTACCTGATGCTTACTTGTTTAACTTGGAAGTTGTACCGCAGTGGGCTAAGCCATTAGTGCCAGTATTAACCTACGGGCCTAACCACTCAGTAATGGCCACACAGGATAGAGAGGTAGTAAAAGCCCAAAAGTATCACATCATGGCAGGAAGTATGTACAAGCACACGGATCAAGGAATCTTGGCTTGTTGTGTGGAAGAGGACGAGCACGCGAAGTGGTTGCAATTAGCACATGTAGGTGCATTAGAGCAACACTACTCAAAACAACGAACCCTACAAACATGGAGGAGACTTGGAGTGTACTGGCCAACTATGGAAGCAGACGCCCATAGAATGTGCAAGGAATGCCCAATTTGCCGCACTAAGCCACCAGTGGAACATGCCACCCTTTATCGCGTGTCTCTAGTGCCAGATTGGAGCGAGCCATTAGTGGCGTTTCTGAGGACAAAAACATTCCCTCAAGATATGACCCTGACGAGACAAAGAAGTCTAGAACAAGAGGCCCTAGATTACTCACTCATTGGTGATAATCTATACAAGTGCGGAAAAGATGGTTACCTGAGACTATGTGTTCATGAGAGTGAATATCTAAAGATCTTGGAAACTGCTCACCAGGGTGTAGCAGGAGGACACTTTGGTCCAGATAGGGTGATCAAAGCAATTCTATTTGCAGGATTTTGGTGGCCCACCCTTCACATGGATGCACATACCTATGTGAAGAGGTGTGAGATTTATCAGCGAACCCAGTATCCTATACGCAAAGATGAGATGCCACTGAAGCCTATGATGGGCGGACGTGCATTCTCTAAGTGAGGAATAGACTTTGTAGGTCCGATTAATCCCCCAGCTAAGGGCTCACATGCTGAATATATCATCGTGGCCACAGACTATCTAACCAAGTGGGTAGAAGTGAAAGCTACTACAAAAAATGATGCTCAAACAACAGCAAAGTTCTTATTTGAAAATGTGTTCACAAGTTACGGATTGCCAATAGAGTTGGTAAGTGATAGAGGCACACACTTCTTGAATGAAGTCATAGAAAACCTTCTCCAAGAATTCTTGGTGATACATAAGAAATATGCCCCCTATCATCCACAAGCTAATGGCCAGGCTGAGAGCACTAATAAGATCTTATGCAATGTGCTCACTAAACTAGTGAACAATAAACGCTCTGATTGGGACAAACAGCTACACCATGCTGTTTGGGCATACCGAGTTGCCTATAAAACAGTACTCCAAGCCACACCTTTTCAGATGGTGTACGGTCAGAATGCGGTGCTACCCTTAGATTCTTTGATACCTACATTGAAAATAGCACAAGAGCATGACTGGACAGGCCATGAACTCTCCTCTCGAATCTTTGATCTTGAACGTCTAGGCGAGACACGATTGAGAGCTGCAGCAGGAATCTATGCAGCGAAGAAAAGGCAAAAGGCATATTTTGATACACATGTGAAGGATAAGGGCTTGAAAGCAGGAGACCTAGTCCTCGTCTACACATTGAAGCAACATGCACGGAAATTAGAGAAAAGAGGCTATGGACCAATGATTATCAATAGGATCTCCACAAGTGGAGCAGTACAACTAGCCACTCTAGAGGGTGACATACTACCAAGTTACATAAGCGGATGTAGAGTCAAGCTATATCAGGAATCCTTAACTGAAGAAATGCTCAATCGACTTAATACTGCAAAGAAACGCAAGGAGGAGGAAAAGCGAATTCGTGAAGAAGCACAAGCCGAAGCTTTAGAACGCATTCGACGAGAAACTACGAAGACAAGGTAGAGATCAATCCATGACTGACAATCATGAAGCTCATGGTTATCACATTGCCATGTGTGAGGCTTCAGGTAAGCGGACCCATACGATAGTTGATCGGTGACCTTTTGTGACCCTAGAAATAGGACAAGGAGACAGCACAACAAGCGTGAGAGCTTTAATTGATTCAGGAGCAGCCATTAGTGCAGTTCGGCTTTCTTATTGCCAGCAGCTGCAATTGGAGGTAAAACCCCTAGAAGCATATCTGATAGGATTAGGAGGTGTTGAAACCCCTTGCATGGGAGAGGTGGAACTTCCCCTCTACATACAAGAGGTCCTCATGCCAGCAAAAGTGCTAGTATGTGAAGACGAGGATCTTACCGAACCTCTCGTTTTGGGCCAAGACTGGATCTACGATCACGCAATCAGCCTCAACCTAAGAAGACTTCTTCAGGCTTGGGTAGGCCAAAGCCGTCTTACGATTGAATTAGAAAATCAAGCACTCAAACCAATAGAACAGGCACCAACTCCTGGTCCCTCCAGGAATCCACATAAAGATAATGATGTTGTTCTTGTCCAAAGTTCTATGGTGCAGAGGATTGTCAATCTTACCAAAGGTACAGGAGTCAAGGAGGAGTTCGCAGCTGGGCCAAAGGAGATTCTAAACATGCAGACCAAACATCATACAACACGAAGGAGGTCGTTGATCAAGAAGCAGGAGCGCCAACTAGTGCAACACGGAATACCTCGTGGCGCGAAGCAGATCTGGATAGGCAAGGATGGAAAACCCACAACTCTAGTAGCAGGCTCTCGAGGAGGCAACAAAAAAGCCACATCATCATGGACACAAGTGAAAGAGTACCCTAGGCAACCTCCTAGGCACACCACGTCTATTTGGGTCCCTAAGCGGTCAATGAAGGCTAGCCCCAATGCTAGAATCATATGGGTGCCCAAGGCTTGTTTACGTGCCCAAATAGCTCCAACTCTAGTCACTGGCATAATTCATCACCCACAAGTCCTCTCGAAAAACACAGAAACTCTACCTAAAGACCACCCTAACCCACACTCAACCAAACCGAGGAATGTCTGGAAATGGGTACCCAAAAGGCCCCAAATCCATCACAACCTAGTTCATAAATCTTTGCCTATCTTTAGCTCTAAGAGCTACGAATCCTCCATCAAGGTTTGGAGACTTAAACCGTGTATCAAATCCCCTGACCCAATCGTGTAAATCCATCCACTCTGATGAAGGTGCATTCTGAGTCCATTGCATAACCAAAGTATGCATCTAGGATAACACTAACCTCTAATAACCACTCACATCTATCACAAACACTTCACCTCTAACCACTAACCATCGGGATTGTCATGTTAGTATTGTGGAGGGAACACCGTTATATCCTGTTTCCACACTAATGTGCTTTCTTCTTCCAGCAGATAAGCATCAGAAGTATCATGGCAGCAGTAGCAGGAACAAGCTCCCAGGTGGGCACTGGTAATCAAAGCAATTGGGATACCATGCCTGTGGAAGCCCCACTGACAGCAAGGCCTGAAGAGCTTTTGAACGTGAGAAGAATTCCTATCTCAGATCCACCAAATGGCCTAACAGAAAGAGTGAAGGGGCATTCTCACTGGTTCAATGAGATGCCTGGAGACTTGGGAGATGTCGACCACATCTGGGAGTCAAAGTTGGAATTCGGAGGATTCTGGTGGACATTTCAATTCTTCTCGAGAGAATTTGAAACATTACAGAATGCAGATCCTCTTCAGAATATTTGGTAGAAAGCGGGTTTGCAAGATTACTTTAGTGCAGCTTTGCCTAGGGCGGATTTTCTTAGGTGCTACTATTTGATAGCCACACTGAAGCCGATTGGAGATAAGGATCATTCAGGCACATTCCTGGTGCCCTCTCTATCAAACCAGGAAGAAATGAAGAATTTTGAGTTGAATGTTACTTTAATCAGGGAAGCTCTTCAAATGTATGGCACCCATGTTCCCTCTGATGGAGATCCTTTGATACCATAGTCGATGAAGAACAACAGAATCAAGAAGTTAAAGGAAATGTCTGCCCTCACCCCCAACATCGCCATACCCCTGCGGATGTGCCTTCAGCACTTCGCATTTCCAGCTCAAGACCGCTTCACCCAACCACATAAGAAAATATGGTATGGATTGTACCTAGCAGAGACTGGAAGCTTGCCAATTAAAATGCCTGTATGGATCTTGGACCAGCTATATGAAGCACGCAAGCGAGGCGTGAGGAAGCATACCTTGAATGGTTGCTGTGCGATTACCAGAATTATCTATAGACGCCTTGCATATGATGTGCCGATCGCAAGGGCCCTCAAATATTCACAACTAGAATTCTTCAAGGGGCGGAAGTCAGGGGTTCAACCTGCGAAAAGAATGCGTGGATCACTTTCATAGGTCCTGATCCCTCGTGAGGCCACAACAAAAGCTCCCCCTAGAGAAGAGGCCCAAGTAGACCCTTTCACCATCCATCTCCAAGGAACACTATCAGGGGATAGGGTACAACCCACTCCATGTGCCCCTCCACTACCCACCGATGCTGAGTTTGCATCCATGGCCACATTCGCAGAGGATCCAAATTTTGACTTTGAAAACTTCCTGCAGACTGCCCACTTATCTGATAGTGAGTGTTTTTCTGACAATGCCGGTCCCGGATCATCATCTCAAAGAGAACAGCCACAGAGTGAGGCAAGAAGGGTACATTGGAAAGATGAGACACGACATCCTCATGCTCAAAGCACACAGAATCAGGAAGAAGCACGGGGAAATGAACCAGAGGAGAGTGAAGAGGAAGCTCCTGCCTACACGGCACAACTCAAACGGCTCTATAGGACAATCAAACAGGTACAAAAAAGACACAAGTTATCAGAAGAGGCAAATAGGGCACTGGTGAACCAGATGCTGCATGCGGAGAATGTTGACCCGCATTTTGTAGAGTCATTGAACCTCTTGGCGGAAACATGTGGAATAGGGGAAGCCATGAGGACCATGGTACAGCGCACTACCCATCAATATGACCAACGGAGGATCGATACGCGACCACGACGGGGAAAAATGATTCAAATGGAAGTCTCTACTGCACTGCCTACCACAACTTCAGAAGATGTTCACATGGCCAGCCCAACTCCCAGTGAGGAACCAGATGTAAATACACAGATACCATCTCCACCATCACCTCCCATTCAGCCCTCAGAACCCTTCCCCACTAGTCTTCCTGAACAACCAGTTTCCACCCATGATGAAACCATTATACACACCACTACTCATCTATCCTTCCCTTTACCTACATCCACCACTTCCACTGAATTTTCTGAACCCCATATAGGCCATCCTGCCACCGATCAAACTATAATAGGTCACCCTTCATATCTCCCAGCCCTCGGACAGCCACTTGCCACTAGCCAAACTGTAACACACCCATTTCCATCCACCAATACATTTCCTCCCTCCCAACCCCTATCCATTGTACCCCTGTTAACCCCCTCAGAATCAACCCAAGTCACCCAACCTTCATTCTGGACAAACCTTGTAAATATACTCCAACAAGTTGAGAATTATAATAAAAAGTCCCTTCCCCAACTTCACTCCCCCACATTCACTGCCACCACTAACACACCACCTACCGTTCCCGTATTCACAATTCACACTTCACACACTATCACATCCGATTCCATGGATATTTCACCATCCAGAGGAGCACCCACCACCACGTCTGTTCCACCATCATCACATTTCACTTCACTCATAGGCACATCATCCACTTTTCCCTTTCCCATTTCCCGACCCTTTGCATGTTCCACCTCTACCCATGCATCCATATCATTTAGTAATGCACTAGACACCATGGTCGAAGCGGCCACTCAGCTTAAGCAAGAGTATAAGTTATTGGAAGAAAATAACTTGGAGCTGTGCAATCTCTCGGCTCAACTCGAGGCACGCGTCGATGCCTTGGAATTAGGTAATACAGAACTACAACACCAAGTGACTACCCTCCAACAATCGAATGCAGAACTGGAAGCTAGGCATACAGAGACAGGTAAAGCTATGGAGGAACAACTCAGAGATCAATTGGGCCGCAACGCTAGATTACAAAGAAACATGACTCTACTTCGTCGACACTTAGCAGCAACTCAAGAAGAAAACCGAAGGCTACAACAGCAAAACCATGAGAATCTAGAAGCAGCCATGGAAAATACCCCTGGAGCATTTATAGACCCTGCCCAATTCCAAGCGGTTCCCTCAGAACACATTCAGCAAGCATTAGAAGCGTATGCAACCCTCTTGGAGGCACATGACCAGTTGGTAGACCAAGTCAAGGAATTACAAAGAACCCAAGTGCCTACACAACATCCACTCAAATTTACAGAGACGGTCGATGCCGCTACTTCACCAGAACCTGAATCTTCAACAACCAATGAGGTACTTGAGCTACGACAACAGGTTGCAGAATTAAAAATCAAGTTGTTACACTATGAACGACCTCCCTCTCCACTTGATCAAACCATAGAAGAAAAAACAGTAGTCATTCCAATGGAGGAGACCTTTGAAGACAACTATGAGCCTCAACCCCTTCCAGGAGGCAGAATTACGGAGGAAGGCCAAGACACATATGAGGAGCCCCCGTCGACATGGATGAAGCAGGTAGAGGAGATGGGCCACACTCACGAAGAGCGCGTAGCAACTCAGATGCTGGCCATGAAAACCATTGAGGAGTCCATACTCAAGTCTGAATATTTCTCGAACTTGGCTCCTAAGCGGTTGATCACTAGTTCGGAGTTACAATATAAGCCCTATTTTGTACTGCTGGGTGACTATAATGCTGAGATCAAACACATAACCAACCAGTACCCTACGTTCGCAACACAGTTCAAACCCGAAGACATTCCAGAGGCAGCCAAAAAGGGGGCCATATTCCAACCCATATGGAGGCAAAAGTTACTGGAGACCTATCCGGAGATGTTACGAACATGGGATCATGCTCCCATGCATCTGAAATATAACCCTTGCTTTGGGCCAGTACAAAGAAGAAGATCATGGAAAGCATTTGCCATCAAGGTTCAGAACAATGTGAATTGCAAACAGTGGCTAAACTACCCCTCGATCGCACCACCCACAGGCACACCTACAGTAGCATATATGATGGCTACTATCCAACATTGGCTTCCACGCCTCCACCCCATGCCAGATGTAGCTGCCCAGATGATGCTCAAAATCTTGGATATGATGCAAGTCGTGCTCAAAACCTTTCGCAATGTATGTAAGATTTAGCCTCCGATTCCCGGCTTCATAAATGGTAATTATGACCTACTTTATGACATGAGCACAACCCCGAGCATACGGGTTGCTTATGCATGGCACGCACGAATCAGATATCTCCCTGCCTGCTACAAGCAAACCTTTGATGATATGTTCACCACGGGGTTTTGGGAGTCACACTCAGAAGTGTTCGCACCATGCCCAACCCACCTGCTACATCTATTCGCGTGTGAACAAACCATGCACTCGGAGCTCTACACCACACCACACCCTGATATGCCGGGAGCAGTCAATTGGGATGCCCTCCAGAGAGACTTGGTCCGGGGACTACGCATCAAGGAACAAGAAGTGGCAACCGACCTCCTGCAGAAGTACATTGATCAAACAGTGGAGCAGAGGTCTGTCAGAGGCAACATACGCTAGGGGGGGGAGAGTGTTGGCGATATATGGGAAGAAGCAAGTACGGGCATACATGTAGATCTAGCACTAAGGCAACTCTCTATGTGTATGTGTGTGCATGTTAGTGTGCTTCTCACTCACACATTTGTGCCTTCACTTGCTCGAGGTCTTCACACCATCCTCATGTCTTCTCGGATTGACATTAAAGGAGGTGCTACTCATCACTGAGCTACATAAGCCCAACGGAACAATATCATTACCAAGAGCTCCTTGGCTGCTTCACAGGATGGAAGAGCAACAAGTGAAGAAAACAATTTCAGAGTTTCGTACACCTACTGGATGCATGAGGTGTCTAAAGACTGCTTTCACATGAAACGACGATCTTGCAGGACTCAAGACTCATGATTGGCACAAGTTTTTACAGTTTGTGCTCCCTGTAGCCCTAAAAGATTGTCTTTCAGAGGATGTACAAAAAACCATTTATAAAATTAGTTCTTTAGTACGGTGGATATCTTCTAAAGAGATAAATAGAGATACCATAGAGAGTGCGAAACTCAATGCTATCGAGGCTGTATTCTCACTATTCAACTTCATTTACTGGTTCATGTGGTAGATGAAGTTGCAATAGCAGGGACTGTCCATAGTCGATGGATGTTCTTCTTAGAGCGCTTTATGAAGACATTAAAATGGTTTGTTCGACAGAGAGCACATCCAGAGGGTAGCATGGCAGAGGGATGGCTTGTACAAGAATCTCTTGTATTCATAACTGAGTTTCTACATATATCGGATCCTGAAATGCCTCGCTTATGGAGCAATGATGAAGATGTTCGTCTCGTAGGCGATGAACCACAAGGTAAAGGATTGCAAAGAAAAATGGATGCATCTTTCAGAGAGAAGGCAATGAAGTTTTGCATAGTTAACTCTGAGCCTATGCAAAAGTGGTTAGAAAGGTATGAACTTGCCAAGGAAACTAACGCAAAGGAAAGAGCTCAGTTTCAAAGAAATCGTTCCACTCGATTTTTGTCTCTTCTAGAAAATCTTCCACCTCTCCCACCTTTTCCAACGAGCAGATGGCTAGATACAGCGGTTTCACAAGGAAAGGCAGCAGGTGAAGATATCTCTAAAGAAGAAGAAGAACTCGCAAAAGGATGTGATTGGGAGTATATTAAATACGGTGCACTATGGTCTCATGGGCGACACTTTCGAATCGCATGAATCGATCAAAATAGGTCTACTTTTGATAGTGGAGTGATGGTGAATTTTTTGCAAAAAAGTAGAGCGAGTGCAAGAGATGATAATGCTCTAGAAGGCGAGTTAGATTATTGTGGTGTGATTCAAGACATCTTGAAACTATCTTTCAGAAAGTTTGATTACTTTGTTTTTGATGTGAAATGGTTCAAAGTAGTCACCTCTGGAAGAAACGCAACAGTGAGATGGGATAAGAGCGGTTTGCTTCAAATCGACTCCACAAGATTATGGACAGATGAAAGGGATACATTTGTACTTCCCGAACACTGTGAGCAAGTTGTTTTTATACCAGATTCAAAAGACCCAGAGTGGCTATTTGTTTTACAAGTCGCTGCACGTAGTAGACAAATTTTTGAAAACATAGATGTAGAAGAAAGTCCATCTCTAGTGGACTCAGAGATTCATTCGATAGTCGAGGAGGAAGAGATCATTGTTCGAGAAGAAGAGGACATTGTTCGAGAAGACGAAGCAATAGACGATGATCAGGAGGAAACCAGCATAGCAAGCGATTTAGAAGCCATCCACATAGAGATAGATATTCTCGGTGCATCAGATCTTCAAGAGGATGCTAGAGTAGAAAACTTTTGAATAAAACACTTGTATGTACTAATTTTTGTTTTATTTTTTTGATTATTCTCTATATTACTTTTCTTATCACATGCTAATTATTTGAGTTCTTTTATTATAGAGCACGATGGGAGACAGTCCTCCAGTCACTCCACATTCCATGACAGAGGAGCAGTTTTTGGAGTTCATCTCTCAGGTTCCTCCTGCGTATATGGCCGTTGCATCACAGTATTGGACCGCTCGTGGTAGCACTCCTCCCGGCCTCACTCCTGGCGGCCTTACTCCTGCCGGCCTCACTCCCGCTGGCCTCACTCCCACCGGTGTCACTCCCGCCGGTGTCACTCCTGCCGGTGTCACTCCTGCGGGTGGTGCTACTCCTGTAGGAGATCTCCTAGCTTTGTGACTCCACCACGACCATCTTTGCAGCCATCTCCTACTGGGTCTACTAGTAGACATGTGCGTTCGACAGCTCAACGCGATACAGGTTCTGGCCCGTCTCGTAGATCGAGGTCACGCTCTCGAGCAGGAGGTTCTAGGAGTGGATCTACAGGTAGATCTGGAGATGGAGGAGGCGGTTGTTGTGGAGGCAGTGCGACGGACGTTGTGTCGCCCGCTTCTACTCTTAGGACGAGTACCTCATATGTAGGTATGCCACGCAGTACACCACGTGGAACACCACGTACACTTGGGGTGCTCATGACCATGATGACTCCAAGGTGTATAGTATCCGAGATGGAGCTCTGGTGATGGATGCGGCTAGCAAAGCAATGCGTGCATGCATACGACAGCTTTGCTACATCCAGTTTGGACACTCCATCATGCTGAAATGGAGTGAACAGGATAAAGATCGGAAGAATTATATCACACAGACGATTTACCAGGAGTTTCGACCAGCCCATGGACAGTCTATTGTCAGTTTAGAGTGGATTCTGCACACCGCACGTGAGGTCATGTCCCATCAACGATCCGAGGCACATGATGCAGTTAGAGAAGGCTTACCAAAGCCTGTATGGTTAGATGCTGAGGAGTGGGACATGATTCGTGATGAGTAGCAGCACACTCTTGATTGATATCGCCAGCAGCGAAATGCCGCAGCCACACGTTTAGATACGATTGGACCGTCACATTTGGGCAGCGGCAGATATGACACGATGCGTCATGAGTTTGTAAGTACCATTTCATTTATTGAATTTATTTGTGTTAAATTTCTCATGTATGTTTCTCTAATCTTTTTATATTTGTTTCAGGAGCTGGCAATGGGTCGTCCTCCAACACGAATGGAGGAGTCTTACGGATATAGTCATGGGTTGACTGCACTATTACAGGACTTGGAGGGATGCGGTGCGGTAGTTTCATGGGAGCATTTGCGATGAGGTAATTAATTTATAAACTTGGTTTTTACTTGTTGTTTGTAATTTTCATGTGAATTTATCTCATTCCATTAATGTTCTTTGTTGCAGGACTGTTGATATGGAACGTTCTTTGCATGTGTATGGCAGTGGAAGACCAATATTTTGTATTTGATTTTCATATGGCAATACATTGCTTTGCCACATTTTGTAAAAGTGTCATATATGAGAGTGGTTTGCCACACTCTTGTACATGCTTCATTATTGAAATATATAACTTCTTTTGTACATGGTTCATAGTTCATTCTGATTATCTCTTTTGTGTCCAATAATACTCTGTTTCATGAAATCATATTTCGGTTGTCATTAGAGTACACATCACATGTACTCGGTTTTTTTGGGCAGAGTGTATTGTCTTTTGTTAAGCAACATCATGGTAATGTTGTTGTAGCAAAAGACAAAACACTCTGCCCAAAAAAAATTTTGCAGGTATGGTCGTCGGTATACGCGACGGTACTCCCAGTAGTGTCATCGGTATAACCGTCAGTACACCCAGCAGGCGACGGTATAACCGTTGGTACACTTAGCAGGCGACGGTATAGGCGACGGTATCTCGAGCAGAAGCCTCAATATTTCCATCGGTATTACCGACGCATATACCGACGCTTTGGTACCGACGCGCAAACCGACCTTTATACCGGCGTCGCGGCAAATTAAGCCGCATTCATTTTCCTCGGTAAAAACCTCGATATACCATCGATCTGTTGTAGTGTCTTGTTGTTATCCACCTTGCCATCATCATACGATACCTTTTGCACAACTATTAGCAATAGTGCATCCCGATGGTAAATTGGTCTATGATGACATATGTAGTGCACTCTTGAGTCAGGAGATTCATAGAAAATATATGGTTTGCACTCAGAGTTGAGATGCATATATATTCCTGATTCTTACCAAGGAAAGAATCAGCAATGTGGCAAGAGCAAGAATAAGGAAAAGAATGGTCAACAGAATAAGAGTAGAAGTAAATCAAGGAAGAGGGACATCGAATTTCATTATTTTCATAAGAAAGGACACATGAAGAAAAACTACTATGCATTAAAGAATGCTAAAGGTAAAGGGCAGAATGTTGATGGGCGTGTTAAAGATCTCCTTGCACCATCTACTGTGATTGATAAAGATTGAAGAAATCAATGCTATTTATGATGATGTTGATGTTTTAACACTTGACATTATTATGCCTACTTGGGCTCTTATGGATGATTCTCTTTCCCACACATGGCTACTAGATTCTGGTGCTTCTTTTCATGTGAAACCACATAGAGAATGTTCTCTACTTATGTAGCAAAGTCTCTTAGTACTGTGAGTCTTGGTGACTCTTACCAATGTCATGTTGTTGGGATCGAAGCTCTGGTTGTGCAATTCATTGATGGTTCAAAATTTACTTTGCATAATGTATGTCATGTACCTTAGTTATCATGTAGTTTGATGTTAGTTGGTCAAATTGATGACATTGGTTACAAGGTGGTCTTCTATGCTCAGTCCTTTCACATATCAAAGGGAAATATGGTTATTACAAAGTTAGCTCACTTTATCCTTTATTTGTATCACAAAAAGAACACTTGTTAGCTATTACTAAACAACCTATGGATTGTATTTGACATGCCCGTTTGGGCCACATATCTTGTAGTGGAATGTAAAATCTTTCTCCTTCTACCTACTTACTTGTGTTATCTTTCTCTCATTTCTCATTTTGTGAGTATTGTCAATATGGAAAGCAAACTAGGAATGTGCATAAAATGCACATTGACTCTTCAATTTAGCCCTTGATTCTCATTCATACATATGTGTGTGGTCCTATGCCCACAAGGTCATTAGGTGGTTCTCTTTACTTGTCACTTTCATAGATGATGCTACTAGAAAAATTTTGGGTATATCCTATCAAATCAAAGTATGAGGTATTCCCTATTTTCAAAAAATTTCTTGCTTGAGTTGAGACTGAAAAAGATACTAAGCTCAAGGCTTTATGTTTAGATAATGTGGGTAAGTATACCTCAGATGAATTTAGTCTTTTCTATCAATCTAGAGGAATTTGTAGAGATTTAATAGCTCCTTATACCCTAGTACAAAATGGTATAGTTGAAAGGATGAATAGAGCTATTCCAGATAGAGTAGTTTCTATGATGCATTGTGCAAAGCTTTCACAAGGCTTTTGGGCAGAAGCAATATTGACTACAATTCATGTGATTAACCTTTCACCCTAGTGCTATCAAAGTTCTAAAAGTGGCACAAGAGTTATGGACAGGGAACCCACCATATTATGGTCATCTTCGAGTTTTTGGGTGTGAAGCATATGTTCATATACCGAAGAATCTTAGACAAAATCAGAGTCAAAGAAATGCATTTTTCTTGGATATGGTCAAGAAGGACAATTTGGATATCGCTTATGGGATCCTAAAACACGGTCAATGATCAAAAGTAGTGATATCATTTTCAATGACTCTAAGATGCATAAACAACCCATTAAGGAGGTTGAAGTGAGAAGAGTGGTGTTTGAGGATACTAGTCCTCCAATTCGCATGCATAAAAATACTGAACATAGGGATTGTCAAGAAAATCTCCAATCAGATTAGTGTACAAATGTTCCTGTCCAACAATCATTGAGACACTCTACATGTGTCTCGCATCCACTTGACCCAGGTTTGGATTTTGTTATGCTAATAGATGTTGGTGAGCCTTCTTGCTACAAAAAGGCTATCCAAAAAGAAGATCATGTCAAGTGGGAGCATGCCATGACAAGTGAATTGGATTCTATTCATAAGAATGGTACTTGGGATTTAGTACCTTTGCTAAAGGGCAAGAAAGGTTTACCATGTAAATGGGTATATAAGCTATGTTCTCATTGGATAGTGCTTCTCCAAAGTATAAAGCACGACTTGTTGCAAAGGGTTTTAAGCAAGGCATTTATTTTGAGGAAGTCTTCTCTTTAGTAGTCAAGATGACCACCCTGTGCATGTTGCTAGGATTCGTTGCAATGGAGGATTTAGAGCTAGTCCAAATGGATGTGAAACTTGCTTTCTTGCATGGAGATCTTATAGACGAGATCTATATGAAACAAACAAAGGGAAAAGTCACTTTGGCCATATTGGCCGTTATCGTTGGTATCCATGTGAAAGGCCAAATGGCCACTAAACACTTTTTTATATGTTCTTTAATAAAACATATAGTGGCCTGGTCATCCATAGACTCTACATTCATCCATATTTGTATGACCTAAGAAATTTATGTTCATGGTCAGTCTATTGTGTGTGCTTTTGTGTATTTTGCACCCCTTATGTGGAGTACTATGTGTGGCACCAAAGTTTGGGTTTCTACAACAAGGGTATCATTGCGGAGATCTCAAGAAGGAAAGTCCATGGGCATGCGCACCAAAGAAATACTTCAAAACTACCTTATCAAGCTCTGTTAAACATGTAGCAAATTTTGAGGCACTTATGCTAGTGAGCCAAAACCTTTCTATATGTTTTTCACAAAAGGATGAAATTTCCTACACAACTATTATGATAGTGCGTTCGGAGGCCAAAATAAGCTTTAAAAAAAATTGAAACCACTAAGCAAACCTATTTTAAACTCCTAATTCCTCGGAGTATGCTCACCAATTTTTGTGCAATTTTGAGACTGTGACCGAAGGGATGTCAACGATGCCCTAGATGAAGTGGCAACCTACTCTGATACCAATTGTTTTAGTTTGAGGTCCACAGAAGGACACATACAACACAAGGAAGAAGAAGTAGAAGCTTAGAGCACAACACACAATACTGAATGTATTACCAAGTAAAATGTACAAATATAAGTGATCCATCAGGGTTATAGGTGTATATGCAAGATGGGGGAAAAAAAACCTCCTAAAGAGGAAAAAAAGTGCCCCGATGATCCTAACTGTGTTCACACACATCACTACTCAAATATATCAATAGAAAAATAGTGCAAAGATTAGTTAGAATGATTCACTAGGAATGAAAGCCACATATGATGGCTATCTGGAAGGTCTAAGGAGCCAAACTCAGGGGGAACTCATAGATTATCCTATGGAAGAGGAGTAATTTTATTTACTATCTAGTTCAATCCATCAGAGCATGTCAATGTTAGGGTGTTATCGAGGATCTCTAATTTTCACCTTTAGTAAAATTCTTTGGATTTCCCTTGTAGGAAAGCTTTATAGAATTAGTTATTTACTGGATAATTAACTCCTTTGAATGTACCCTACAAGTACTGAAAAACACCCTCCCATAATCAATTTACAATCCATGACTTAGTACATTAAACACACAATAAACACTTCCATATGATAGATATTGACACGAAAGGATAATCTTGCTAATATGTGTAAGCTAGCGTTAGCTAATTATACCATTTATCATATACTCACTTGTATGTGTTAGATAATGGAACGGTAGGCATTAAATCCCTTACAATCAAACAATTTCAGAACAACTATTCATTCAACATAACATTCAAGTTAATTCACCATAACGAAATTATTTAGGATAAAATGCACAAAACATGTAAAGATTAACACAAATCATTATGTTGGGAAATAAAATGAATGTAGCATGTATATACAAAATTAGAAATTTTCATTAAACTTATTGTATCAAGCTGATATTACTTAATAAATCAAAACCTATCACAAGTAGAACTTGATCAAGATCTACCAAATTACATAAAAAAACAATATTCTAGGTGCACCAACAATAGTAAAAAAGGTATCCAATAGAAGACATAGAATAACAAAATTCAAATGAGCCATCCAATACTCTCTTCACTATATAAAAGACCTTTGCTATCAAAAGACTTCAAAAAAATATTCCTTTAAAAGCATAACATTCAATTCCCTTCAATATACCAAAATTATGTGAAGATTACATTTGTCTTACACTCCTTTCTCTCAGTGGCCTTCGTGTAAGCAATTGGTAACCCAATTTGGTCTCCTTTAGCAACTCCTCTGCCATCCATCACACCTTCCTTCTTCCAGAAAAACTACAATACTTTTCCATGGAATCGGAATGCATTGAATCTCTACAACAATCTCTACTTTGGCTGAAGCTATTATGAGAGTATGATGCATTGAATGTTGCAGTAAATGCAAGTGTATAGTGTACACGAGAAATGCAGCATCACTTGGACACTAAAAGTGCACAATAGGTAAGAAATGCAAGCGTACATGGATTGGCATAAATGAAACATTTCTTGATCAATGAAACCATTGCAAGTGTGCAAGAATATAGGTGGAGATGTAACATTGCTTGATCAATGAGACCACCACAAGTCTTCTACAATGGTCCAATCTATCACATGTGTGAAATATGGTGTGAAATCTATCACATGTCGGAGACACCATGGGTGGGAGGGAAAAACGATCATTAGATGAATGTGTTGGATCTTAATTGCATAGATTCCAGAACTGATACAACTATATTACAAAATATAACTTTTTAATTGAATTTGTATACAAACATGTTGCACTAAATTCATGTAGCTTGTTGTAGTCCATTCACTATGTCCAAGACATGGCTTTTTGTACACATTCCCATGCTTTCACTCCTTTGATACTATGACTCAGTAGTAAAAGACATCATTTTTATCTATTAATACTCCCTATTATGAGGTTCTTCTATTGTGATTTTTGTTTGGATAGATCCATCCTATTTCCTAATATCACACCTCATTCAGGCTTGTCAACAATTGTAGCTTGGGGTTTTCTTGTAGGAGCTCTTTATATTATCTTTACACAAGGGCTATTGCTATTTGTGGTTGCAAATTCCCTTCTAATGGTTGTTCTTCCTATTCTTATTTCTCTTATTTAGCATCAATTGGTGGCTATTTGGTGCACTATTTTTCTTGACTTTTATTGTACATTTTTTTAATCTCATATGGGGATACAATCGGTTTATCCTATTCAATCTCATTTTTATTTTTTGGAGAACCACTAGTGAACTTGTTTAAAGGTCATTGCTAGTTCCAGTATTTCCAAAAATTTTAAAAATGCACACAAATTTCTTAATAGGGATATAATATCTTCAATAAACTTTGAGGCGTGATGGTTCAGCCATCTAAATACATATAGAAAAAAACCTAAGTTGAAAATCAATTTCTTGATTCCATATTAAATGGAATTAATATTTTCTTGTGACGTATTCACCTATTGGAAAGTCTTTATATCTTTTTTTTCTATCTCTACCTCCATGGAGGGTGATGATCCTTTTCTTATAGGAATCTTTTATGACATGTGAAGCCAAGATTGGCATAACCATCACTTTTTCACTTAAAATTTATATCCACAATTTCCTAGAAGCCTCTTCTAAAGCAGTTTAATTGGTTCATAAGGTTTTGAAAACTAAATACATCTGTTATACTCAATCTAAATTATCACTTCTCATAAGTAATCTTGTACGCCCAAAGCCACCCAAACTTTCTTTACTTCTAAGGTCTTGTGCTCTTCTTGGAACTCATAAGATAAATACAAAAAAAAATAAAGTTGTGTTTCTTGTCCCACATGTAAGAAAATATATTACCCATTGCATGATGCATGTCGTGCTCCTTGGCATTTGTCAACTGGTAAGTCACTCGTTTGATGAAACTTTCCGGAGGTGGTGTAGGGAACTCGCTCCCTAATAATGAGAGTGATCCTCTTCTATTTAGCGATTTCCTTTATGAGGAGTCCATTCTAGATATGATAAGAGAAGAATGTTAACTTTTTGAGGTTCTCATAATTTGAATCCACAATTTTATTAAGAGAAGTCATAATATAAACAAGTTAATACCTTGTATTTGATATATTAATAGACAAACAATATAAAAAACTTAGTACATAAGTGTTTTAATGATTGTGCTGAGGAAGTTATCTAGAGTGCTTCTACATGGCCCTTTGCATTCATACTTTAGAATGCATATCAAAGAATCATGGTGTGATCAATAGGTTGTTCGATGTGTACATGGATGTTGCTCCTATAGATCTCCTACATGGTGGGTTTTCCTTGGGGATTCATATAGTTCATTGAGAGATACATCCATTTTGAACTAAAAAATCTCTTTCTTGCCTCATTTCACTCTCTATCTAGGTACCCATATTTTTTGGATTATCATTCCTATTATAGATTTGATTAAAAAGAAATTATTGTATGAAGGAACTTTTCCTTTCGTGCTTGCAAGTCTTTAAAATCCATATCTATTTTTGGTTCCTCTATGCGTACATAAAAAATGTTGCTAACCAAATTCCTTTGATGCTTGATGAGGGTTTCCTATAAGACAATATGAGATTCTACTTGTTAAAGTCGACTCTGCTAGGCCCATTCTTTGTATTTGTTGGAGCTTTTCAAGCAATTAGAGCCTGACCTTCACTCTTTATCATGTCTAATGGAAACAAGGGGTGTGAGTCTATGCCGCTCAATGTTCAATGAGGGGAGTGTTTTTATTGATATAATTCGCATATGCATGCATGGAACACAATGATATGAATACTTCCATATCTCCAACACATGCAATCACACCAAAAATATTAGATTTATAGAAAAATGCAACTTCAATATTTTCCTATAGTGAATGGTTCTAAGAGGATTTTATCCTTGCACAATAGAAAGTCATCTAATATAGAAAAATGCATTCAAATCTCTCCAATGCATGGTAAAATATTAACATCTAGAGCTATTATTTGTTCATTTGTCTAAAATATTGGTTCTTCATTTATAGCACAAGTGAGAGATGCATTTATGTAGAACCTCTATCAATGAAGGTTCTCTCAAATATAGGATCTTCTTCTCCTAATCCTAGTATTATATATTCTTTCAAAGCCTCTTTAGAAAATATTCTTATTCTACCTTCAAGAGTGCATAGAGGTACTAATCATAAATATCTATCTCTAGATAATCATCCGCCTAATCCAATATTCCTCTTCTTGATAATTGAGCTTTAGCATGGACTCTTATTTTTGTTTGATGATTACGTAATTTGACTCCATATGGGCATGGTCACAACTACTTTAGCAAAGGCCTTCCGAAAAACAGCCCAAAACTCCCTTCTTCTAGAAGAGCGATGATTGCAAAATACATAGTCTTGAATCATCATCATTACCTTTTCCACAATGGTAGGGGGATTCATCCTTCATCGTTCTATAAGAGTGACAAAGGATAGTGCACTCCTCATAATCACCAACCCCAACTTCCTCTTAGTCAAATCAGGCATCAAATTGATACCAGAGCCTGTTAGATATGCTCAATGCCTCACCCTTATGTAGTACCACCATTGTTCCATGAAACTCTATTTTGTAAGGCCCCCATTATGAGGAGAAGCCATGTGAGACTGTTGAACGTTGGTAGGTTCCTAACTTTGAGGTCAGATGAGGTCTAGAGTAGACCCTAGATGGGTATTAGGAAGGTTACTTCTAAGCCATTGGATTTGGGTTGAATCCTATGCGAGGATCAGCCTAAATCAAGGGATAGAAACAAAATTAGCTTTCTTAACTTGGGGAAGGGTCTATTAGATGTGGGCATTTGAATCTAGAATTGATCCTAAGCGTGGATTAAGTAAGATCAAGGGTTGTTGATCCACCTTTCTACCATTGGATTTACCCCATAGATCAATGGTGGAGATTAGTTTGGGCATGGATCAAGCTACCACCACCATATAACATGGGTAGCCTAACTTAGGCTTGGAGGACCTTATAAGAATGGTCCCCTCCCCATGTAGGATCATAGTTTGAGGTGTTTGGAACCATTCGGGTATCCATCTTAGTACCCATGGTGTTGGCATATAACCCTTCACCTAGCTTCTATTTAGATCGCCATCTAAGCTCCATATAGGGAGTCCATGGGTGGATAGAACCATCTATCTCTTGTGTAGTGTTTGGGTTCCATTGTATTAGAGTAATGATTTTGAGTTGAATTGGGTTGAGTTCATCTTCTACTAATCTTGTGTCCTCTTTCCCTTACAACTATATCTCTTCTGTTATTCCCATGACTAGCAATATCTCTCTTTCTCTCTAACCTTGATCTTATATATGTGACTTGATCTTATATATGTGTTGTGGTAACCTCTACATGGTATTAGAGTTGCACCATTATTCCATATGGAGACAGAAAATTGGGAACTTTTGGTCACATATGGAGATAGACGATCGGGAACTTGTGTAATCTTGTACAAGTTATACTAGTAATTGTGTGTGAATGATGTTGTGATTTGGGGATTTTCTTCTTGTTTCTCTACTGAATGGGCGTCTACACTTGTCTTTATTTGTGTTGAGTATAGATAACCTATCTAGGTACGTATATTTGTTGGATTCTCATTCATGATTATAGATTTTATTAAATAAGTTCTATTGTATGAATGTACTTTTCCTTCCGTTATTGCATCTTTGTCTTTAGTTTTATTTTTATGGATTTACGAGGTTTCTTGGCAAGCCTCCTTTTAACTTTATTGTTGATCTTTAGAATTCGTATCTATTTTCGGTTTCTCTATGCGTACATACAAATTCTTTGTATTTCTTGGAAATTTTCAAGAAATTCGTATCTATTTTGTATTTCTCTATGCGTACATACAAATTCTTTGCACATAGAATGTGACTTGACTTTGACATAGCACTTAGTTTGCACAATCTATGGAGATTAGATCATCAGGTTCCTTATGACGTAAGATCACTAAAGATTAGATATGTATTGAACCTTTTGGCTCCTCCTTACAGTTCATGAGATGATAAAAACCATTAATCACACATGGCTTTTTAACTCGTTTTTCAACATTGGATGTAGGACAAACCATCCCATAAGGGAAAAGCAATTATATGATTTCCAATCATGTTAAGTCCATAAGAGCAACAAGCAATTATGTGATTTCCAATCATGTTCAGTCAATAAGAGCAACATTACGGCTCTAAATATTTACTCCTCTAGGAACGCACATGAAGCTCATATGCTATAATTTTCACACACCATCCTCTTCTTCTTAATGTGTCAGAGCACAACTGAAGGTTCCATTGCAACATTTATTCAGGGTTTATTGTAATTTGACTTAGTTTTTCTTGGTGTAGTTTGTCACAAAAAGAAATCTTGTATTCTTTCTCATTCATTTTCTAAAAGTTATCCACCAATCTTTCATCAACACACACTTATCAGACATGCAATCACATACATATATGCGTAAACAAACAAGCATTCCAAAAAACTTGAAATTGCCTCTCTCTGTTTTGGTTAATTGCCTCTCTTTGTTTTGCTTGCACACTTGTAACACATGGTACAAACACTAACACACACGTACAAACATATACACATACTAATACACATCTACACACGTGTTCTTACTTATTGTTGCATCCTTGTATGAGGCATGCCCTCCTCATCTTTCCCAAAACACTCTTTCCCAAAACACTCTGCAACACTCCAATCTATGTTAGACAAGAGAGTCCTCAAAAATTAACACTCTCCTTGAGTCCGCATGAAGCACAATCATGTTCTTTGATCAAATAAATCTTTTGTGACATGGTTACGATAGATGATACCTGCATCTCTCCTAATACTTATCTTGATGTAGACCTCCCTCAAAAAGTGTTCATTGAGTTAGGGACAATCTCCCTCAGCTGCATCTGTTCGTTCCCCATCTCTCCACCTCTTTGCTTCAATACCCTCCTTTTTTTGCCCCCTTCCTCCAATCAAGAGAAAAAAACCCCGCCCATCCCCTCTTCCCTTTCATTCCCACCAATGGAGTCATACAACACTTATCTAATGCAAGAAAGGACACTTCCAACAATTCCAAACACAATGACTAAAACAAGTGGTAGTGGAAAAATGAGAAGCAACACAACCCTCAACACTAAACTAAGCCACTTTGTCCCTCTTCAAGCCACTACACTTTATTGTAGTTTATCGCCACTTACAAACATCTCTCCTTTGCAAAATACATGCAATCAAACATTTAGTATGCATAATCGAAATATGTTAGTGCACAAAAATGAACAATTTATACAACTAACATACTCCCCTCCACTTAATTGTGAATTCGTCCTCAACAAGCGATATGCACCTCTTTAGTGTTCTTGCAAAGAATTTTATGTCATGTGCACAGAAACTTTGATCCAATCAACCTAACCTTTGTCGAATCAGTTTCCCTCTTCGAGTCACCGGAGGAAATTGTTACTACAAGGGATCTTCTACTCAACAAAGATTATTGGTGATATCAAAAACATCGACCAAAAAGTATGTCCAAAAATTTGAAAGACAAGGATTAAAATAAATGGAAGCGGCATAATGAGAAGCAACACAACTCTCAACATTGTCCCTGCTTCAAGCCATTACACTTGATTTTAGTTTATCGCCATTGGAAAACATCTCTCCTTTGCCAAATACCTGCAATCAAACATTTACGATGCATAATTGAAACATGTTAGTGCACAAAAAACAATAATTTATACAGCTAACAGAAACAAGGTATGGGTCTATGCCATTCAATGTTCAAAGAGGGGAGTGTTTTTATTGATATAATTCACACATGCATGCATGTAACACAATGATGTGAATACTTCCCTATCTCCAACACATGCAATCACACCACGATATGAAGATCTTGGATCTATAGCAATATGCAACTTCAATATTTTCCTACAATCAATGGTTCTAAGAGGATTTTACCCTCACACAATAGAAAGGTATCTAGCATAGCAAAATCACCAAGGTGGAAGTGCATTCAAATCTCTCCGATGCATGGTAAAATATTAACATCTAGAACTATGACTTGTTCATTTGTATAAAATATTGTCTCTTCATTTCTATCACAACTGAGAGATGCAATTTTGTAGAACTGAGAGATGCAATTTCTCATAAATACATAATCTTCTACTCTTAATCCTAGTTTGATATATTCTTTCAAAGCCTCTTTAGCAATTGTTCTTATCCACTTCTATAGTGCATATAGGTACTAACCATAAATATCTATGTCTAGCTAATCATCCACCTAATCCAATATTCATCTTCTTGATAATTGAGCTATGGTATGTGATTTACTTTTGTTAGTTGATTACATAATTTGACTCCATATGGGCATAGTCACAACTACTTTAGTAGTAGAGTTGTACATGTCCTTTGGGTATGTAATCCACCTGATATTCTATATTGCCCCCTAATCTTCTACAACTTTGGCTTTCTTTAGCCAAGGCCTTCCCAATAGCAGTCGAAAATTCACTTCTTCTATAACAATAATGACCACAATGTCAACCAAAAATACACAGTTTTGAAAGTCAAATCAGACAGAAAATTGATACCAGATCTTTCATTAAGCATCACACCATTGAGCTTTTGACCACATATGGAGATAGACAATAGGGAACTTTTGTAATCGTCTACAAGTTTTACTAGTATTGTGAAAGAATGATGTTGTGCTTTAGGGATTTTTTTTCTCGTTTCCCTATTGAATGGGTATCCAAGCGTGTCTTTAATTGTGTTGAGTATAGATAACCTATTTGGGTACCTATATTTGTTGGATTATCATCTTGATTATAATAGATTTTATTAAATAAATTCTTTGTATGAAGGTACTTTTCCTTCCATTTTTGCATCTTCGTCTTTAGTTTTATTTTTATTGATTTACACGGTTTCTTGGTAAGGGTTTTTGTATGTAAGCCTTATTGTTGATCTTTACAATCCATATCTATTTTTGGTTCCTTTATGCCTACATACAAGATGTTGCTATCCAAATTCTTTTTATAGTTGATGAGCGTTTCCTAGAAGTCAGTATGAGATTCTACTTGTTAGAGTCGACTCAGGTAGGCTAACTCTTTGTATTTGTTGGAAATTTTCAAGCAAATGGAGCCTAATTTTCACTCCTTATCATGTCTAATGGAAAAAAGAGATGTGGGTCTATGCCACTCAATGTTCAATGAGGGGAGTGTTTTTATCAACATAATTCACACATGCATGCATGGAACACAATGATATGAATACTTCCATAATTCCAACACATGCAATCACACCATGATATGAAAATGTTAGATCTATAAAAAAATCCAACTTCAATATTTTCCTACAATGAATGGTTCTCAGAGGATTTTACCCTCACACAATAGAAAGGCATCTAGTATAGAAAAACCACCAACGTGGAAGTGCATTCAAATGTCTCCAATGCATGGTAAAATATTAACACCTAGAAATATGATTTGTTCATTTTTCTAAATTATTGCTTCTTCATTTCTAGCACAATGAACCCCCATAACCATGAGAGATAGTCGCCCATCATAAGGCTCACCCGGTATACTTCTTTGAATGGCGTAAGTTCTGAATCATAACGGTTCAAAGAATTTCATTGGCTTGAAGAGCTTAGTGAGAGATGCATTTTTTAGAACCTCAATCAATGAAGGTTCTCCCAAATACATGATCTTCTACTCCTAATCCTCGTCTGATATACTCTTTCAAAGCCTCTTTAGCAATTGTTCTTATTCTACCTTCTATAGTGCATATAGATAATACTCATAATTATTTATCTCTAGCAAATCATCCACCTAATCCAATATTCCTCCCCTTGATAATTGAGCTTTAGCATGATCTCTCACCTTTTCCACGATATTTGCACTCGCGATACCAGATGCAAGTCCTCTAACACTGCATGAGTATCACTCAGTTTTTGGGTTATTTTGAGTGTATTTCAAAAGTATTCTTCAGCATTTCAGCTCTGCATTCCTTCAAGGCTTCTTGCTCATAGCCACAAGTGAAAATGAAGATAATGTACAGTCAAAAATGGAAAACAAATATGAGAAGATGAAGATGGGAGGAAATGGTGGTGATGGTGAAGATGAAAATGAAGAAAAACTCAAAAACTGAACTGAAAATGGTGATTTTTTTTTTACCTTCCAATGTTGCTACTCTACCTCTTACCATCACACGCTTGTCCTCCAAGCTCTGTCCCTTACAACGGTGCCAAATTTGGTGTCACTCTAGCACAATGGCAAGTACCAATGTGAGGAGCTTCACCTCATAAATGTCAATCCGTGGAGACATGAGCAAGTGATGCCACAAGTGCATGAGTGAAATCACACAAGCATGCACACACATGCACACATGTGCACAAGGCAAGAACAAAGAGTGGAACAATGGAAGGACTTTGATTACAAAAGAACTCTCTTACCAAAGCCCAAATGTACGACAAACTAACCCCTAAAATGAGCTCTCCATACCTTTTTCTAGTTTTTTGAGTAGTTTTGGCCCTGTCTAGACCTAGTGTCCCGCCTAGTTCAAAATTAGGTTCCAGGGTTTATTTGGTGACTCAATCGGAGTCTAAAAATTATGAAAATTGGTAGGATGATACTTCCAATACTCCTCAAGCTCAAGGACTCCTTAACCTGAACAAAATGGAGTTGGAAAAATGAAAAATGGTATTTACAATGGTTTTTAGTGATAAAAATCACTATTTTTATAGGGATTTCTTTTGAAAATTTGACATGTGCTTCTTGGAGCTCCCTACATGCTCCTTCTTCTTGTGTGTCTACTTCATTGATGTGCTTCCATGCTTATGCTTGACCTTGACTGTCAACAATCTACCTTTCTTATAGTAAAACCTTTATCCTACAAGTAAGTGACAAGTCTATGATTCCAAGCTCTAGGAGCTTGCTTCAATCCATACACGGCTTTCCTCAACCTGCATACATATTATAGATATGATTGGTCTTCAAAGCTAGGAGGTTGAGCCATATATACCTCCTCTAAAATTAAACCATTTAGAAAAACGTTTTTAACATCCATTTGATAGATCTTCTGATTCTTGGAAGATGCTACACTCATGAGTACTCTTATGGTAGGCATTTTTGCAATAGGTGAAAAGGCTTCTTCATAATCAATATCTTGGTTTTGTGCAAATCCTTTGGCTACAAGCATTGCTTTGTACCTATTGATTCATCCATCAAAGTTCTTCTTCACCTTGTATATCCACCTTGATCCAATGACCTTCGTAGATGGTTTCTTGGGTACTAATTCCGAAGTTTGATTTTCTTGCAAAGCTTCTATGTCTTCTTCCATGACATCTCCCTATTCTAGCTTCTTCTTGGCTTCTTCTTCATATGTAGATGGTTCTTTAGAGTTTGAGTCATGTGCAATGTATATTGAATGTTTATTGACCAATGGAGTATCATAACCATACCTTTCTGGATTCCTTTTCTCTCTAGTAGACCTCCTTATAATTTGTTAAGATGATTCTGTTGCATTTCTCAACTCTTGCACTTTGGCTTTGTCTTTGGAGTTCCAAGAATTGATTTCCCTTCTTCAAGTCTTCTGTTCATCATCAAAATCACTTGATGCTTCAAGTGAAAGCTTATTCCTCTCTGACAATGTTGGGAAGTCTTCTTCTAGGTCATAGGAAAGTTTGATTTTCTTGCAACCATCTTCAAACAAGATTTCTTGTCATCAAAAACAACATCTCTACTTACCTAAATCCTTTATTTCTTGCATTATATAGCCTATAACTTTTCTTATTAAGGTCATAGCCAATGAATATGCATTTCTTTGCCTTTGGATCCAATTTTCCTTTGATTTGTGAGGGCATGTGTGCATGCTATGCACCCAAAGATCCTACAATGGTCAAGGCTAGGCCTTCTTCCATTCGATGCTTCATATGGTGTTATTCCATCCAATGATTTTGATGGGAGTCTATTGATCAGATATGTGGTAGTGGACATAGCCTCTGCCCACAAATAGTTGGGCAACTTCTTCTCATTTAGCATTGACCTTGCAGCCTCTAGAATGGTTCTATTTCTTCTCTCTACCACTCCATTTTGCTCTGCAGTATACCTGGTTGTAATCTCCCTTGGAGATAAGAATCAAATTCATGGGAGAAATATTCTCCCCCTCCATCTGACCTTAGTCTCTTCAATGTTTTACCTATTTCATTTTTACAAGTGCTAGATATTTCTTGAAACAAGAGAACACTAAATCTTTATGCTTCATAAAGTATAATATTGTCCACCTACTACAATCGTCAATAAATGACACATAATACCTGGATCCAAAGATTGAAGGCTCTTTGTTAGGTCCCCATACATATGTATGAACTAAATCCAATAGATCTCCATGAATGTATCCTTTCTTTCTGAATGGTTGCCTCTGTGAATTACCAAATTGACAAGCACTACATTTGTAGATCATGTGTTGTTTGAAGATATTTGGTACACCAAGTACACTCTGATCCCTATTCATTTGCTTCAGGGCTCTTTCACCTATGTGAGTTAACCTCTTGTGCCAGATTTCTAATTCTAACAAGGTTTGGCTACCATAATTGAATAATGCAATGTTTCTAGTATCTTGGAGTTCAAATGTAAATAATTTACCTAACTTTTCTCCTTTTGCTATCCTATTGAATCCTTGATGTGGATCCTCAACAAATGCTCCATTCTTATTGAATCCGACCTGCAATCCTTTTTCAACAATCTAACCTACACTTATGAGGTTTTTGGTGATAGTTGGCACATACAATACCTTGCTCAATAGGTTCATGTTACCATCCGAGGTCTTCACATTGCCTATCTTCTCCACTAGATTTCTTATTGGGTCTTCCAAGTCTGAGAGTAGAGCTACATTCTCTACTACATGATTTCAGCAACTTGAGTCTATATAGAATACATGTCTATCTAGTTTACCTTGTTTCATGTTCATGATCATCAAAAGAAGTGAATCATTTGGTCATCTGCATAATTGTTGTAGTCTCTCTTCCTCTGTATCTTCCTTGATAGTTGTTATTGTATGAGTTGTTGTAACCATTGTTGTTGTTGAATCTACCTCTTGAGCTTCCACAGCATCCTCTATTGTAACCTCTTCCTCTTTGGTTTCTAGGATGTTTGGAAAAATTCTCAATAATGTGATTAGTTAGGCCACAAATGGCACATGGGAGGAGCTTTCAGATCTCCCCCTACCTTGTCTTCCTCCTCTACCTCTTCCTCCTGACCCTCTATCTCTACCTGAAAATGTTTTTTGAGAGGTGCAACCTTCATCATCAAACTTTTTAACTTTACCTTGTTGGAGTTCAAGGTCTGCTGAAGCACATGAACAACAGAAGGAAGAAGAAGAAGCTTGGAGCACAACACACAATACTGAATCTATATTACCACTAGAATGTACAAAGATAAGTAACCCATTAGGGCAATAGATGTATATACAAGCCAAGGGAAAAAAACCTCCTAAAGAGGGAAAAAAGTGCCCCAACGGTCCTAGTGTGTTCACACACATCTGTTAATCGGGTGATTGAGTAAAGCGCCTTTTCCAACTATCAGAAGTGTGTTTTACCTGGTCCTTGGGTTCTTGGGAGTCGAAGGGGTCTGTAAGAACAGAGGCCCTATACTAGTTTTCCCAGTACAACTACGTCAGATACAGGGGTCCATTGGAACTTAACAAGATTCGCTTATGCACAACTATTTCAATACTTAATTCGCTGGAGTCCTTAGCACAAGAATCAAGTCACTCGTTCAGATAGTATTTAAACCATTCTACAATCGACGTCACCGCGAATACAGTCATGAAGGACCGAATTCCTGAAGACCATCTGTACCTACTTAAGCTTCTTACGGCGACATTAACTTACCATACCACGACAGAGTAAACATTAAAACAACGTACTCCTTGTGGTGCCAGAACTACTATCTTTTACGCACAAAACTTGTTAACCATCTGGTGGATCATCTCTAGACAATCAGTTAGCCCAATACATAACACCATACTTCCAGCAAGGATTCACAGACAGAACGTCGGACATACGATAGATGGGTTGCTGAAATGGGACAAGTTTGCGACCGCACGACTATCAACCAGAACGAATGCAGACAAAGATCAGACCAACAGATACACAGGTCACTTAGACAACTCAGAAATAACAAGATTAACTAATGTCAGACCACACATAGATGAACAGTCTGGTGAATTTCCCAACAAAAATCCCCGTCTCTCCTCTCTTTTTCATTGCTTTATATAAACTTTTACAAGAATGCGCGTAACAACCTTTCGCGCGTGTTTTACAAAGATTTCCGTTATGCGAGTCTCACTGCGGCGGCCGGCTAACACTGGCACGCACGGTGGACCCGAACCCGCAAGTCTTACAGGGTTACTATTCTTCGACTATTCCTTCTAAATACATGTTTCGGGCTAATCTAAATGTACGGGCGATCTTTTTCTTTAATGTTTCTAGTAGTTGTTTTAAATCCATGCATCTATCAACACAGGGTTATGCTCAAGCCGGAGACAAGGCCAATCAAATAATCCAGCTATCGAATGAACCCGAATTACGCAGCACAGGTAAAGGCAGAGTTGGATAGGTTACTGAAGGTTGGGTTCATTGTACCTATAGAACACGCGGAGTGGATATCACCAATCGTTATTGTATCGAAAAAGAACAAGCAGCTCTGCATTTGTGTAGACTACCGAAAGCTGAATGCAGCTACGGTTCCAGATCCCTTCCCATTACCTTTCCTGGACACCATGCTTGATAGAGTAGCAGGGCACGAAATGTATTCCTTTTTAGATGGATACAGTGGATATAATCAAGTTAGGATGGCTGAATAGGACATTCCAAAGACCGCTTTCATCACTAACTGGGGTGTGTTCGCATGCACTGTGATGTGGTTTGGTTTACGAAATGCTCCTAGTACTTTTCAAAGATGCATGCAAGAGATATTCTCACCTTACCTCACTTCATTTATGCAAGTTTATCTCGACGATTTTTCAGTATTTGGCAAAATGATAGTACATCTGTTCCATTTACGGTGCTGCTTTCAGAAATGCAGAGAATATCAACTCTGTTTGAACCCAAACAAATCAGTGTTTGCGGTTTCATGTGGCAAGTTACTCGACCACATTGTATCTGCACAAGGTATCCAAGTAGATAAAATTTCGGCAGTATTAGAAGCTCCGGTGCCCACTACACCAAAAGAAGTTATGCGCTTCATGGATCAAGTACGGTGGCATGGCAGACACTTAACGGTGGCTTGCTCATCTGGCTATACCACTAAACAAGCTAATCAGCAAAACACCTCGACAATTTGAATGGACCCAGGAATGTCAGATAGCATTTGATCGTTTAAAACATTTATTAACACAAGTTCCTATTTTACAACCGTCGGACTGGGATCACCCCTTCCATGTATTTGTTGATGCTTCAGATATAGCTATTGGCAGCGTCCTAATGCAAACGACCGATAAATGGTTTAGACCTGTGTATTACGCGAGTCGAAGATTAGCCCCTGCTGAACGGAATTACTCGGTAACAGAACGAGAATGTTTAGGTCTAGTGTATTTGATCAAAAAGTTCAGACATTATCTACTGGGCCGTAAGTTCACTTTCCACACAGATCATGCTGCACTTATTTATCTAGTTCGGCAACAGCATTTGGGAGGACGGTTAGCACGATGGGTGCTTCTTTTGCAAGAATTTGACTATGAAGTTATACATAGACCAGGCATCTCAAACGCCTTAGCAGATTTTTTGTCTCGCCTAGATTCCGGTGAGGCTCCGGTAGGTATAGATGACACAACTCCAGCGGTCTATGCTTCTGAACCAACTCACGACGAAAGCGTCGACCTGCCTACGCCAACTAATTATTATGATCAGATATTGACCTTTCTCAATACTGGATACCTGCCATCCCAGACTTCTACAGTAATACGCAGAAAAGTTGCAGCATTCAGCCGCCGATTCTGGTTGATTGCTGGTGAACTATATTATGTGGATCATACTGAAATTCTACTTCGGTGTATTCCTCCACACGAAGTAAACTCAATCATCACTTTGGCTCACTCGATCCCGACAGGAGGTCATTTTGCTGTAGATTTAACCCACCGGAAAATTCTACAGAGTGGACTCTGGTGGCCGACTATGTACAGCGATGTGTTGCAGTTTGTCAAATCCTGTGATAATTGCCAAAGAACCGGACAACCATTACAGCGTCATCATTTTCCTCTTCAACCTGTACTGTCATTAGAACCCTTCCAAAAATGGGGTTTGGATTTCATTGGTCCTATTACACCACCCTCAGTTCTCAACAATAATCACTATATCTTAACATGCACTGACTATGCGACAAGATGGGCAAAAGCATGGGCTTTACGATCAGCTACAGCTGTTGTGGTAGCAAAGTGCCTACTGACAGATGTTTTTTCAAGATTTGGTTTACCCCTCGAACTGGTAACAGATCAAGGCACTCATTTTGCTAATAACTTGATAAAGGTACTTACACATTCGTTTCAGATTACTCATAAATTTAGTTCTCCATTTTATCCGCGTGCTAATGGTCTGGCCGAGAGTACCAACAAGTCTTTGCTAAATATACTTCGAAAATTGATTATGGACGCACCTGAAAGATGGGATCAATTGTTACGTGCCGTAATATGGGCATACCGAACAACTTATAAGGTAACCACAGGACTAACTCCTTTCAAATTAGCCTTTGGAATCGAAGCTATAGCACCAATGGAGATAGTGGTGCCAAGTTTAAGAGTAGCCATCAACCAGAAATTACTACCGAAAGATTCTCTGTCATTTCGGTTGGAGACCCTCAGAGAATTAGACGAACATAGATGGCACAGTTTTATGACTATGAGGGAAGTACAGCTAAGACAAGCCAAAACACATGATAGACATCTACGAACTCCAGTTTTTACGGTAGGAGAGCTTGTCCTCTTTTACAATGCGAAATCGAATCGCTATGCCGGCAAGTTTAAGCTACGATGGTTTGGCCCTTATCGAATAATGGAACAGGTGGGCCCTGCAACATTTCGGTTGACCACATTAACCGGAATCCCCTTGCCAAAAGTCATAAATGGTTCAAAGCTGCGACCATATCGACAAGGGTCACATCTATGATAAGACACTACGCGGAATGCCGCGACTTTTGACGTTCTTTTTTTTCAGTCCTTCTCTTTTTCTTTTAAATTCTGCATAATCAATAAAATAAGTGTAAATATCCGCGTCTTGAACTCTATTTATAACTAAAGCCGCCCGGTCTTTTTCAAGCCGTTCATGCATGCACGCCATAGTTAAGAAATTATCATATCCGTCGCGGAATAATTTAGTATGATTGATTCCTCTTAGTTGCAGTGCATCTACATAATCTTCGCCAATCCGCCGAAAAAACGCTATTGTATTTGTGTAATTGTGATCTGTGTTACCCTGTGTTTGCATGTTGTGCTTGCTTACTCTATTGCGCCATGGAAGCTTTGGCAAACTATGCCGCTTTCCATGACGGACTCCCTACGGATGTACGAGAGTACCTGCGCATCCGGGGATTATCCAACTTCGCTGAGCTGCCATGGCACTCAGTGGAGAATCACCCTTTCTTTGCCCGAATAATCTCCGCTATCGCCAACACACCTGCGATAGAGAAAATGTGGGCTATCACCTCTTTACCCTCCCGAGTAGTAATCACATTTCAAACATTCGCTCAGTCGTTTCGACTTCTTGCACAAGGCAAACAGAGTGGCCCAAACATTCCCATAGCCACCATGAAATAGTTATTTCCTAGGTATTCGTCGAACGAGTACACCATTCTTTGTAGACCTGAACCTGAGAGAACCGCACTCCAATTCCTCGTAGCCATACTCAACCTCCAGAAATGAACTTATGGGATATCACGCGCATTCTACTCAGCCCTCGACTTAGCCTCACGAGAATCGGTAACCTTTGCAACATATTACTTCAGCCGTATACACAAGGAATGCGTAGCCATTATGAAGCAAGTGAACAAAGGAAACACGCCAAGATCCAGGTTGCCACATATCCTATCATTTCTCTTCCCCACCATCCTTGCAGCACAACCACCACCAAGAGGTCCAGTCCTAAGACAGGAAGAATCCGTACAGCTGTTAGAAGATGATGAGGAAGACGAAGAAGAAATCAATCAGCTATTCCGAAGAAAAAGAATCAGGATAAGTTCCTCGAAAAGCGAAGCACTAGGCTCAGCCGGAGAAGATGAAGAAATAAATAAAGAAGTAGATACGCAAGAAGAAGACACATTCCACGACACAAACACCTCGATGCAACATGAGTCATCTGCACAAACATCAGCATCGGAGAAGCAACAGCAACAAGACCAGACCGAAACAGAAACAGTCTCGACAGAACAGATATCTCAGCAACAAACGGAGCCACAAAACCAAGAAGATACACAACAAGTAGTTAAGGAAGCTTTAGAAACATTGCTTAAAGTAGTTGAATCAGCAACCGAAAACGCAAAATCGGAGCAACCGACAAAAGAAAAGGTAAACCCTATCCTCCCTCCTCCCTCACCGAAACATCCACTCAAACCCATCTCACCTGTCTACCCCACTCACCCTGCTGAAACCACTGCATCTTCAACCTCATCACCCACTTACTCGCCACCGAACTCCCAACAGCTTCAGGCCGAAACCTCTTCGAAACCTCCAATTCCGGCCATCCCAACAATTTCTGATTTAGCTGCAATAGGACATATGCTCATAAACTTGTCACAACAACTGCCGCGGCAACTGAAACAGCTCACAGACTCTGTGCAAGATGATTTTCAACACAAACTAGAAGTAATGGAGGCAGACATCACACCCCTCCAAGAGGAATTACACACAGTAAAGGCCGAAAACCATGCACTTAGTGAACAGGTTAAGAAGTTACAAGCCATAATAAGCGAACATGAAGATATGACCACCCAACGAGATGAAGCACTGAATGCAGTACACACAAAGGAAGGATTGCTGATGGCTGCAGACGCAGAGCTCACTAACCTAAAACAAACACTCAAAGACGCCGAAGACATCAGAATTGCCTTAGGTGACCACCTGGAAGAAACCAGACTTCAGTTACAGGAGAAAGACCAACAAAACCAGGAACAACAAAGAGAACTTAAAGAGATGAAACACGAGCTTCACACGACCAAAGAAGAGTTATCACGTGTAAATAATATACTTCACAAGTATCTGATTAAAGAGTAGCAAATACAGAAGCAGATAGCAGCTATTAAAGCAAAAAGAGATGCTTATTACAAAACGATAGAATTTCAGAACCAACAATTCGAAAGAATGGATAATCAAATACGCAATAAGAAGGATCAGATCATTGATCTGCAGAAGCAACTAGCTGATATGAAATCATCCCGGGACACTGCGATGGCCAATGACTTCTACTTACAGGAAACATTTTTACAAACCCAAGCCAAAATTTTGCTCACCGAGGCCATAGCCCTAAGCTCTGTTAGAATAGATGCACAACTCCTAGAGCACGAGACCCTTCATATCCTTATAATCCCAAGCAAAAATGTTAGAAAATTCCTTGAGAAGCTGAAGTAATTCTGCTTGAAATCTTTCTGGTAAGTTTTCTTTTATCTTGACTGAGCGTGGATGGTTTGCATCTCCCAAATTATAAGTTACTAATTGATCTTCTGGCACATAAAATTGTCGTGGCTTCTCGGTGTCGTCTGCTGTTTTGAAAAGTTGTTGTAGTTCGGCGTCGTCTGTAGTAGCAATATCTTCTTTCTTATCTTCTTTTGTTACAGGAGTCATTGAGCAGACTGAGGGGCTCCAATTATCTACAGCAACTTGTAGGTCAACGGTTCCTAAGGAAATCAAATCAATGTTGTTCTTTAAAAACTCTTATTCTTCATCATCTGATAGTCCGTCTAGCATATGAACGGGCTCTGCGAAATATGGTCTAGCCTTGTAATTCACAGGGTTGTATAGCGTCTAATTTTACAACACATCTTCGATTTTTATCCTTGAACATGAGCTCCTGTGCGGACCAATCTTGTATCACCTTAGCTTGCTTCAGCCAAGGGCGACTGAAAAGGAGATTATAATCCAGGGTGGATTCCGGCAATTCTAGGACGACAAAGGTCATCTTAAAAGTGGTGCCTTGCAAAGTTATTGGTATGTTCCGAACAAGCCCTACTGGGTGGACTCTGGACTAGTCAGCCATTCTAACAAAAAATTGGACCGGTTCTATTTTAGTCCATCCTAGTTTCTTGCATAGTGCGGCAGTAGCAATATTCACACCAGACCCTCCATCAATTAATACCTGTGTGATTTTATGACTATTATACCATACCGTAATCAGAGGAACTGAATGATCGACCGTAGAATCTGGTTCCGGTTGTACAGTTGCGGTGGCCGGAATGCAAGCAGATTCGGCAGCAAATTGTTGTTGAAATTGCTGGCGAACTCCTGGTACTAATGCCAGTAATTGGCCAAGAGGAAGTGTAATGGATGCTTTGGATAGAATCTCCCAGGCTTGTGGTGATTGATTTGTAATTTCCGCCGATTTTGAAGATGATGCATTGGCTGGTGCTGATGTATCTGCTACAGATGTTGCTTCTGCTTCTGTGTTAGCAGCATGATCTTGTGTTGCCTTCTGAGTTAACGGAGCTTGGGTTACCGGAATTGGGTCGGGAAACACTGGTGGTTCTGATGCGATCCATTGATTAGCCTTTTCATATGTTCGTTTCTGTTCTTGAATGCCGGGTTCAAATATCTCAGCCGCTGGTTGTAATGGTCTACCAGATCTGGTCTGAACAGCGGCAGCTTGTGTTTCTACCGGCGTGATCTGAACCATATTTGTCATCGAATTTTGCCGTCCCTTCTTCCTTTGGTCATACTCAGCTGCGTCTTTGCAGAACCTTCTAATATGTCCGAATTCACCACAAAAATGAGAGTGCGGTGGTGGCAAATTGGGGTTTTCCGGTGTCTGTACGGTCTGCGAGCGATTTGTGTTATAGTTGTTGTTCCTCTGTCCTCTGTAATTTCGATAGCCTTGTTGCTGGTTGTTTCTCATCTGCGGAGGCACATAGTGATTGGCTGGTTGCCCTGGTTCCTGTATAATTGCATTGACCGTCGCTGTCCCTTATATTTTAGGGTTATAGGCGTAGTTTTCGGTGGTGTGTCCGGTGGTGTTGCAGATGGCACAAAATAGTTTATTCAGTGCACAAGTGGCACTCGTATGACCTGAGTTCTTGTAGGTGGTGCAATACACTTGCCTTGTCAGATCTTCTGCACCATTTTTGTTTGTCTTTAACCACTCCAGATCTTCTGTAAATCCTCCGACTTTGTTCTCTAGTTGTAGAGCCATTGCAATTACTGCATCTAGGGTCAGTGCTCTGACACATCGGATAATCATGATCTGTTTGAGCTGTGGATTTAGTCCATTAATAAACCATTGCGTAATGACGTCGTCTGGCAGGATGGCATGTGCCGGTGGCAGTTGTCGCAAATGTGTCCTAAATAAAGTGGCGTATTCTTGCACTGATTGATTTACTTTCTGTTTATTGTTTTGCAAGTAGTCGAAAATTTCTGCGGGATTCTTCTTTAGTCTAAATCTTTGCAAGAATGCATCCCTCACTGCTTCATAGGTGCCGAAGTGATTTATATCATACTCTGTAAGCCATCTAGCGGCTTCATTGACCAAGGTGGACTGGAAAACGATAGCCTTATACGCCGGGTCAATGGGGTGATTGAGTACTGCATAACTAATCTCAAAAGTGCGTACATGCGCGTCTGGGTCATCCCCTAAAAATCCACCGAATTTAGTGTACGTTACGCCTGTCGACGGCGGCCTGGGTGGACATACTTGTTGCTGTTGTTGTTGCTGCCCGTTCATTGTGCCGCTAATTGTATAGTGACTACTTCCTGTGTTCTGAGGTTGAATATCCGGATCTTCAAAATCTACCTCCTCAGCCTGTGTACTATCTGGTTCGAAAATCTTGCTCAGTATGTTGCGAATCTTTGCTTCAAACACACTTCCTTCCCTTTTGCAGTCAACCGTAGGGAAGTTTACTTTTAATGACGGAGTGTAAGTTAATGATTCACCAAAAAGTGGTAACCTGTTACCGAAAAACTGCACCGAAATGTCACCGGAAGGTGTTGATTTTCCATTAGTGCATGCTGTTTTCTTCTCTTTACTGCTTTCTTTGGCAAACTCGTTGCTATTCGTTAACAATTTTGAATTTCTACTCAAAGCGGTTAAGCTAACTTCAGATTGCGTCCTGGTAGATTCTGGAATTACTGTATTTTTGACAGGTCGTGCTGAAACAGTACCGGAATCTATCAGAGATGTAGAAAAACCAACCGGAATATGACCGGAATCGTCAGTAACGTTTCTTTCTTTCTTGTCCACAGGTTTGGATCTTCCTGCGCTTCTACCTCCTAGAGGCGTTCTTAGTAGATTAGGTGTTCTTGATTGTTTGTCCTTTGGATACGTTTCACCGGATCGAGTAACCGGCATATACTACTCGTACTATACTTCTTTAACGTTGTCAAAAAACAATGACTATCCTTGCAGTCGATCAGCGTTCGTTCTAAATATTATGTTCGTCACACAAATGGTGATCTTGATACTTCTTGCGTCAGTGAACGGAAATCTTGATGCCACTTCCCCAGCGGGATCGCCAGTGTTAATCGGGTGATTAAGTAAAGTGCCTTTTCCAACTATCGGAAGTGTGTTTTACCTGGTCCTTGGGTTCTTGGGAATGGAAGGGGTCTGTAAGAACAGAGGCCTTATACTAGTTTTCCGAGTACAACTACGTCAGATACAGGGGTCCATTGGAACTTAACAAGATTCGCTTATGCACAACTATTTCAATACTTAATTCGTTGGAGTCCTTAGCACAAGAATCAAGTCACTCGTTCAGATAGATATTAAACCATTCCATAATCGACGTCACCGCGAATACAGTCATGAAGGACCGAATTCCTGAAGACCATCTGTACCTACTTAAGCTTCTTACGGTGACATTAACTTACCATACCACGACAGAGTAAACATTAAAACAACGTACTCCTCGTGGTGCCAGAACTACTATCTTTTACGCATAGAACTTGTTAACCATCTGGTGGATCATCTCCAGACAATCAATTAGCCCAATACATAACACCATACTTCCAGCAAGGATTCACAGACAGAACGTCAGACATACGACAGATGGGTTGCTAAAACGGGACAAGTTTGCAACTGCACGACTATCAACCAGAACGAATGCAGACAAAGATCAGACCAACAGATACACAGGTCACTTAGACAACTCAGAAATAACAAGATTAACTAATGTCAGACCACACACAGACGAACAGTCTGGTGAATTTCCCAACAAAAATCCCCGTCTCTCCTCTCTTTTTCATTGCTTTATATAAACTTTTACAAGAATGCGCGTAACAACCTTTCGCGCGTGTTTTACAAAGATTTCCGTTATGTGAGTCTCACTGCGGCGGCCGGCTAACACATCACTACCTAAATATATCAACAAATCCTCCCTAGGAGTGATGTGATGAACAAAGTGTTGGCACTCATGTATAAGGAAGTGCCAAGCCATGTGGAATCACTCCACAAAAGTAAGTAATCACAAAGCTTTGCGAAAAGTTTCAAACTTCTCCCTAGGTAGAGCGTTCATGAAAAGGTTTGCAATGTTCTCCTATGTGGGCACATATGCCAAATTGATCCCTCCAGTAGAGAACCTCTCCTTGACATAATGATAATGCACCTGAATGTGCTTACTACGAGCATGGAACACATGATTCCTCGCAACTACCAATGTGCTTTGACTATCAATGAAGATGGTGGTGGCAGAAGACTGACCCACATCCACATCAACCATAAGGCATCTGAGCCACACACACTCAACAATTGGTGTGAAACTTGCCCTATACTCAGCCTCACAATTGGAAGTGGCCAACGTAGGCTGTTTCTTGCTCAACCAAGATATACATGAGCTACCAAGCATGAAGCAAAAGCCACTAGTGGATACACAAGTGTCATAGCAACCATCCCAGTTAATGTAAAAAAAAGCATGCAAAACTGGCGGTAGTGATCCCCCTTTCGGATAAAACAATCCGAGTAGTCGAGTACCACTCAAGTAGCAAAAGATGTACTTAACTGCCTGCCAATGCTTGACACCAAGGAAATGCATAAATCTGCTCATATTTTAGATAGAAAACTGAATATCTGGCCAATTAAGGCATAAGTAAATCAAGCATCCAACAGACTCGCTATCTCCATGGGAGTGGCAATAAGTTTGCAATCTTCAAGGCCAAAACAATGCAATAATGTGTTAATATATTTCATTTGACATAATGCTATCTCGCCATCAACTTGCATAATGATGCAAATGCCCCAAATCAGACATTTCAAATGGGGCATCCAAATCAGCCTTATACACACATAGACACACACACACATACACACACATGGACACATACACACACATATATGCATACACACACATAGGTACATACACACACATATATGCATCACATACACATGCATGCATACATAATGCATATGCATATGCATATGCATATGCATATGCATATGCATATGCATATGCATATGCATACATACATACTTACATGCATACACACACATACACACACATGCATACATTTGCATACATAATGCACATGCATATGCATACATACATGCTGACATGCATACACACACATACACACACATAGACACATACACACACATGCACACATACACACATACACATGCATACAAACACATATATACAGATACACATGTATATCCACACATAGACACACACATACAACACATGGACAAATACACACAGATAGAGACACATACACACATATACACAGACATACACATACATGCATACATAATACATATACATATGCATGAATACATACTTACATGCATACACATACCTACATACACATACACACACATACGTACTTACATATACATACACACATATAGATACACACATGCATATACACATACGCATGCATACACACATACGCATGCATACACACACACATGCATACACTACATATACATACATATATGTATATGCATAAGAGATCACATGCATACTTGCCCACAAACATACACACATACATACACATGCATACATACGTACACATGCATACACAATGCACACATACACATGCATGCACATATACATATACATACACATACATATACATGCATACATATGTACATGTACATATATTGATTTCTAACCCATTTTGTTTTATATGTACATGTATTATGGATCTTAGTAGAGAGAGAAAGGCAAAACTCACTCTCATAAAAAGTGTTATGAGAGCAAGAGTTATGCCTGATACCTTAGGGATCATCATGCATGAGTACTCAGAGATGCATGATGATGAGCTGGATTTTACAATCCAGATGCTTACCCAGTGATCAAAGGAGGGCTCTTCTATGGCTCCACATGCAGGAAGAGAACTATCTGCTCATATGTATGATTTTTTTTCACAATTTCTTTTTAATGATATTATAACACATATTTATTTTTATGTATCTATTTTCAAGACACCTATACCACCTCCAAATCATGAGAGCAAAGCACAGGTGCCTATGAGGACATGCATAGGCACCCTAGGGCTGGCGTGCGATATAGAGCGAGAGGAAAATATAGTGTATATAGGGAATGGATTGGAGTTCAAGAGAAGAATGTGAGCATTATGTGACTCTTACTTGCGCCTTGTCCACTTGTAGTGAAAGTAAGTATAAGTTTTACATATAAATGAAAATAAATACCTTATGCTTTATTTACATGATTTTTTTTTATTTTTGTAGTGAGCATGATGAGAGGGATAAAAAATAAGTACTTAGTTCACTTGAGACAAAGTTTGGGACTGGATGGTTGCATAAGTGGTGTCTAAAAGAGATGTGAACACTTATGGCTCATCATCATGATAATGCATAGTATGCATTGCTTTTATTTGTTATATTTATATGTGTAGCTATATATACACACACACACACATAATATACACATATATATTTACATATATATTTATACACATATTTATACACACACATATATGCACAAACGCACATGCACATGCACATCAAGTCACATGCATACATGTGCGTGTATATATACGTGGATATGCGTATGTGTGTTTCTGTATGTATGTATATGGGAGAGAGAGAGAGAGAGAGAGAGAGAGAGAGAAAAGAGTGCGACTAGAGGTACACATACACACACACACATCCATACACACACACATACATGCACATTTACACACACATCCATGCACATTTACACACACATACACATACATTCACATTTACACATACACACACATACATGCACATTTACACACACACACGTACACATGCATGCAATTACACACAACACACATAGACACATACACATACACATACTCATATACACATACACATACATAATCATATGTACACACACATAGACTCACACAATCATATTTACATATGTATATACACATACACATGCATACACATACACACACACACAACACATGCACATGCACATATAGATACACATACACACACACATGCATACGCACATATGGACACACATACATACAATATATATATATATATATATATATATATATATATATATATATATATATATATCCTAATTCAAAAGCCCTATTATACATATTCTAATTTAGAAACCCTATCTCAAAAACACTAATTTTGATATTAGGGTTTTACAAACCCTAATTTAGCCTTTTAGCCATATAGTTGAAGTATATGTACACAAATGACATCATCTATTTATGGACTAATATCAATTTCTGGTAATTCCTCTTCATCATCAGTAGAATCAGCATGTAGAGTATTATTCTCTTCATAAAAAAGATTAGTATCATTATCATGTACAATGATTCTAATTTCTCTTTCAGATGTTGATGTATCAGTATCTGATGGTGAATCATCAATAGGACTTTCTTAGATCTCTATAACAATAAACTATTCAAACAATGAATTACCTCTATGTTGAACATGAATGACTTGCCACCAAGGATGAGCGTCAAGTTTTTTATAAAAAAATGTTTGTTCACTATGCCTAGGAAAAATATATGATTCTCTAGTAGATCGCATTAGCTTGAAGAATTAATTTCCCAAAACATAGATAATTCCTTTCTCAATGTAGAATTACTACCTTTATACTCGTCTCAAAACCAGTCAACCTTCAAAATGACCTATCAAATTATATAAAAACAAAAAACCATTATTAAGTGCTTAAAAATTTAATAAACTCTATCATAAAAAATATAAACTTTTTTCTACCTGTTTGAATGTACAAAATGATATTTTGTAGATACCAACAACAGTTACCACGTAACCAAGTTTGCCATCTATAAGGTTCGTGTCTTTTGAGCTAGCACATGATAGTTGCTTGAAAGAAGCAACAATACTAGAATCCTCTTTCTTACGTAAAGAATCAATAGCTTTGATTCTAATATGTTGTCCAAAATCTCACATATTAGTGAGTATTCAAGCTTGAAAAAGAAATTAAATTAGTAAATTAAAAATAATATACGTATATGAAAAAAACAAAATATTATTAAAATAAAATTACTTTTCGTTCACAAGCTATCATTAACTCTCTCAGCTCATCTAAGATTTCTTCATTATTTGCGTTGGCTTGTAGTAAACGAGTATATAGTCAATCCGTAAAAGAAGATATATTTGTGATCTCATTATTATCGAGATTACGTATATATCTTTTGTTTCTCCATCTTTTAGTTTGGAGATTTTGAAGTTCTTGTTCATACTCGCTAACAAATGCCTGCATGCATTCGCTATTATATGCTACCAAAGTAGAAACATCATTTTTTTCTTGAAATGTAAATAAAAATGGAACTCCCTTACCTGATAATACCTCGTCTGTTATTTTTGAAGAAGACTCATTGGTCCATGCACGTGGAGCTCTCATGAACTCTTTCAAGGTACTCACTAACATAGTACATGCACTCTTTAAGCATCCAACCCTTTGCCATGGATCCTTCTAGTTTTGCTCTTTGTTGCACATAACCTTTTAATATTCCCATAAATGGCTCGACCAAAAACATCCATTGAGTGTTGACAACACCTGTAATCTCTATTTTATCTACAAGATGGACTAATAAATAAACCTGAATATCAAAAAATGAAGTAGGAAGATCTTTCTCCATCAAACATAGTAGCTCTTTGCATTCATGTTTCTTTTGTGGGATCAAGTTTTTGTCAATCTCTTTTGATGTAATCTACCTATACATATCATTAAAAAAATAATAAAGAAATTAATTCAAAAATAAAAGATATCAAATATTCATATATTAAATATAAAAGTATCATAATTACCTTATAATCGATCCAAGACGATAGATCACATCTTGTACTCCTTTTGTTGTACATCCATCGATAACCAAAAGTAAAATATGTTTCAAAATGTTATATCAATCATGGGTATTTAACCCAGATAAGCTCTTATCATCCATAGTAAACATGTTTTGGAAACATGCTCCATATCCTGTAGGAGTCAGAATCAATCGAATCCTATTGTTGATAGTCTGTATCTCTTTTGTCATAAGTATCCAAGGAACAAGTGCATAAGTCATTTCCTATCGATGTCTATCAAAAACTAGCCCTAACTTTGGTTTTAAGTTTTGGTCCTTCAAATCATTCCTTGATGTTATTGTTGATATATTTAGGTAGTGATAAGTGTGAACACTCTAGGAATGCCGGGGCACTTTTTTCCCTCTTTACGAGGTTTTTTTCCCCCGGCTTGTATATATGTCTATTGCCCTAATGGGCTACTTATCTTTGTACATTCTCTAGTAATACATTCAGTATTGTGTGTTGTGCTCCAAGCTTCTTCTTCTTCCTTGTGCTATTCGCGTGCTTGCGCAGACGTCTAACTCCAACAATTGGTATCAGAGCAGGTTGTTGCTTCATCTAGAGTGCCGTCGACACTCCTCCGGTTTAAGTCTCAGAATTGCACGAATTTTGGTGAGCATACTCAGCATGTTTCCGAGATCAAAACAGCTTTGTTTTGTGCTTCCAAAATCACGATCTCAGCTCGTTTCGACCTTCTAACACACTATCACATCGCTTGTGCAAGTTATTTCTTCTTTCTGTGCCAAAGGTATATACTAGTTTCTGTTCGCCAATATAAGCGTCTCAAAGTCTGCTACAGGTCTAGTAGAATTCGTCTGGGCAGTTTTGTTCAACTTTCTGAGATACAGTCAATTTCCTACATCAAGGTATTTTAGTCACCGGCCATGGCTGAAAGCAGTGATGTATTCCGTATGTTGGCTGTTGAGGATAAGTTGGATGGTACCAACTACCCGTTATGGGATTATATGATGCGACGTGTTGGTTGCAAAAGGACTGTGGAACATTGTGCAGGGTGTCGAAAAATGTCCTATCACACCTGCAACTGTTACAATTGCAGGTACTGAAGCTAATGTAGAAGGTGTCACAAAAGATGATATTCTGCATATTCCTATTCGTGCTACAGTTTCTACTGCACCTACTGCAGATCAGATTTGTTGGGATGGCAGAGATGCCTAGGCACATGCATTGATAGCTTTGTCTCTCAAACATGCCATTATTTCTCACATTCGCTCTTGCAGAATAGCAAGGGATATTGCTTGGGATACACTTACCACATTGTACCAAGCTAGGAATGAGGCTCGTGTTTCTTACCTCTGAAAACAGTTGGAGAGTGCGCACATGAATGAAGGTGATTCTATGGACAGTTTCCTAACGAAGATCAAAGACTTGAAGGAACAGTTGATTTCTATTGATGAGGTTATACCAGATAGCTCACTTATGCAGACCGTTCTGAATGATCTTCCTGATTCATATCAGAGTTTTGCTTCTACTCTTTGATTGATGATGAAAGGCAATCCAAATGCCTTATCATTTGAGGAGTTAGTCTATGTTCTATTGCAGGAAGATCAGTCCAGGCAGAACAGGTCCATTATGCGAGTTGCAGATCAAGCTTTCCTGGCTAGTCAGAAGGGCAAAGGAAAGTGGAGCTCTTCAACTAGTAAGCAGAAATTTGCTAATTCTGCATGTTCAAAGAAGGAAGATAAAGATGAGAAGAAATCAGAAAAGCAAAAATTGTTTTGTAAGTACTGCAAAGGGCACCAAAAACAGAGTCTGCTAATCTTGTGTAGGAAGAAGAATAGGCATTTACTACTGTATGCAATTTTGACCCATCTTCTCATGAGCAGTGCATGTCTGCAGTAGACTTAGATGTTTTGTATTTCGAGAGTAGGGTGACCAAACATATTACCTCGCAGCGTAGTTTCTTCTCTTCACTCGAGCCTGCCCCTACAGGGAATACTGTTACATGCGCCAACAAATCCTCTTATCTTGTTATGGGAGTTGGTAAGATCATTTTGACTATTGCTGATGGTAGTTCTTTCACTTTGTCAGATGCTTTATTTGTGCCAGGGATCAAGAAGAACGTGTTATCAGTTTCTGCATTAGCCAAGATTGGTTTGGTTGTGAAATTTGCTGATGACAGGTGTACAGTTCATGATTTGTCAAATGGCGATGTGATTATTGCTTCTGGCATTTTATGTTGTGGGCTGTATAAGCTCATAGAGTATGAAAGATCTGTAAATGATTTGACATGTGCAGTAAATGATTCTCAGGCTATGTCAGATGCAAAGCTTTGGCATGCACGCTTTGTTCATTTGAATTTTGCTAGTTTGCTATGCCTGCAGAAATCCGAAATGGTGTCCTCCTTTCCCAAACTTGAGGCACCTGGAAAACATGTTTGTGAAGGCTGTATTTTGGGCAAAATGCAGCATACATCCTTTCCAAAAGATGGTTCAGTTCGGGCTATTCAAAAATTGTAGCTTGTACATAGTGATGTCTGTGGTCCTATGCAGACACCTTCTTTTGGGAATTATCTTTACTTCGTGACTTTCATCAATGATTTTTCCAAGCATGCATGGGTATATCCATTGAAGGCAAAGTCCGAAGTGTTCATGTGCTTCAAACAGTTTTTGGTTTTGGTTGAAAATCTGTCAGCATGTAAAATGGGCACCTTCCATTCTGATCAAGGGGGGAGTATATGTCTTCTGATTTTAATACATTTTTGGCTGAACGTGGGATAAAACACCAGTGTACAGTGCCATATACACCTCAACAGAATGGAGTTGCTGAATGAAAGAACAGGTCACTCATGGAGATGGCGAGGTGTATGGTCAAGAGTCATGCTTTACCACATAGTTTCTGGCTTGAGGCTGTCATGTGTGCAGCATATGTATTGAACAGGTGTCCCACTAAAGTGCTGCAGTCTATCACTCCTTATGAGTCTTGACATGACCGCAAGCCATCTGTTGCTCATCTGTGTGTTTTTGGTTGTTTGGCATATGCATTAGTGCCTGAACAACATCGCAGAAAAGTGGATGATAAAGTAGTAAAATGTATTTTTGTTGGGTACAGTTCTGAAAGTAAAGGCTATCGTCTGTATCATCCACACACTAAACGCATTCTGGTTATCCGTGATGTTTTTTTTGTGGAAGATGCTATTCAGCCATTGCTTTCATGTACTAAGGAGACATCTGTTAGCTCCAAAGACATGTATGATACTTTGCTGCCTCTTTTTACAGGTGGACAGTCTAGTGCTGGTTCTAATGAGGCAACTTCCCTGCCTTTGCAGGTTTCATGTGATGATGCAGATAATTCCATTTCTGATGCAAATGTACATGATGCACTACCTGATGGTACAGTTGACAGTGATAAGGCTAGGCTTGTTGCAAAGGGTTATGCGCAGAAAAGAGGCATTGATTTTGATGAGACCTTTGCACCTACATGCCGTATGACTACTGTTCGAAGCATTTGTGCACTTGCAGCCCATCGTGATTGGAATGTACATCAGTTGGACATTAAAACTGCATTTTTGAATGGTGACTTGCATGAAGAATTGTATGTTTTTCAGCCCTGTGGCTTTGTGCAGAAAGGGCATGAAAACTAAGTCAGGTTAAAGAAGGCATTATATGGTTTAAAGCAAGCACCACGTGCTTGGTATGAGAAGATACATGCCTATCTAATCGCACATGGTTTTGAGAATAGTCCAACTGAAAGCACCTTATATGTTAATCGTGCTAATGATGTGCTTTTGATCATTATTGTCTATGTTGATGACATGCTGCTCACTAGTCCTATTGAGAAGCATATTGCTGATTTTAAGGCTTATTTGCATGCCTCATTTGAGATGTCTGATTTGGGGCATTTGCATCATTATTTGGGCATTCAGTTTATGCATGTTGATAGTGGAATGGCTTTGTGTCAAACAAAATATATTGACACATTATTGTAGCATTTTGGCCTTGAAGACTGTAAGCCTATTGCCACTCCTATGGAGACAGGTTTACGATTGAGACTTCATGATGCTGGAGATGCATTTGATGTTGTTCTCTATAAGAAGGCTGTTGGATGCTTGATTTACTTATGCATTACTCGGCCAGATATTCAGTTTGTTGTCTCAGAGATGAGCAGGTTATGCATTGCCCAGGAGTCAAGCATTGGCAGGCGGTTAAGCGTATCTTTCGCTACTTGAGTGGTACTCAGCTACTTGGGTTATTTTATCCCAAGGGGGGATCACTACTGCCAGATTTACATGCTTTTTCTTACTCTAATTGGGCTAGTTGCTATGACACTCATGTGTCCACTAGTGGCTTTTGCTTCATGCTTGGTAGCTCATGTATATATTGGTTGAGTAAGAAGCAGCCTACTGTGGCCACTTCTACTTGTGAGGCTGAGTATAGGGCATCTTTCACAGCGACTGTTGAGTGTGTGTGGATCAGACGCCTTATGGCTGATTTGGGTGGTTGTCAGTCTTCTGCCACCACCATCTTCACTGGCAGTCAGAGCGCACTGGCAGTTGCGAGGAACCCTGTGTTGCATGCTCGCACTAAGCACATTGAGGTGCATTATCATTATGCCAGGGAGAGGTTCTCTACTGGGGAGATCAGCTTGGCATATGTGCCCACGCAGGAGAACATTGCAGAGCTTTTCACGAAGGCTCTGCCTAGGGAGAAGTTTGAAGCTTTCCATAAAGCTTTGGGCTTACTTCCTTTTGTGGAGTGATTTCCACATAGCTTGGCACTTCCTTATACATGAGTGCCAGCTACTTGCTCACCGCATCAGTCCCAGGGGGGATTTGTTGATATATTTAGGTAGTGATGTGTTTGAACACTCTAGGGCTGCCGAGGCACTTTTTCCCCTCTTTAGGAGGTTTCTTTCCCCCAGCTTGTATATATGCCTATTGCCCTAATGGGCTACTTATCTTTGTACATTCTCTAGTAATACATTCAGTATTGTGTGTTGTGCTCCAAGCTTCTTCTTCTTCCTTGTGTTGTTTGCGTGCTTCCGCAGACGTCTAACTCCAACAGTTATGGTGTCTTTTAATCCAAGAAGATGTGCCATAATGAATGACCATTCTTGAATATATGCATAGGATCAAGAAGATGACATACTTTTAACTCTTTCCAATACTCCAAAGAATACCATATTGATATATTTTCTACGAGTGTCAATTTTCCTTCACCTCTCTTCACACCCATTATCTTCATCACCAATGAAGATTTTTTATTCTGGATCTATCAAAGATCCCTCTGTCCATTTTTGATACCAATGCATAGGCGTCATAGGTTTTGGACACTGACCTGTTTCAAGCTTTCCATTAAAATGTATTACTTCTCTTTTACATCTTAATGGATGATCATCAAGCAAGAATCATCGATGTCGAAGATAAATATTTTTGTTTGAGATTCTTACTATAGATTGATCTCAACCAATCACTACAATATGGGCAAGCTTTATAACCCTTAGTAGATATTCCTCCATCATGAAAATGATAAAAATATAATTAGATTAACTCACATTTATTTATATGCATATTGAATAAAAAAATTGCATCAATACCTGAACAAACACCATATCCTAAAAAATTGTGAATACTCCAAGCCACAATACCACGAACCGTAATATATCTTTCATTGATGCTTTTCGATACATCAATGACATTAATACCTCTCCATAACTCTTGGAGATCGCCAATGAGAGGAGCAAGATATATATTCATATCTTTAACTTGTATTTTTCTTGGGATTAAAAGTGAAAGCATTAAATGTTCCTTTTTAATGCTAAGATATGACGGAAGATTGTAGTTTATGACTACGTTGGCCATGTTCACCATTTACTGGATTTCATGGAGAACGGATTAACCCCATCTAATGTAACTCATAACTTTAGATTCTCTGGATTTTATGAAAAATCAAGCCATGTAGAATCAATATGCTGAAAAGCAACACTATCATCAAGAATTTTGATTATTCCATGAGTACTTTTATGGTCATATCCCTGTGTCAAAAGCTTTGATAATTCCGGGCTTTGAAACATATGTCTAATCCATGGAGCCAATGGAAAATGTCTCAATACCTTTTTTGGGATTTTACCTTCTTCATCCTTAGATCGAGGAGATTGACAATTTGGACATGTCAAAGAGTCTGCATATTCACCTCTATATAAAATACAATCGTTAGGACATGCATGTATACATTGATCATCTATACCAAGATTGTTGATTATCTTCTTTATTTCATCATGTGAGGTAGGAAGAATATTCTGACTTCATAAAAAATTTTCAGATAATAACCTGTAAGTTCATGAAAAAAAGAAATATTAATAAAAATACATGAATAAATATACATATATATATATGCATATGATTTAGTAAATGTGTATGCTTATTTATATGTGTATGTGGATGTGTATATGCATGTGCATGCATTTGTGTATGCCTATGTGTATATGTATGTATGTGTATATATGTGTTTTATATGTGTATGTGTATGTATGTATACATATGTGTATGCGTATGCATATGTGTCTATTGTGTATGTATGTATATATGTGTATGTATGTATGCATGTGTATGCATGTGTATGTATGTATGTATGCATGTGTATGTATGTATGTATGAATGTGTATGTATGTATGTATATGTATGTATGCATGTGTAGCTGTGTATATTTGATTTCGTTTTTAATTTTCTTTTTGTTTATTGTGGTTTGCAAACTCTCATATAGATATCTAAACCATTGAATCGTTTGGTTGTCTCCCATTTTATAGTCAATCAATTACTTGCATTGCTGAGTCAAACTTACATATTTGTTTACAAATATAAAGTATCAGTTAGCTATGGAGGTATTACGTAGTTTCAAAAATAGAAGAAGCAAATCTATTTGGAAGATTTTGAAAGATGGATGAATAGTGTTAAAGGATGGGTGGACTTAAGGTGCCCATTCAATGCAATTTCTTGTTCTTACCTTCCATCCTTCAAAATCTTCCAAATAGATTTGCATCTCCCATTTTCCAAATGATAATACCTCCATAGCTAACTGATGCTTAATATTTGTATGCAAAGTTCATAAAAGAGTTAGCAGTGCAAGTATTAGGTCCACTAGAATAGGAGAAGCAGATGTTTTAGGAAGATTCAAAAGGTTGGGCGGACATGTTGGATGGACACGTTGGGCGGAGTATTCCAAAGGCTACATGGACAAAATATTTTCATTCAATACATGTATGTATAATTTGACCTTACTCTCATAACATGTGGATGTGCATGTATGTGTGTGTATGTTTATATGTGTGTATACATTCATGTATATATATGCATATGTCTATGTATGCATGTATTTGTATGTATATATTTATGCATGTATATATATAAATAGATAGAAAATTAAAAATTATACCTTAATAGTGCCAAAACAGATACATCACTCCATCCAAATCAATTTTGAAGATTGAGAATAAGTAAGCTCACACTTACTCGTGTCAAACGACTTCCTTCATATACATGGTTTAGACATTCCTCTCGAAGATATTTCGCATTTTTTGAAATATCAATGCTCTCACTATCATTTTGATACCAATCCTCGATAAAATATGTCATGCCATCATCTTCATCATTGTCACACAAATCTTGTACCTTATCTTCTTTTGAATATAGGTCTTTCAACATTGCATATTCCACAGGATAACTTTTGTGTAGCCTCTTCATAGAAGCTTCTGATAAATGAGGTCTTACTCGCAATTGTCAATGGTGTGGTGGAAGATCATCAACATCACACATTGGAATCTTAACACATGAATAAAAATCATTAATATTCCATAAATGAATAAAAAGTGAACTTTAAACATAAAATTAAATATATAAGTTATTAAATATGGATAGAAAATTTTCACTCTGTCTAGCTAACAGGTGTTCTTGGAGGTCTACGCCATCCATAATTCACTAATAATTCATCATGAGCATGTAATGTAGTAATAGCATTGACAACTATGTATCTTACTACATCTCTACTCATGTATGGTGATTCATGACTATTTTCACACTCCTCAAATGTGCAATTAGTTCTTCAACTATTATGTAACCCTCGACTACTATTTATTAAACATGCTATATCTCCATGCATGTAAGATCTTCCATCAATATATAATCTTTCATTTTTTGCATGTGAAATCCTTCTACTAGTAAGGTATGTTGCATTCAAGCATATTTCATAAGTACTCATGCTTTGAACATAACGTGCAAGTCGATATTGTTCTCCCCATACATATATAGGACCAAAAAATGATATAAGAGTGACTTTAGAGTCCCGAGGGACATACAAATCCTCTACAATAAAGAGACCATGACCATCACTAGTAATAGTGGATGGAGCAATCATATAGCGATTACACCAAAAGTTAAAAACATCTCCATCTAAAGGAAGTGGTCCTCTATTCCATCCTCCATATCTTCTTCTATCATATGTTTGTACTAGAGAACGATCACGAGCTGGCAATGGATAATCTCCAAGTATTTCAGTCTTTAAACCAAGAGCTAGAGGATTTCTAGAAACCTCTGCTTGTAATTGATGAATAGCAAGTCCATGATGTGTACGAGCTATATTAACATTATGAGTATGAGAATTATCATCATCATCATCATCGAGCAAGTATTCCTGTATATCAAGAGTAATTTGATTTTGTATATGGTTTTCAAATAAGATAATGACATTAATTTATGGAAAAGTACATACCCAAGCATTATCACGTTGACCAAGTGGTGGTGCATGCTCAAAAGTACCATACTCTACCTCATGTTCAATACATTCCAATCGTGGTCTTTGATATGTGCCATAGCAAGAGTTACTGCACCAGCATATAATATGCTCTTGATAGTAAAATTCATCATAACTCCTATCGGAGGACACATGTGAAGTCATTGCATGGGTAGGAGGTGGTGGAGTGCCCTTTGATTGATCAGAATCTGATTATAACAAGAAAAAAACATATATCAGTTATGTATCTATCAAATATATTTAAAATTAAAATCTTGATATACTTACAGTATATAGTCCTTGCACAATTAAGAGATGGTGGTCGAGTTCTATCTGATTGATCGGAATCTACAAATAATGGTATTTGATTTTAATAATCTAAGTATTTACATACATAAAAATTCACATATACACATTTACACATACACATATATTCACATACACATATTTACACATACACACATTCACATATACACAAATACACATTCTTGTGGGATAAATGCATGTATTTTGTATGAGTGTGTGTATATGCATGCATGCGTATATGTGTATGTATATATGTGGATATGTATATGTGTGTTTATGTTATATGTATGTATATGTGTATATGTATGCATGTATGTATGTGTATATGTTTGCATGTATATGTGTATGTGGGTATGTGTATGTGTATGTGTGTGTATATATTTGTATGTATTCTGATTTTTTTTCTGTTTAAGATTAAAATAACACGAGATATTGTATGGTGAAAAAAATAAGAGGAGACCTAACATACCACTTGAGATGAGGTAGTTTTTTCGTAGACAGGTACATCTTCAGGAGTCATTTCCTCAGCAAAAAGTATACAAATTAATAGTTTATATTTATAATTCTCATATGTTTTATTAATTGTTTACATTTAATTTATGTATTTCTTTTCTATTTAAATAAACAGGCTACTGCAAAGAAGAGAGTTGATTCGGGCCACACATTGCACTTAGGCCAAATTGTCCATCATGGTTTTGTAGCTACATTTGTAAGTATATGCGTTATTGTAAGTATATTTTTTATTTTAGTTAAAACGCAAGAAACTAATCTTTTTTATTTGTTTCAATGCAGCGAAAGGATTATGGTCGATATCCTCTGAGACATGAGATCGAGTATGCTACACATTTTGGATATCGACGTTTGAGTGAGTATATGCGAGATTATCCAGATGCATTTGTGAGTATTATTAAATTTCATATAATTATTTTATTTTTGTGGAACTTATTTATGTTTGTTATATGTAAAACAAGAGTATTATGGAGAGGCAGATATGAATGAGGTGGAGAGACAGACACAGGAGGACGATCTCGATCATCACAAGGTGCTCACACGAATACATGAGATCATGCGGATGATCGTGATGATGAGGATGAGGATGATCATGATGATGATGATTAGGATTCTTGATTCTAACATTGGATATGTATTTACATTGATATATAATTTCAGTTATGTTTTGAATTGTGTGTATGGTATTAAGTAATGAAAAGTCTTGTTCTATTGACTTTTATTATTGTTTATATTAAGCATGTGTTTTATTATTTTAATTATATAATTCATTCATATTTATGTGTGCTTGTGTTTATATAAAATGTATATATGCACATGTAGAAATATATCTATATTTGTGTAAGTGTGTCTATATGCATGTATATGTATGTATCTATGTATATATATGTGCATGTATGTATGTGCATATGTGGGTATGTATGTGTATGTGCATGTGCATGTGTATGTGTGTATATGTATGTATGTATGTAAGTGTATGTAAGTGTATGTAAGTGTATGTAAGTGTATGTAAGTGTATGTGTATGTGTGTATGTGCATGTATATGTGTGTATATGTATCTATGTGCATGTGTATGTGTGTATATGTATGTAGTGCATGTGTATGTGTGTATGTGTATGTGTGTGTATGTGTGTGTATGTGTGTGTATGTGTGTGTATGTGTGTGTATGTGTGTGTATGTGTGTGTATGTGTGTGTATGTTTGTGTATGTGTGTGTATGTGTGTGTATGTGTGTGTACATATGTGCATGTATATGTGTGTAATATGTATGTGTATATGTATGTATGTACATATGTATATGCATGTATGTGCATGTGCATGTGTAAGTGTATATGTGCATGTGCATGTGCATGTGCATGTGTATGTGTATGTGTGTGTATATGTATGTATGTGCATGTGCATCTGTAAGTGTATATGTGTATATATGTTTATGTGCATGTGCATGTGTATGTGTGTGTATATGTATGTGCATGTATATGTGTAAGTGTATGTGTATATGTGTGTATGTGCATGTATATGTGTATATGTATGTATGTGCATGTGTGTGTATGTGCATATGTGTGTACATATGTGCATATATATATGTGTATATGTGTGTATGTGTGTGTATATGTACGTATGTGCATATGTATGTGTATGTGTATGTGTATGTGTATGTGTATGTGTATGTGTATGTGTATGTGTATGTGTATGTGTATGTGTATGTGTATAAACATATACAAGTGTATGTATATGCATGTGTATATGTATGAAACATGCATGTGTATATGTATGAAACATGCATGTGCATGTGAATGCATTTCCATTTGCATCCATGTGTATATGCATGCATGTGAATGTGTGTGCATGTGGATGTGCATATACATGTATTTAAGTATGTGTTAATGTGTGTATGTGTATGTATATATACAATAATGCATGCATGCAAGTCTTTTTATGTGGTTGTAGAAATGTTTGTGCATATGCATGTGTATGTGTGTGTATGTGTAAGTGTATGTGCACATGTATGTGTGTGTATATATGTGTGTGTATGTGCATGTGTATATGTGTATATGTGTGAACTTGCATCTTCATCATGTATAAGTGTATATGTTCATATCAATAAGTGTGAGTATGCTAAGTAATGAAAATAACACAATTCAAATGATATACAAAGAATGGAAATTGTACTTACAATAGTTAGCCATATTTTTTGCTTGGTTAACTTCTTGAATAACCTGCAATAAAGAGAGACAGAGAGAGAGATAATTCAAAGAGAGAAAGAGGTAGAAAGAGAGAGAGAGAGAGAGAGATAATAAGATAGAGATTAGACAAAACAACAATTTGACAAGCGATTGTTTCAGCTCGTAAGTGCAACGCAATTGTGAATGTTGGAGAGATCTTTGATCAGATGCATGTAGATACCGATCAAAGAGCCTCCAATGTTTTATTTTTTTTCGTCAAAGACTCATCATGTAAGCGATGCTAAAGCATCATAAATCCCTATGCAGATAGCATCCCATAGGCAATGATAACTAGCATCGTTTATGCAACACATTTTTTAATCATATATTTAGTGATGCTTGATGTAATTGTCGCATATCTCGCCGTGCCACACGTCGATAAAAACATCGAAATTTTTTTCATCTAACCGATGTTCCACGCTCGACGCTTTATGAAATTTTATAGCGATGAAATTGTGTTGTGTTAACTGTCGTTATGTGCCCGTATTCCTTGTAGTGAGGCAATAAAGTATCATACATGTCTTTGGAGCTAACAGATGTCTCCTTACTACATGAAAGTAATGGTTGAATAGCATCTTCCACAAAAACAACACCACGGCTAACCAAAATGCGTTTAGTCTGTGGATGATATAGATGATAGCCTTTGTTTTTAGAAATGTACCCAACAAAAATACATTTCATTGCTTTATCACCAAATTTTTTGCGATGTTGTTCAGGCCCTAATGCATTTGCCAAACAACCAAAAACACGTAGATGAGCAACAGATGGCTTGCAACCATGCCAAACCTCATATGGAGTGATAGAGTGCAGTGCTTTAGTGGGACAACTGTTAAGTACATATGTTTCATACATAACAGCCTCAAGCCAAAAACTATGTGGTAAGGCTTGACTCTTGACCATACACCTTGCCATCTCCATGAGTGACCTGTTCTTCCACTCAGCAACTCCATTTTGTTGAGGTGAATATGGCATTGTACATTGATGTTTTATCCCACGTTCATTTAGAAATGCATTAAAGTCAGAAGACATATATCCCCCCTCCTCAATTAGAACAGAGGGTGCCCATTTTACATGCTAATAGATTTTCAGCCAAAACCAAAAATTGTTTGAAGCACATAAACACTTCTGACTTTGCTTTCAATGGATGTACACATGCATGCTTGGAAAAATCATCAATGAAAGTCACAAAGTAAAGATAGTTTCCAAAAGAGGGTGTTTGCATAGGACCAATAACATCACTATGAACAAGATGCAATTTTTTTGTAGCTCGAAATAAACCATTTTTGGGAATGAGGAACACTGCATTTTTCCCAAATACAACTTTAACATACATGTTTACCAGGTGCCTTAAGTTTGGCCAAAGAGGACACCATTTTAGATCTCTACGGGTGTAATAAACTTGCAAAATCTAGATGATGAAAGCATGCATGCCAAAGCTTTGCATGTAACATAGTCTGAGAATCATGTACTACACATGCTAAATCATTCACAAATTTTTCATAGTCTAGGAGCTTATACAAGCCATGACATAAAATGCCAAAAGCAATAATCACATCACCATTTGACAGATCATGAATTGTACATCTGTGATAAAACATTTTCACAACCAGACCAATCTTGGCTAAACTTGAAAGTGATAATAGATTCTTCTTGATCCCTAACACAAATAAAGCATCCAACAATGTAAAATAACTACCACTAATAGTAGCCAGAATGATCTTACCAACTCCCATGATAGGATAAGAGGAGTTGTAGGCACATGTGACAATATTCCCTATAGGGGCAGGCTCAAGTGAAGTGAAGAAACTGTGCTATGAGGTAATATGTTTGGTTGTCCTACTATCAAAGTACCAAACATTTGAGTCTACTATAGACATACACTATTCATGAGAAGATGGATCAAAACTACAAACAATAGTAAATACCCATTTTCCATTTTGCACTAGATTAGCAAACTCTATTTTCGGTGTAGAGGCTTCTACAACAATCATTCCAACCTCTTTTTTCTTTACCTCTTTTGTAGCTAGTTTTGGACAATTCTTAATGACATGATCATTTTCTTTACAGTCTTGCAAAATAATTTGTACTTTTCTGTTTTCTTGTCATCTCTGTCATCCTTCTTTGATTGTGTAGAATTAGTAGATTTCTGCTTACTAGTAGAAGAGCTCCATTTACCTTTGCCCTTCTAACTAGCTAGGAAAGCTTGATCTCCAACATGCATAATGGACATGTTATGCTAGACTGATCTTCCTACAATAGAATAGAGACTAAATCCTCAAATGTCAATGCATTTGGATTGCCTTTCATCATCAAACAAAGAGTAGAAGAAAAACTCTGATATGAATCAGGAAGACCATTCAGAATAGTTTGCACAAGTGTGCCACCAAGCAAGACTTCATCAGCAAAAATCAAATGTTCTTTCAAATCTTTGATCTTTGTTAGAAAACTGTCCATGGAATCACCTTCATTCATGTGCTCACTCTCCAATTGTTTTCGGAGGTAAGGAACACGAGCCTCATTCCTTTCCTGGTACAAAGTGGCAAGTGTATCCCAAGCATCCTTCACTATTTATGCAAGAGTGAATGCGAGGAATAATGGCACGTTTGATAGACAAAGCTATCAATGCATGTTCCTGAGCATCTTTGCCATCCCAACAAATTTTCTCTAGAGTAGGTGGAACAAGCAACACGAACAAGAACCTAAAGAATATCACCATCTTTGATGCCTTCTACATCGGCTTCAGTAACTGTCGTTGCAGGTGTAATAGGATGTTTTTCAACACCCTGCACAATATTCCACAGTCCTTTTGTGACCAATACATGATGCATCATATAAGCCCATAATGGGTAATTGGTACCATCCAACTTATCCTCAACATCCAGCATACAGAATACATCACTACTTTCAGCCATGGCCACTGACTAAAATACCTTGATGCAAAAAAATGATTACATCTCAAAAAGTTGAGCAGTACTACCCTGTCGAGTTCTACTAGACCTGTAGCAGACTTCAAGATGCTTATACTGGTGAACCAAAACTTGTATATATCGTTGGCACAAAAAGACAAATCAGCCTGTAGAAGATCTATGATAGTGTGTTTAGAGGCCGAAACGAGCTCAGATCATGATTTCAGCACCACAAAGTGAAGCAATTTTGATTTCCTAATCATCTTGAGTATGCTCACCACATTTCATGAGATTTTGAGACTATGACCAGCGAGGTGTCGATGATGCCCTAGATGAAGAGACAACTTGCTCTGATACCAATTGTTGGAGTTTGAGGTCTACAAAAGCACATGAACACAAAGAAGAAGAAGAAGCTTGGAGCACAACATAGAATATTGAATGTATTACCATTAGAATGTACAAAGATTAGTAACCCATTAGGGCAATGGACATATATACAAGCCGGGGGAAAAAACCTCCTAAAGAGGGAAAAAAGTTCCTCAATGGTCCTAGTGTGTTCACACACATCACTACCTAAATATATCAACATACCTTTGCTATCTTTGTTCTTTTTCTTATCTGTATAGAGAGCAGAGGATTAATTACATTTTGATTTTTCTCCATTCTTCATAAGCTTCACCTCATGTGTGAATAGTTGTCCTATGATGGTGTTGAAATCAAGGACATGCATATCCATGTAGAGGTCCATGGCTATGCTGAAAGCTTCCCATTTTTCATCTACCTTTATTCCATTGATCAGGTGCCTTACTATTTGCTCTTCATCAATGGTTTCTCCAATGCTACCAAGTTGGTCTGCTATGTCCTTCATTTTGGTGACAAAACCAATCACACTTTGCTTGGGCATCTTCTTGAGTGTGGTGAACTCCATCCATAGTTGATTCTTCCTTGCCTTGGTACTACATCCACACTACAAGGCCTCACATTCGGCACACGGCTTCTTTTAAACTATATAGTGGTGCACATTTCCTTCAATCAAAATTGGATTTCACTTGTAGTATAGTAATATAGGACTTCTACTAACTATTACTAACAATTGCTTTGGCTATGACTAACTATTTCATGTTTCTTTTCCGCAAATAGAAAAAAATTGAAAAAAAACATATATCTTCAAGTATCATGATTCACTAACTTAAGTGAGAGGGGACATGTCTAAAAGGCAAATGATGATTGCTTGAGCACTTTGGAAGAAGATTTTTAAATCCTCATATTAGTCATGCATTGTAATTCAAGTGTAGATGGCTTCTGAAGATTCTAAAGCAACACAACAAAGGGAGGTAAACAAATTCCCATTGGAGTCTGTTGTCAAAGCAAAAGGTCATTGGGTTTTGTGAGATGGTATTACTGATCTTAAGGATGAAAGTCATGAAACAAAGAAGAGAACTTTCTTGGACATTAATCAAATAAATATCGAGGAGGAAGTGTGTATTGTGCATTAGCATTTCTACTTCCCAAACATGCATAGATACATAGCACCTCAAAAGATAGTGGTTTAGCTACTATCTCATGCAATCAAACAAATAGGCAATTAGATCATATTAGCCTCATATGTACAAGAAAGGCTCTTTGAAGTTAAGAAACAATGGGGCATCAGAAAGTTCTTGAATGGTAGCACATCCTTGATGATATTGATTTATTATGCATTTAATATCCGTGATTATCTAAGGGAAATGTCATCTACATTGGACATTGCAAAATCTATCAAATCAATCACCAGTCCAAAAAAGAAGCATGGTGTCATATTGTAGAGGAAGCTGGCACCAGTGCCATACCAACCATGAGAGGGTCCAAAAGCAAGATGCCTTTTGAAGAAGCATCAATGACTCCATTAGCTAATCGTATTCATATGATTCCAAAGTCCAATCTAGTTCAGCCCCCATCTATCACTTAAGTTGAGTTAGAAGAAGCTCTTCAAGCAACTCAAACATATATGGAATCGCACATGAACCTCACAATTCAAGGTCACCATTATAGGCAATCTAGTGAGGCCAAAGGCTAGCAATCAACAAGAAGTGACTAGCGAGCCAAGGACATGAAAGAAAGTGTGGTGGAAGAAGAAGTCATAAGGACCCCGAAGCTGGACAACACTCATATAATTCAAACTAGAGATTCCACAAAATTACAAATTTAAGAAGCTACCTCAGTAGAAACAAGAACTATTACTCATCCCAAAGAAGAAGTTCAACAAAACAAGATGAGAAGAGCTATCAGGCCAACAAGGGTTATTACCGAGCCATCTTCCATGGATGTGCATCATGAAGTGAGCTGCTCTAAGGAGGTTCCGATAAAAGAGGCTGAGCCAACGATGCAGTTACAAATTTAGTAGCAATTTAATGAGACTATACACACCAACAAAGGAAAAGATGTTCTAATAGGGGAGAATCTAGTCATACCTCAAACATGGCTCTATGTAGGTGTTGCAGAGTTGAAACTAGTAGTCAAACACATGATTCAAAGTGCTATGAACATCTTGTAGCAACTTGTAGAAGCGGAGAAAAAATATGATCAAGCATGCATACAAAATGATAAGTCCAAATTATTAAGCAAGAATCTATCTGATCAGGTGTTGTAAGCCCATGTAGAAATTGAGAAGCTAAAAGAGGAACTATCTATAGCAATCAACACAATCAACATATTGCAAGGTGAAAATGTTGCCATGACTATTCAAGTTAATAAAATGAAGCAAGACTATGAAATAGTGCAAAACGAGAACACTGGACTACAAAAGAAGTATGAACAAAGTGAAGCAAAAAGGGATCCTGTTGCGAGTAAAGGTAAAATTTGGGAGACACAAATTAAAGAAATTGATTCAGGTAGGAATTGCAATAAAGAATTGATGACATCTCTTTTATTGAGTCAACTAGTGGAAAAATCCTCCACACTAAATCACGAGATTCAAAGTCTCAAAATAACGGAAATCAAAGTATGCTTAAGACACCATGGAATTAAGAAGGAAATGGAGAGAAGCAATGGACTGATACACATATCAATGTAAACAGGATGCAGAACAACTCAAAGAAATATGTGAAGATAAAGTGCAAATGACCAAAGAGCTCAATGAAGCAAAGAGGTAGAATGAAGAAAGCAAGCAACTAATCACAAAATTTCAAGCTCAACTAATAAAATTTTAGAATAATTGAGCAAATAAGCAAGTGAACATGGGGACACTAGTAGTAAAAGATGAAACTCTGACTACTGAAGAGACTGAGGGATACCCTCTTTCTCAACCCATTGTTCAATCACCCATGAGAGATTAATAGGAGATGGATATTGACGACATTCCAATGCCATACACTACACAGCTAGATCAGAAAGAATGAGCACTACTCGTGTCTTGTCTGACCCAAAACTTTGAAGATGTAGTTGTGCGTGTTATGAAAAAAGCCAAGATAGAAAGCAAGGATCTAGATAAAATCATAGAGCCATTCAATTTACCATATGGAATTATGAAAGAACAAACTCGAAGATACATCAAGAAGACTACCCAATAGGATCCGGACCAAGATTTGAACTTTAAAGCTAACACATAAATTACACCCAAAAAGAATTTGAAGCAATCGATCCTATGTGGAGGCAAAAATTTTGGAAAAGAATCCTACACTGTAGGTGCACTAGCAAGATGCACCATGTTTACTCTAGGTTAACCCTTGTTTTTGCCCAGTGCCATGATAGAGAACATGGTCATATTTTTTGGAAGCACAACAAAATGGCTCATTAAATAAGCAATAGTTGAATTTTCCATTATTATTGAGGCCTCCATATAACTATTTATCGACTGAGAAGTATATGGTGAAAACAATCAAATTTTGGCTATTTATACATGCTCATGTCTTGGATATAACAATCAAGTTAATGAATAAAATACTCTGCATGGTACTCATAGTTTTGAAAGCTTTCAAGCATGCAGAGTATACATTTTTTAAATTCATCAGCATTAACCAAGGCACAAACACCTCACACCTCATGTTTTTACCAGGTCCCTACTTACAGACATTGGAAGAGGCATTTTTTACAGGTTTTTTGAAATAGATTTAGAAATAGTTTTGAAGATGTCATCTAAACAAAATGCAAGACTTATAGCATATGACTAAGTTTTTTTGCGGATCACCATTAGGATTCACATGATGGAGTCAAATCAACATAGTGAGATGAGTTCATCCTTAGAGAGGCTGATTAGATAAACCAAACAGAAATGCAGGTCTACCAAACCTAGATGCATTGTCATAGAAAACATATCAGGGATGATAGAGTTCAAGAGGAGGGATGTGTGGAGGAAGAAAGCAATCAGAAAAGAAGAAGAAGAAAAGAAAAGAAAAAAATTATTAATTAAAACACTATTGTCTGCCCAAAACCTTGCACGGGAACGAATCAAGCTAAAATGAGGTACAAGGAAAATGAAGACACAAGCTGAAAGAATGCAACATGTCTCAAAGGATGTAAACAAAGAATTACAACAAGAACTTTGAAGCACCACTTTGACTACATGAGATGCGACGATTACTGACGAGTGCATTAGGAACCAGAATTAATACAACAACCCTAGTGTATGAATGTAAGGAATACCAAGGGTGAGATGGAAGCATTGAACTAAGGCTCAGACAAGGTAACTAATTGCCCTTGAGTCTTGAAGGCTTCCTTGACCACTGGTTGCATGCAATTAAAAGAAATATACATAGGGAAACTACAGCCTCAACTCAGAGAGGAACAAGTTGGCAAGAGGTGACTGAGGATAGCAAGCCTCATTTGCCATATGTATCCTAGGTTTTTCCACTTGTTGCATGTCAGGAAAACCCACAGAAACCTATCAAGGGACAATAGAGACTAAGAGGGGGAGAGTCTTGTAGAGGACTGAAGAGAAGGAAGTAGAAGAAAGAAGTAAAGAAAAGCCACCCCCAAAATTTTCAAGAAATGGCCATTTTCTTTTTCTAAAATCCATTGTAAAATCTCAAGAAGCTTTGTAAATGCTTTAGAGGGGTCCTCTAGATGTGTGATCCCTGAAGAATGCAACATTACCTTTGTACAATAGTAGGAACTTCGGGATTTATAGAGAAACTACCAGTCTCTTATGTGAAAGGACCAAATTTAGGGCACATGTATATAAGTCACTTGTGACTCTTTTGTAAAGAATTTTTGCCATTGTGAAGAACTAACTTTGTAGAATTTTGAATTTTCCTTTTTTGTTTGTGGATCTTCTTCTCCTTGAGCTTATATGTGTATTTGAGGCATGGAATGTGTGTCTAAAGGTGTTCTCTATTGGTGCAATTAGCAAGCCTAAGTGCATTGGTAAGTCTTAGGAATACACATCCATTTATCCCTTCACAAGAGAAAACTACATGTGAACCTATGCTAGTCATTTTTGGCATACTTGCTTTGGATAAATGTAAATGTCAAAAGAAGATGGAATCTTGTGGATCTAGGAGAGTCATGCCATGACTTATTTGGTGATGGAATAAAATAAATTATGTTCCTAAAGTATAGGATCACTTTTCTGTGAGGGAAAAATTCAAATTTAAACTAAAAATATGAGTATAAATGGACATGGTTTTAGTCACGTGATATGAGAGATATTTTGAGAGACATTGAGCTAGACCAGTGAGCATAAATTGAGCTCACTACATGTATGAATAGTCCACTAAAATTCTCTTGTATCATATGTTCATTAGCATATACATGTTGATACATTTCTTCAAGTATCTGTCTACTGTTCTCTGTTGCATCTTCATCATTACAATGATTTTGTGGAATCTATTTCTCTACGTGTACTAATTTATTTGCTATACTTTAACTTGGGATAGTTAGATTGAAGAGTCTATTACTCACATATCAATTTTCATCAAGTTTTATTTCAATGAAGCTTGAGATATGAAGCATAGAAGGTGACTCTATCTGTACACCTTCTAGATCTTGAAAAGTAAGGATGACCCCCCTGACTTGTTAGATTCATTTCTCAATGTATGGTTTAGCTAAATTGATGAGACAACTTGATTTAGTTAGCTACACTTTCCAGTTAGATGTGTGCAAAAGCTCACTGGTCAATTCATACCAACTTGTGAACTTTGAGCAAAATACTGAGCACTTCTATTCCCAAAATAAAAGGTTTCTTCACATTCCTTACATAAGCAAGTTATCTATTTTGATGCAAACATTTTGTAATGATACTCCAAGGGACTTGGTCGTAACAACTGCATTATTGTGAAGCTAAAGAAGTATATTGAGCATCTCTAGAGTTACATTGGCAAGTGTAGAGTAGGTTTTGTGTGGCACCAGCTCATCTCTAGAACCTATCCATCCATCTCCTCACAATGGTATCAGAGCAACAACAAATCAACATGGGAGATGGATTTTCTTCATCCATAGACAAATTGGATCAAGATAACTACTCAACTTGGCCACTTAGAATGGAAGCTTACCTTCAAGGGAGAAATCTTTATGGTTACATATCTGGAGATGAGATGATGCCAATCCTTAGAAGCAAGGGCCAACCAACTCAATAAGAACAAGAGAGGTTAACCACATGGTGCTCAAAGGATGCTCTAGCAAGATTATATATTCTTAACTCAATCTCTGATTTTTTTACTTCCACACATGAGGAGTTGTAAGAATTCACAAGAAACTTTGAATACTCTTGAACTATTGTGCATACTCTAGGTGCATTCAGCTCAACATGAGTGCAATCCTGACACTACTTCTCCTGAATTTGTTCTGTTGGTATGCTCTTTGGTTTCCATATTTCATGTGTCTTTGTTGTTTGTTGTCAAGACTTTGTTAGGGCTATTCCAGTCGGTTATGGTGTTACTTCCTTTGTCTTGATCCATCATATGTGTTTGCTTTGCTTTTAGAGTTCTCTTGGTTTCTTTGGCCTTCATTCTCTTTTATCTGCTAGTGAAGATTTATAAGTCTTTGCTTAGATGCTAATCATGTGGGCCAGTACTTTGATTTCTTCCTTGCTTTCTTTAATGCCTTCTTTGGGATCCATACTTGCTTTTGTTCTCTTTGATCTTCCATGATCCTTCTGGCTAGCCATACTTGTATTGCCCCTTGGCTCAATTGTTGTGATCTACCTCTTTTGGACTATCTTCTTCTTCTAGGGTTTGTCCATCATGATTTTGCATCCTTGTATTGGTGCTCTTGAAGCTGATTTTTGTGAATCCCTTGTTTGCATGATAGTTTTCAAAATTTTCTTGACCTTAGATCTATTGATAACTCTATACTTTGCTTTCTAGAATGAATGACCTCACTATGACTCTTGGAGATAATTTATGGAGAAGGAGAGTTTTGTTGATCACATGTGGTAGAACAAGAATTTCATAGGACACACACAATGGCTTGAAGCATGAATCCTTGAGATATGGAATTTGGTTGCGATCCTAACTCATGTGTACTTTGGTTTGGTACATTAAGGTTTTCCATGTTCATTATCTTTAGTGGTTTCTCATCTAGGAGACTAAAGACTTCCCTATGTCCTATTTTGGCTAATATATATCCCTAGGCTAGATGGATTCTAACCTCATACTCATATATCCAATCTTGTCCTAGTACCAGTTCTTCTAGAACAGAGTCTTTACAAACCAAGATTCTTTGTTGCATGGTGTTGTTTCCCAAGTGTAATTATAAGGTTACTTCTCCTAGGCATCGGATGATATTTCCTTCAGTCCCTATCATATGGGCTTTAGTTGGAGTGAGTGGCATTTTTAATTTTTCAATTAAAAAAGCATGTACACAACTGAGAGCTGCTCTGGTATCAATTAAAGAGTCCACCAAATGATATTCCTCTTTTCTAATCCCTAGATTTTGATAACTTTTTTTTTAGTGTTTCCTAGGGTTTTGACTTTTGTGGTGTGATAGTTAATCATGGGAATGGGTTCTTTGCCTTGTATATATCTTTCATCATGTTCTCTGATCCATTCCTTAAATTTTTATATTTCCTCTAGGGCTTCTAGTCTTGTTTCTTCTCATATTCTCTCTTCTTCTTTTTTACTATTGTGTACTTCTAAAAGTCTAGTCAACATTTGACCCATTAAGGGTTCCATATACTTTTTCATTATGCAACCACTTATATAATTTGGTAGTCTATCTCTATCTAGAGTAGCTAAATTTATGGTTCCACCAAAGGAAATTATATTTATGATCAAAGGACCATATCCTCTTTGTTGTAGTTTCTTCACATGTTTCTTCAAAGTGTAGATCAATACAAGATCTCCCATTCTAAGACTTTTATCTCTAATATGAGCATCATACTAATCGTTTTGTCTCTATTTAGTAGCATAAATGCCTGCTACTACTTGTAATCTAGTTTCATACAAATTTTCTATTTGATCCAATTGTTTGGATAACTATGTCCTATCCATTCATATTTCTCAGCTACTCAAAGAGTAGGAATCAAGAAATTAGTTGGTAAAATTACGTTCTTACCATAAATTAAATTAAAAGGGTTCGTTCCTATAACTTTCTTATAAGCAAGTCCAAATGCCCAAATTGCATGATGCAATTGTTTATCCCAATCAGATCTTCGATTGTTTACTATCTTGGTAAGAACTGTGCATAACACTTTATTTGAACTCTCCACTTATCCATTAGCTTGCGGGTGATAGGGTGTTGACTTTTTATGAACCACTAGAAATTCATTCATGAGTGACTCAATGACTTCATTAATGAAGTGTGTACCTCTATCACTTACAATCTCTATAGGCAGTCCAAATCTAGTGAAGATGTTTTTGAATAGGAACTTTGTTGTAGTTTGGGTGTCATTCTTCCTAGTGGCTTTAGCTTCTACCCACTTAGTTAATTAGTCTATGGCTTCTATGATATATTCTTTCTGAGATCCTCTTGCTAGGGGATTATTGGGTCCAATAAAGTCTATTCCCCATTTTGAGAAAGCTCTTGCACTAACCGTTGGTCTCAAAGGCATGTCATCTCATCGTATTGGGTACTTGGTTTGTTGACATATGTCACAACTTCGTACATGATTTTTGGCATCTGTGTGTAGTGTTGTCCACCATAAGCCTGTAAAGAGAATCACTTTAGCAATCTTATCGGCTAAAAAATGTCCTCTCGTTGCTCTAGCATGGGCCATTTCTCATATGCGCAGATATTCTCCTTCATGCACACATAGTCCTACTTGATTGTCTTTTCCTCATTTGAATAGTTGTTTACCCATAATTACATAATCCTTGCTTTGTTCTTCTAGGGCTCTTTTCCTCGCAAGACTCACTCCTTCTAGATAAGTTTGTGCTTTCAAGTAATCTACAAGTGGTTTACTTCACTCAGGCACTATAGTCAAATAACGTAGGCATCAGTGTTCCTCGGGTGTAGATTCTTGACATAGGTGACAACTTGTCATGTATTCATGTAAATATGGAGAATTGAATTTGTGCCAAATTTTGGAGATGATGCATAATACATTGAATGAGAAAGGAATGCAACATGTTCCTCTATCTAAAATCCATTCTATGAGTAATTCAAAGTGCATGATGTTGGAGTTTATTGACCTCCAAAATATAGCTAGAAGTAGGTGGAACCCCCTAGGCACAAGTTGACCTTCTCACAAACTTCATCACAGAAAACTAGTCATGCTTGCAGAGCATATTGTTCTTTATTGGCTTAGAATTCTTTATAGATGTCTTAATCATATATACTAGAGACCAAGAGCTTTCCAATGAGCCAAAGAACACTCAATTTGGATACATACACAAGGAGATATGACCTCTGCAAGTTGGACGTTTAATGGAGACCTTCAGCAGGGGTGAAACCCGAGAACACACACTACTTGCAGAGAGTACTGCTCTCAGCTCACAAATCTAATGATTATGAAAATTGACAGTAAGAGCTTTCAAATGAGCTATTAAACATGTAATTTGGATATATAATGATGGAGATACAACCTCTGCAATCGCTGCATACAAAACTATAGCAGCATAGAGATACACATATGACTCTCTTGGACATCCCACAAGATCACGACTTCTCTCCTCTTTTTATAGCATGGGGAAGTAATCTAAAACCTTCCTAATACATCTAAATTCGTGTTAGACACTTGGGTGGAGATATTACATGACTCAAGTGCTCAAATAAGCAAAGTATTGATGGACTTTGAGAACTAGCCACATTGACCTTCTACTAGGACACCACTACAGCTCCCTTGTGACTCACTAATTTGACTCACCATGTTCTAGAACTCACGTGGTATTTTGGCTATAGTTTATGAATAATATGAGCCTTCTTGAAGTATTTGAAGACTTTCCAAAGGTATTTACATAATTTGAAACTTGTACCATACATAAAACAAATGTTTGCAACATTCTCCCCCTCAAGTTTCAAAGGGTATTTCCTTCATGCCAAGAATATAGTTGAATCTTTGAAGCTTTGGTCCATCCAAGGATTTGGTGAAGATATCTGCAACTTGATCCTTTGTTCCCACAAAAGAAACTTGTACTTCATTGTTTATGGCCTTCTCTCGAACATAATGATAGTGAACCTCTATATGCTTTGTTCTAGCATGAAAAATAGGATTTGAGGTCATATGAATGCTGCTCAAGTTATCTCCATATATCAGTGGTACATCAACCTGCACATTCAAGTCATGAAACAACTTTTTAAACCACATAACCTCAGTAGTAGCCAATGCTAAACCTCTATACTCAGCCTCTGTAGAAGATAAAGCAACTATAGGCTGTATCTTTGAACTCCATGTTAATGTCTTGTTTCCTGCAATTACAACATATCCACTTGTGGATCTTCTATCATCTTTGTTTCCAGCCCAATCTGCATCACTAAAGACTTTAAGAGTTAGATCAGCATCATGACTATAAAATAATCCTTCGTTCATGGTACCTTTCAAATACCTAAGCACTCTTTTTGCTACATGCATATGAGGTACTCTAGGTTCATGCATAAACTGTGACAATACTCCCACTGCATAGCATATATCACGTCTAGTTTTTGTTACATAAATCAAAGATCATACCATGGATCTATATGCATTCATATCATGCAACTCATCACCTTCCTTTGCACTCAACTTTACATTACATTCCATTGGAGTAGAAACAAATTTACATTCCTGCATACCAAACCTTTTCAGCATATCACATATATACTTTCTCTGTATCAACCACATACCTTCACCGCCATACACAATTTCAATCCCAAGAAAGTATCTAAGCAAACCAAGATCTGAAATTTTAAATTCCTTTCCCAAATTACCTTTTATCTCTTCAATTGCTTTTGCATCATTCCCTGTAATCAACAAGTCATCCACATAAATGCATACATAGACACACATGTCATCTACATGTTTTACATAAAGTGAAGGATCAGCATGACTCGCTGTGTATCCTTGCAGCATAAGATACTTTACCAACCTTGCATTCCATGTCCTTGGTGCCTGTTTAAGACCATACAATGCCTTCTTTAACATGCATACATGATAAGGATATTTTGCATCCACATAACCATCTGGTTGTGACATATACACTTCTTCATTTAACTCACCATTAAGAAAGGCATTCTTTATATCGAGTTGATATATATTCCACCTTTTACTTGTAGCTAAAGCCAACAAAGTTCTCATTGTTGCCATGTTTGCTACTGGACTAAATGTTTTCTCATAGTCCAATCCTTGAGTTTGATTATATCCTTTTGCTACAAGTCTAGCCTTATATCTTGACACACTACCATCACTATTTCTTTTAATCTTAAAAACCCACTTGCAACCAATTACCTTTTGTTTTGATGTCTTTGGAACTAAATTCCAAGTCTTGTTATCCTGTAGTGCTTCCATTTCTTCTCTCATTGCTTTCTCCCACTTTTCATCTCCTTTTGCCTCATCATAACATGTGGGTTCATTTTCCTGCTCAACTTTTGTCATAAAAGCATAATGAGTATTCATGAAAGATTCATAAGTATACCTTTGAGGTTGCTTACTCACTCTTGAAGTTCTTCTTACCTCGAATGTAGATGCTCTTCCTTTCTTATTAGGAATTTTTTATGATTCTCCATACTCACATACATCACTAATTTCCTCTCCTTCATCATTAACTTCAACAAGTTTGAGTTTACCTTTACTTTTAACACTTGGAGGTGACTCTTGCCTTAATCTTCCATTGAAAGGTAGCTCTCTTTCTTCATCCAAACCACTTTTCTCATCACTTAAACTTCTTGTGGGTTGAGGTAAGCACTCATCTCCTTCACCTATATCTTCTTCATCTACATTTATGACTTGCAAACTTTTCTTATCTACATACCATGAAAGTGATTCATCAAAATTTACATCTCTTGAAACAAACACCTTATTGGTATGATGATTATAACATCTATATCCTCTTTGAGTATCTGCATAACCAATAAATATACACTTTTCTGATTTCACATCAAGTTTTGATCTCACTTCACTAGGTACATGTACATAACATACACAACCAAATACATGACTTACACTTGGTTTCCTTCCATGCCATACCTCATATGGTGTCAAATGATGAACTCCAGTAGTAGGTACTCTATTCATAATGTACACACTTGTGCTAACAGCTTTAGCCCAAAAAGAATTTGGCAACCACATATCATTTAACATGCTTCTAGATGCTTCTGCTATGATTCTGTTTCTTCTTTCTGCAACTCCATTTTGTTGTGGAGTATACCTGCATGTAACTTCTCTTTTGATACCTTCATCATACAAAAAACCAGTAAAAGCTTGAGAGAAATACTCTCCCCCTCCATCGGATCTTAGCTTCTTAACATATCTTCCTGTTTGCTTCTCGACAAATGATTTAAAATTTTTGAAACAATCAAAACTTCACTCTTATGTTTAAGGAAATACACAAATGTAACATATGTTGCTTAGTAAGATCAGGTAATCCTTCAGCAATCCTCTTCTTTGATAGCTCCTTTAACCTGTGTACATTCATGTGTCCAATCCTTTTGTGCCATAGATCAAGCTCTGCTATTCGATGCATACCATAAGAGAAATAGTTTGTATGATTTGGGTTTACCTTGAATGTAAACAATCTACCTTGTTTTTTACCTCTAACAATTAACCTCCTTTGCTTTGGATCCTCAATGAAGCAACCTGCATGATTAAATCTTATTTGCAAAACTTTTTCTACCATTTGACCAACTGACATCAAATTCTTAGTAATCCTTGGCACATAAAGTACATCCTTCAAGCAATTTGTCTTGCTCTTATCCTGCATAACAACATCTCCAACCTGCATAATCTTATGTGTTGTATCATCTCCTATTTCAACATGACCTTTACATGAAGGATTATGCATATTAGAAAACCATGAAGCATCATGTGACATATGGTTAGAACAACCACTATCTACATACCATACATCACTATTGCAATTCATCTTAGTTTCTACATTCATCATAAGAAGAATCATAATCATCACTTTTACCTTCAACTGTATAATTTCCTTGTTGTTTACCTCTTCTTGAATAGCCTCCTCTTCGATTACCACCTTGATTATTTTCATTTTGATAACAATCTTTGGCATAGTGTCCATACCTTCCACATATATAGCAATTGTTGTTATCTTCACTCCTTTGTCTTTGATTATAGTTGTAGTAGCCTCTCGTACCTCTAGCGCTTGATCTTCCTCTTCCTCTTGTGTTGAAGAAGCCACTTGAAGTCCCTTGATCATCACTTCTTCTTCTTCGACCTCTATTTGAACCTCTTCTACCTCTGTTTCCACCTCTTGATGATCCTACATAAAGAGCTTGTCCTTGAGATCCTTTTTTATTTGAAGTAGAACCATTTAGATTCATCTCCTCCGTGACCATGAGAGCAACAAGCTGATCAAAGTCTGGTAATTCTCCTCTAACATAAACTGAAGTAATGAATGGTTTCCATCTCTCATCATCCTTGAGTTCGTTGAGAGTATGTACAACCAAGTCGTCGTCCTCCACATGAGCTTGAATTGATCCTAGTTGATATGCAATCTCTTTAACTTTCAACAAGTAATCATTGACCGATGTCCTTGTATCTTTCTTTATGTTATTCAACTCATTTTTGAGTTGAATCTTCCTTGCTCTTGTACCTGTAGCATACAACCTTTCCAATGCAAGCCAAACATCTCTACTTGTGTCTAGATCTTGTATGTGTCCTACCATTGAATCTTGAATATTTTGTGATAAAATGAATATAACCCTTTTGTCTCTTTCATTCCAAAGTCTAAACTCCCTCAATTGTTGCTGATTTGGATCCTCTGGTAATATAGGTTTGATATCCATTCCATCAATCAAACCATACAAGCCTCTACCTTGCAAGTATGTTGTGATTCTAAATTGCCATGCTTGATAGTTGTTCTTATCAGGCTTCTCTATTTGTGCATGTTGATCGCCCATTGTGCAAAATACTAAACTTCCTCCTTTAACCCTCCTTCTGGATATATGTGATAAGAAGAAGTATGATATTTACCTTTGTAATAAATACTATGCACCTTTCTTTGCTTGGATGTTGCTTGAGATGCTTCCTTGCTATCTCCTTCTACCTTTGTGTAGTGTCGATGATGAACCGCTACTCCAATAGCTTCAAATTATTCATCAAGGTATTATAACCTTCTCCAAGCTTCAATCCTTGCTCTGATACCAATTTTGGAGTTTATTGACCTCCAAAATATAGCTGGAAGTAGGTGGAACCCCCTAGGCACAAGTTGACCTTCTCACAAACTTCATCATAGAAAACTAGTCATGCATGTAGAGCTTATTGCTCTCTATTGGCTTAGAATTTTTTAAACTTATTCTAACCACATATATTAGAGACCAAGAGCTTTCCAATGAGCCAAAGAACACTGAATTTGGATAAGTACACAAGGAGGTATGACCTCTGCAAGTTGGAGGTTTAATGGAGACCTTCAGCAGGGGTGAAACTCGAGAACACACACTACTTGCAGAGAGTATTGCTCTCAGCTCACAAATCCAATGATTATGAAAATTGATAGCATGAAAGTAGACAGTAAGAGCTTTCAAATGAGCTATCAAACATGTAATTTTGTTATATATAATGAGGGAGATACAAGCTCTGCAATATCTGCATACAAAACTACAGCAGCGTAGAGATACACATATGACTCTCTTGGACATCCCACAAGATCATGACTTCTCTCCTCTTTTTATAGCATGGGGAAGTAATCTAAAACCTTCCTAATACATCTAAATTTGTGGTAGACACTTGGGTGGAGATATTACATGACTCAAGTGCTCAAATAAGCAAAGTATTGATGGACTTTGAGAACTAGCCACATCGACCTTCTACTAGGACACCACTGCAGCTCCCTTGTGACTCACTAATTTGACTCACCATGTTCTAGAACTCACGTGGTATTTTGGCTATATTTTATGAATAATATGAGCCTTCTTGAAGTATTTGAAGACTTCCCAAAGGTATTTACATAATTTGAAACTTGTACCATACATAAAACAAATGTTCACAACACATGAGAAATTCTTTAGTTAAAATCTATGCTACCACTAATGCATTTTCTTTTTTAAGGGGTCAAGATTCTACCCATTTAGTCATATAATCTATGCACGTTAAAATATACAAATTTCCAATACAACAATCAAAGAGATAGGTCCAATAAGATATAACTCCCATTTTTGAAAAGCGTCTAATGGTAGTATGGGTTGTAGTTGAAATAGATGTTGTGATAGAGGATCTCCTAGTCTTTGGTAAGTTCACATGTTGAAATATGATGTTGAACATCCTTTTGAAGGGTAGGACACCATAGACCAAACTAAATAATTTTCTTGCTAGTTCAATCTGCTCCAAAATTACCTACCATAGGATGGTGATGAGCTTCAATGACTATAGCCAAAACTTCATGAGGCTACACACATCGGAGCTAGGATCCTGTTATAACCTTATAATATAATTGTCCCAACAAAATTTGGAATCAAACACTATGTAGAGCTAGTCTCCGGCTTATGGTAGTATTAAGATCCCAATGCATTACCCCATTTTCTAGAAAAGTGTATATTAGTTCATACCACGTGTAATTAGTTGTGAACTTTGGAGGATGATCATTTTGATCATTGACTATTCTACTATTGCTTATAACTCTACACCCAAAAAAGTATCTTGTACACTTTTTGGTGGTTTTGTCGAATTGAGTTAGGTAATCAAATACACTGTTTGATGCACCAAGACAATGGTGGGTCTCAAAAGAAAGTTTCTATAGAAGTACCATATAGTTAGTCCTCCTACTAATGCTTATTGTTGTACTAGATAAAGTGGGGTAAAATGATCCATGTGGAAAGTGAATTTTTGGCCTAATAGATAATGTTGAGACTTTTAATTGATTATATTAATCCCAAGCATTCTTGTTTGGTAACTGAGTAATTATGATATGCTATTGATAACCATTCACTCACATAATAAACAAGTCAATATCATCTTGTATCGATTATCTACATTAGTATGCTACCTATCTCCAATTCAAAAACATCTACAAAAACATGTAAAGGTTTCTCCCATTTTGGTGTTTGTAGGATTGATGTTATTGTTAGTGTCCATGTGAAAGGCTAAATGGCCACCAGAAACTTCTACAAATGTCCTTCAATAAAACATATAGTATTTGACCTTGCATACTTTTTCATCCGATCATTCAAGTCTATTGGTTGCACAAGGAAGGACTTCAACTATGAAGGAAGAAAAAGTACTAGCACTTCTGAAGAGGTCACCCATTCCAATAGTGATCTCACAAAAGAGTATTTAATAGTAGGTTTTCCTACCACTAAACCCTAGCTGCTTGGTGTTGGAAAGTAACTTTTTGTGAAGGAAAAAATTGTAAAATGTTTTATTTTAGTAGAATAGGATTCCCAAATGTTGTAAAAATGAGGAAGAATCTTCCTCACTACTAGATGTGACTTATATATTTTTTGTAGAATTTTTAAATCTCTCAAGGTAGTAGTTTTTTTGGGTAGAAGTATGAAGGACTTATTTTGAGTGTGAAAAATGACACTTAAAAAGTGTATAAGCCAATAATGACTCAATTGTAAGATAATCTTGTATTTTTGGCAATTAATGATAACTTTAGAGCTCTTTCTTCTTCACTATCTTGTCATCAAGCTTCAATGGTGATTTCAAGTGAACGTTTTTAGTATTTTTCATGGATTTATCTTTATGAACAATAGGTTTTTTAGTTTTTCATGTTTTCATAAGTCTATTTCTATCTTTTAAGCTCCATTTATCCATCAAATTATTGTTTCTTCATGATTATGTGAATCTGTCAAAATCATGATTCTCTCCTCGTAGGGATAGAGCTATTAAAAGTTCATTTTTATTTTACTAATGTCTTTATTATGAAAAAAGCACACTTTTGGCACAAGAAACACTAAAAAATCGTACTTGTAACTCAATCTACAAGAATTGTGAGAATTACCAATAACTTTTGTCAAATCTCTAATGGTACTTATCTTGTGATGATAAGTCTTGGATTCCATTGATGAAGAAGGGGATAGGGTCTTAGCATGCTCCCCGATTTGACAATTTAAGTGTTTGAGGCTGTTGGTCCTTTATGCTATAATGATTGGAGACGACAACTCCAAAGCACAACTAGTAGACATCACACTCCTGTAGAGCCATAAAGAGAAAGACGGTATCAAACTTCACCTAATCCCCTTTCTTAGGGAAGGAGAAGCAGTGAATGAATTTCCAACAGAAGAAGAAATGAATGGACTAATCATGGGAGAAGCTTGACACCATACAAAGTAGCAAAATGTATGAAAAATCAATATGAAGGATCTACATATCCTCATGATCATGTAGCTGAGTACAAAGAAATTATGAGAGTAGAAGACATAGTAGAATATAAGACCCAATTTGAAGCCCTTGGATTGACTTTATCAGGACCTGCCTTAACTTGGTTTTTACCATTAAGGAAGGAAATGTTTGTGGACATAGATAGATTTTTGGAAGAATTCATAGGATAATTTTCCAAAACAGGGATTAAACATAGTGCTGCTACACTAATTCATACATTTAAGAAAAAACCTGATGGAGTGTAAGGATAGTAGCCATGAGATTCAAACAATATCTAGATAGATTTCCACATGAAGAAAAAGCATCAAGGCCTAAAAGGGTGCCATTGTTCATAGAAATATTGGACAATGCACAACTAAGGACAATGGTTTACTGTAGACGATGTCCAAATCTAGAATCTTGCATCAAAGAAGCCATTGATTTAGAAGACAATAGAGTATTTGACCTTCTAATATTTGATCAACAAGTCAATGGGGAGAGCAAAATACCACACAGAAAAGAGTTAGCTCAAGCCATATCAAAAGCTCTAGGATCCACAATCAAAATAGATACAGTCAACCCCAAAAAATACAAACCAAGAAATGTTATGTGTGTGGAGAGAATCATCCTACTCACATATCTAGGTATCAAAATCCATCACACCTACAAGATAGAAGAACACTCAAATATTGCACTTTAGAAAAGGAATGGACAAATCACACAAGGGATGCATGTTTTTATAATAAAGAGCCATTGAGAGAGAGGGAATATCAAAACCAGCCAATGCAACTATGAAAAAGAGATTTGTTGGACCAATGTAGACTTGTCTTAGGACAAAACCACATGTACGAACTAATGTTATTCTCAAGTACACACTAGTAGAACAAAATTTGAAAAAATCCTTGATACCAACTAGATATACTATGATGTTTTAATAGCCATTCAAATGATCATTTTGAGGATACTACTTGGGATTATACATGTAATAAGTCTCTTAATCTTTAATCACAATCCCACACAGAATAATAGAACTCGGCACAACAAGATATAAGGACGAAAAACAGAGTATGCATAGAATAAGAAGAGAGAGAGAAAACTTTATTATCTTTGTAGATTTACAAGTAGTTCTGATTTGCATTACAGAATCTATCAAATAGCTTCAATGTGAAGCCTCATCCACCGGACCACCCCCAAGTTGATCTCAATCGCAATCGCAACCACGATCACAATCTCAATCCCAATCTCAACCACAAAAGAAAAAAAAGGATCTTGATCAATGCACAACCATAATCTCTCCCTAGCTCTCAATCTTCATCTTTTTTCTCCACCTTCCACCAACACACGACCAATCATGACTTCCTTGACATGCACTCCTAAAATCTTCATGCTCCAAGATAGCGTGTTTTTTGCATGTCTCATGCAAGCGTCTACTTTTTCATGTCCACCTCAAGAATTCTACTTGCAAAAATAGAGGCAATCCCAGCAACACACTCATGCACACGTCAATCACTGGAAATAACCCATATACCCATGTGCATTTTCTACATTTGCAAACATGAATAAGATGAATCAAGGCTTCTCTGTTTTTTTCAAGTACCTAAAGACGACACTTTTCCAAGTCTTGTAACTCAAAAACAATGAGGAGTTAGCTTAAGCTTGTGAGACACAAAAATATTCAGTTCTTCAACCTGTACAATAGTGTTAGAGACACCTTAGTTCCAAATCCACTTCCAAATATCACTTTTGAGCCCTAAAAAAATCATAAATTCTATAGACATGAAAACTCTCGTCATTAACTTATCTTCATGCAACCAAAGGAGACATAAAACACAAGAACTACAAAAAAATCAATCAGGTAATTTTTTTCTTCTAAGAGTACTCTACCTTTCTTTCATACAACACTATTTCTAATTCCTTCATCTTCATGCTCAAATTTAACACACAAATTTCATGCGACAACTTTCTACACAGAGAATGTAAAAACTTATTTCTAAAAAAAATTCTAGACATGATCACAATATCCTAAGCATAAAATTTCATTATTACCTACACACCATTTTTTTGGGAAAACAATATGGTATCTTATAATACATATAACAAAGAAGTTAATCTTCAAGCCTTGGATTTGGGAATCCCCCAATGACCTATTTTAAGATTGGAAGGAGCACATTGCAAGGATTTTAGGAGAGAACACATAATTAGGGACTATCCAAAAAATCCAACCATGAAAAATACAAATAATCACATACCCTTGAAAGTAGTAGAATTTTTGACAACCTCTAGAAGTGATAAAAAAGAAATAACACTTATCCAAGTATTGACCAGAGCTCAAGTCAAGCATCAAAAACTACACATTGAGGAGGAGAAGATAAATATGAAAGAGAATTCTTCATGGAAAGAGAGAAGGGCTGAAAAAACTAAAATGGGAAAAGAAAGTGGAAGAATTGGAAAAGACATTACAAACAAAAATTCAAAAGAAATTAGAAGAAAATGGTTCTAAACAAAAAAGTGAGTGCAGGTAAATGCAAGACTTGTCAAGAAAATTAGACACTTTGATTAAAGCATATAGAGCAAGAATAGAGGAAGGATCCATTCCAGGTGATCAAGAAAAAGTATTTCCAATGCTAGAACTAGAAGTAGAGAGAATGCAACTAAGGAAATATAATTAAGACTCAAAAATTGATAGAAGAATATTCTCTAAAAACCAACCCCAAAAACATAGAAAATTTGTAAGAAAGAGTATGGAAGGAGGTATTGGAGAATAAATTGCAAAAGCACAAAAATTATCAAATACCCTATTCCAAAATCTAAGAAGGGACAAAACAAATCATGGAAACAAACACAACTAAGGAGATACCATTAAAAATGGAAGTTAGGTTGAATTATCAGTCAAAAATTTTGTGTCGATGGACTTTAATGGAAGTAATGAAACACAACCCTCATCTATAAGAATAGCTTAGTAAAGCGAGAAGAAAATCAATGGAAAATTATTTCAACTCCAACAATTGGTATCAGAGTAGGTATTTTAGTCACCAGCCATGGCTGAAAGCAGTGATGTATTTCGTATGTTGGCTGTTGAGGATAATTTGGATGGTACCAACTACCCGTTGTGGGCTTATATGATGCGACATGTATTGGTTGCAAAAGGACTATGGAACATTGTGCAGGGAGCTGGAAAACCTCCTATCACACCTGCAAATGTTACAACAACAGGTACAGAAGCTGATGCAGAAGGTGTCGAAGATGATGATATTCTGCATATTCCTATTTGTACTGTGGTTTCTGCTGCACCTACTGCAAAGCAGATTCGTTGGGATGGCAAAGATGCCCAGGCACATGCATTGATAGCTTTTTCTGTCAAACGTGCCATTATTCCTCATATTCGCTCTTGCAGAACAGCTAAGGATGCTTGGGATACACTTACCACATCGTACCAAGCTAGGAATGAGGCTCATGTTGCTTACCTCCAAAAACAGTTGGAGAGTGAGCACATGAATGAAGGTGATTCTATGGATAGTTTCCTAACAAAGATCAAAGACTTGAAGGAACAGTTGATTTCTGCCGATGAGGTTATACCAGATAGCTCATTTGTGCAGACCGTTTTGAATGGTCTTCCAGATTCATATCAGAGTTTTGCTTCTACTCTTCGGTTGATGATGAAAGGCAATCCAAATGCCTTGTCATTTGAGGAGTTAGTCTCTCTTTTGTTGCAGGAAGATCACTCCAGGCAGAACAGGTCCATTATGCGTGTTGCAGATCAAGCTTTCCTCGCTAGTCAGAAGGGTAAAGGAAAATGGAGCTCTTCTACTAGTAAGCAGAAATCTGCAAATGCTGCACATTCAAAGAACCAAACAAAGATGAGAAAAAAAATCAGAAAAGCAGAAATTGTTTTGTAAGTACTGTAAAGGGAATGATCATATCATAAAGAACTATCCAAAACTGGTTGCAAAAGAGGCAAAGAAGAAAGAGGCTGGAATGGTTGTTGAAGAAGCCTCTACACCAAAAACGGAGTCTCCTAATCTTGTGCAGGAAGAAGAATGAGCATTTACTACTGTTTGCAGTTTTGACCCATCTTCTCATGAGCAGTGCATGTCTGCAGTAGACTCAGATGTTTGGTATTTTGACAGTGGGGCGACCAAACATATTACCTCGCAGTGCACTTTCTTCTCTTCACTCGAGCCTCCCCTACAAGGAATATTGTTACATGCGCCAACAACTCCTCTTATCCTATTATGGGAGTTGGTAAGATCATTTTGACTACTGCTGATGGTAGTTCTTTCACTTTGTCAGATGCTTTATTTGTGTCAGGGATCAAGAAGAACCTGTTATCAGTTTCTGCATTAGCCAAGATTGGCTTGGTTGTGAAATTTGTTGATGACAAGTGTACAGTTCATGATCTGTCAAATGGCCATGTGATTATTGCTTCTGGCATTTTATGTAGTGGGCTATATAAGCTCATTGACTATGAAAGATCAGTAAATGATTTAGCATGTGCAATAAATGATTCTCAGGCTATGTCAGATGCAAAGCTTTGGCATGCACGCTTTGGTCATCTAAATTTTGCTGGTTTGCTACGCCTGTAGAAATCTGAAATGGTGTCCTCTTTGCCCAACCTTGAGGCACCTGGAAAACATGTTTGTGAAGGCTATATTTTGGGCAAAATGCAGCGTTCGTCCTTTCCAAAAGATGGTTCAGTTCGAGCTACTCAGAAATTACAGCTTGTACATAGTGATGTCTGTGGTCCTATGCAGACACCTTCTTTTGGGAATTATCTTTACTTCGTGACTTTCATCGATGATTTTTCCAGGCATGCATTGGTATATCCATTGAAGGCAAAGTCCAAAGTGTTCATGTGCTTCAAATAGTTTTTGGTTTTGGCTGAAAATCTATCAGCATGTAAAATGGGCACCCTCCGTTTTGATCGAGGGGGGGAATATATGTCTTCTAATCTTAATGCATTTTTGGCTGAACGTGGGATAAAACACCAGTGTACAGTGTCGTATACACCTCAACAGAATGGAGTTGCTGAACGAAAGAATAGGTCACTCATGGAGATGGCGAGGTGTTTGGTCAAGGGTCAGGCTTTACCACATAGTTTTTGGCTTGAGGCTGTCATGTGTGCAGCATATGTACTAAACAGGTGTCCCACTAAAGTGCTGCAGTCTATCACTCCATATGAGGCTTGGCATGACCGCAAGCCATCTGTTGCTCATCTGCGTGTTTTTGGTTGTTTGGCATATGCATTAGTGCCTGAACAACATCGCAAAAAATTGGATGATAAAACAGTAAAATGTATTTTTCTTGGGTACAGATCTGAAAGTAAAGGCTATCGTCTGTATCATCCACAGACTAAACGCATTCCGGTTAGCCGTGATGTTGTTTTTGTGGAAGATGCTATTCAGCCATTGCTTTCATGTACTAAGGAGACATCTGTTAGCTCCAAAGACATGTATGATACTTTGTTGCCTCTTTTTACGGGTGGACAGTCTAGTGTTGGTCCTAATGAGGCAAATTCTCAACCTTTGCAGGTTTCATATAATGACGCAGATAATTCCATTTCTGATGCAGATGTACATGATGCGCTTATTGATGAGAGAGCTGATATTGAGCAGGCAAGAACTATGCCAAAATGGCTGGTGCAGACCTTGCGTGATAGCAAATTAGATGCACCTCTGTCAGATCATACTCAATCAAGCTCTCATAGTGACTATTTTGCATCAGATTGCTATGCTATGGCTGCATCTAGTCTCTGTGATGAGAATGAGCCTGCTTTGTTTGATGAAGCACAAAATTTAGAAAATTGGATGGCAGCTATGCAATCTGAATATGATGCAATAATGAAGAATGGTACTTGGTCTTTATGTGACTTGCCTCCTGGCAAGAAGGCCATTGGCACTAAGTGGGTATACAAGCTAAAGCGTAAACGTGATGGTACAGTTGAAAAGTATAAAGCCAAGCTTGTTGCAAAGGGTTATGTGTAGGAAAGAGGCATTGATTTTGATGAGACTTTTGCACCTACATGCCATATGACTACGGATCGGAGCATTTGTGCACTTGCAGCCCCTGATGGTTGGAATGTACATCAGTTGGACATTAAAACTGCATTTCTGAATGGTTACTTGCATGAAGAAGTGTATGTTTTTCAGCCCCGTGGCTTTGTGCAAAAAGGGCATGAAAACCAGGTGTGTAGGTTAAAGAAGACATTATATGGTTTAAAGCAAGCACCACGTGCTTGGTATGAGAAGATACATGCCTATCTGATTGCACATGGTTTTGAGAACAGTCCAACTGAAAGCACCTTATATGTTAAGTGTGCTAATGATGTACTTCTGATCATTGTGGTTTATGTTGATGACATGCTGCTCACTGGTCCTCATGAGAGGCATATTGCTGATTTTAAGGCTGATTTGCATGCCTCATTTGAGATGTATGATTTGGGGCATTTGCATCACTATTTGGGCATTCAATTTATGCAAGTTGATGGTGGAATGGCTTTGTGTCAAACGAAATATATTGACACATTATTTCAGCGGTTTGGCCTTGAAGATTATAAGCCTATTGCCACTCCTATGGAGACAGGTTTACGCTTGAGTCTTCATGATGCTGGAGATGTATTTGATGGTGTTCTCTATTAGCAAGTTGTTGGATGCTTGATTTACTTATGCATTACTCGGCCTGATATTCAGTTTGCTGTCTCACAAATGAGCAGGTTTATGCATTGCCTAGGAGTCAAGCATTGGCAGGCGGTTAAGCATATCTTTCGCTACTTGAGTGGTACTCGGCTACTTGGGTTTTTTTATCGCAAGGGGGGATCATTACCGCCAAATTTGCATGGTTTTTCTGCTCTGATTGGGCTGGTTGCTATGACACTCGTGTGTCAACTAGTGGCTTTTGCTTCATGCTTGGTAGCTCATGTATATCTTGGTTGAGCAAGAAGCAGCCTACTGTGGCCACTTCCAGTTGTGAGGCTGAGTATAGGGCAGCTTTCACAACTACTATTGAGTGTGTGTGGCTCAGACGCCTTATGGCTGATTTGGGTGTTGGTCAGTCTTCTGCCACCACCATCTTCACTGATAGTCAGAGCGCATTGGCAGTTGCGAGGAACCCTCTGTTCCATGCTCGCACTAAGCACATTGAGGTGCATTATCATTATGTCAGGGAGAGGTTCTCTGCTGGGGAGATCAGCTTGGCATATGTGCCCACGCAAGAGAACATTGCAGACCTTTTCACAAAGGCTCTGCCCAGGGAGAAGTTTGAAGCTTTCCGCAAAGCTTTGGGCTTACTTCCTTTTGTGGAGTGATTTCCACATAGCTTGGCACTTCCTTATACATGAGTGCCAGCCACTTGTTCACTGCATCACTGCCAAGGGGGATTTGTTGATATATTTAGGTAGTGATATGTGTGAACACTCTAGGACCGCCGGGGCACTTTTTTCCCTCTTTAGGAGGTTTTTTTCCCCCGGCTTGTATATACGCCCTAATGGGCTACTTATCTTTGTACATTCTCTAGTAATACATTCAATATTGTGTGTTGTGCTCCAAGCTTCTTCTTCTTCCTTGTGTTGTTCGCGTGCTTCCGCAGACGTCTAACTCCAACACCTCATATGAGATCATCTTAGGAAGACCCTTTATGAGAAAGCTACAAGTTCTTCAAGATTGGGGAAAGGACTGCCTGTACTTGCAGAACCTAGGGGATGTAACGAAAGTCAACCTAAGGAAGGGAAATTATGATGACATATCTCCTAAGGAATGGAATAAGGTACACAATGAACATGATAGTATAAATGAATCAAAGCAAATATCAATTGAAGAAATTGAAGATGAAGCATCACTTTGGGCATTTTGTCCAACAAGAAAAAAATTACCAAAAAGATTTCTTTTGAGAAAAGAAGATTGTATGAATGACAAGAAAAGAGAGGATGAGAGATATATACCTCAAAAGTTCCATGATGAAGATTTAGAACCCTATGGATGGACTCAGACCTTGTCTACATTAGATGCAGCCAATGAAGAGAATGTGGGGATAAATTTTCAAAATGAGGAGGGGTATGATATCTTTCACGTAGGACTAAGGATGATAAGAGTGGAAGAGGAGCAATTAGCATCCAAAACAAAATAGCAAAAATTGGATCTAAATGCCAAAACCTCATACCTAGAAACTGTGCAAGCAACTAATCTTATTAAGGATAAAATCTTAGGAAAATACACAAAAATTAAACATCAAGAAGAGGAGGTAATAGACACCCAACAAAAGAAACTAAAACAAAAAACTCAGATGTCTAAGGAGGATGAGAAAAAAATGATGTTCCATCAAACTTTAAAAAATATGAGGTTGAAGAGAGATTGTTGTTGAACTTGAAACTGCATAGGGATAAAAAAAATAGGAGACTACTATGATAATCAAGAAGAAACAAAAAATATAGTAATCACCCAAGAGGGGGCAGAAGACAAGCATATTGTAAGAACAGATGATATGACAAAGGAAGAAGAAGAGGCCTTAATCAAACTAGTTAGGGAATTTAGAGATGTATTTTCCTACAACTACAAAGATCTTAAAGGGATAGATCCTAAAATTTTTGTGCATAGAACACCTATAGCACTAGATGTTAAACCTACTAAACAAAGGCATTCTACATACAATGATAAATACTCTACAAAGATTAAGGAGGAAATACATAAGTTATTGGCCGTTGATTTAATTGAACTCAAGTTGAAATGTAACACTATGAAGGCCTATATGATCAAATGATGAATGCTAAGATAGAGGTGGTCTTCGTTAAAAAATTAGGTATCTTTATTATCTTATTTCCAAGAACTCCGTGGACATCTAGAGAAGAGAACCACAATAGTAGCAGTGGTAAAGAAGAGAAGAAAAGAACCACAATAGTAGCAGTGGTAAATAACCACATCAAATGTGAGAGGAAGCAAGAAGAGTGTGGAAGTGGAAGAAGAGATACCAGAAGAAGACTTAGCAAGAGGATCCACATTGACCCACAAGATAAAAGCAAACAATGAACAAGAAAAGTTAGCAGAGTCAATTAAGGTAGTTCCATCTAAAGCAAGCTCTGATGCTAAGACAGATAGTGATGTGGAAGGAATTTTTCTACAAAGTTTAAACTTGTCAAAATCAAATACTTCTAGCAAGCAGATGGGAGTTTATTTTAAAGGTACAAAAGGAATGGCCAAGATAGTGTAATCTGAAAAGGGAATATATCTAGAAGATATGGTGGAAACCAAAGAGTCGGAAGGAATAACCTTAGTGATAGACCAAGATTGGAAAGAAGAAGAAATCAATGAAGAAATAGAAGTTGTCATCAAATTGGTGGAAACAGATACAATAGAAGTAAAGGATGTGGATGAAAAGACAAAAGATCAAAAAAAAATTGTGGAAGATATCCATAACATTTTGGATTATAATCAATAAGAAAATGAAATTAATGATATAGAAATGAAGAACATATCAGACCAAGAGGAAGAGTAGGAAAGAAGAGATATAGGAGATGAGGAAGATCATCAAGGAAACGATCAAAGCTTTAAAGAACTTGAGGATGATAAACAGAAGCATGAACAAGAAGAGGAGCATCGAGAAGAACAACATTGATGAGAATCCGATGAGGAGAATGAAGAAGAAACTGAAAATAGATAGATAGAAGTGGAAAAGAAAGAAGAGTCCTTAGAGATAACCAGGTTTCCTAGGGATATAAGAGGAACTGTGAAATTATGTTGAATCATATTGAGAAATTCAAACCTTCAAGCAAAAATATAATTTTATCGTCTATAGCTACTGAAGCTGAATAATTATTGAAGATCATAGAAGAGAGTGAAGCATACTTGTAGGAGAATTAAGTGAACAAAAGAGAATCAATGAATCTTGCCAAGAAAAGATCATTTAGTCGAAAACAAAAGTAGTGTATGATAGAAATAAAATCATCTTTACCATATTAGTAGTAGTGGTAAAGAAGAGAAGAAAAGAACCAAAGCTAACAAGAAAGGTGAGAGGAACCTAGAAGAAGGTGGAAGTTGAGGAAGAGACATCAGAAGAAGATTTAGCAAGAGGATCCACATTAATCCACAAGATAGAAGAAGACAACGAAGAACAAAAGTTAGCCGATTTAGTTAAGGTAGTTCCATCCAAAGCAAGCTCTAAAGGCTAAGGCAGAGAATGATCCAAGATAGTGGAATCTGAAAAGGGAAGCTTATATCTCGAAGATATCATGGATGTTGATATATTTAGGTAGTGATGTGTGTGAACACTCTAGGCCTTCCGGGGCACTTTTTTCCCTCTTTAGGAGGTTTTCTTTCCCCGGCTTGTATATATGCCTATTGCCCTAATGGACTGCTTATTTTTGTACATTCTCTAGTAATACATTCAGTATTGTGTGTTGTGCTCCAAGCTTCTTCTTCTTCCTTGTGTTGTTCGCATGCTTCTACAGATGTCTAACTCCAACAATTGGTATAAGAGCAAAGCACTACTTCATCTAGGGCGTCGTCTACACCTCCCCAGTTGCAGTCTCAGAATCGCACAAAATTTTCTCAAGGTGTTTCAAAGATCAAAACAGCTTTGTTGTGTGTTGCCGAAATCGCGATCTGAGCTCGTTTTGACCTTCGAATGCACTATCGCAATGCTTGTGTAGGCTATTCTTTTTGTGCCAAAGATATATAATAGTTTTGGTTCGCCATTATAAGCGTCTCAAAGTCTGCTACAGGTCTAGCAGAATTTGTCAGGGTACTTCTGTTCAACTTTTTTGAGATATAGTCAATTTTTTGCATCAAGGTATTTTAGTCATTGGATGGTACCAACTACCCGTTATGGGCTTATATGATGCGACATGTATTAGTTGCAAAAGGACTATGGAACATTGTGCAAGGAGTTGAAAAATGTCCTATCACACCTCAACTGTTACAACTACAGGTATTGAAGTTGATGTAGAAGGTATCGAAGATGATGATATTCTACATATTCTTGTTCGTGTTGTGGTTTCTGCTACACCTACTGCAGAGCAGATTCCTTGGGATGGTAGAGATGTTCAGGCACATGCATTGATAACTTTGTCTATCAAACTTGCCATTATTCCTCACATTCGCTCTTGCAGAACAGCTAAGGATGCTTGGGATACACTTACCACATTGTATCAAACTAGGAATGAGGGTCGTGTTGCTTACCTCCAAAAACAGTTGGAGAGTGAGCACATGAATGAAGGTGATTCTATGGAAATTTTTCTAACAAAGAACAAAGACTTGAAGGAACAGTTGATTTCTGTTGATGAGGTTATACGAGATAGCTCACTTGTGCAGACCGTTCTAAATGGTCTTCTTGATTCATATTAGAGTTTTGCTTCTACTCTTCGATTGATGATGAAAGGCAATCCAAATGCCTTGTCATTTGAGGAGTTAGTCTCTGTTATGTTGCAGGAGGATCAATTCACGTAGAATAGGTTCATTATGTATGTTGCAGATCAAGCTTTCCAGGCTAGTTAGAAGGGCAAAGCAAAATGGAGCTCTTCAAGTAGTAAGCAAAAATCTGCTAATTTTGCACAATCAAAGAGGGAAGACAAAGATGAAAAAAAAATTAGAACAGCAAAACTTGTTTTTCAAGTACTGTAAAGGAAATGATCATATCATAAAGAACTGTCCAAAATTGGCTGCTAAAGAGGCAAAGAAGAAAGAGGCTGGAATGGTTGTTACAGAGGCCCCTACACCAAAAACAGAGTCTGCAAATCTTGTATAGGAAGAAGAATGGGTGTTTACTACTGTTTGCAGTTTTGACCCATTTTCTCATGAGCAGTGTATGTCTACAGTAGACTCAGATATTTGGTACTTTGACAGTGGGGCGACCAAACATATTACATCGCAGCGTAGTTTATTATCTTCACTCGAGCCTCTCCCTACAGGGAATATTGTTACATGTACCAACAACTCCTCTTATCCTGTTATGGGAGTTGATAAGATCATTTTGACTACTACTGATGGTAGTTCTTTCACTTTGTCAGATGCTTTATTTGTGCCAGGGATCAAGAAGAATCTGTTATCAGTTTCAGCTTTAGCCAAGATTGGCTTAGTTGTGAAATTTGTTGATGATAGGTGTACAGTTCATGATCTGTCAAATGGCGATGTGATTATTGCTTCTGCCATTTTATGTCGTGGGTTGTATAAGCTCATAGACTATTAAAGATCTATAAATGATTTGGCATGTGTAGTACATGATTCTCAGGATATGTCAGATGCAAAGCTTTGGCATGCACGCCTTGGTCATTTGAATTTTTCTAGTTTGCTACCCAAACTTGAGGCACCTGGAAAACATGTTTGTGAAGGTTGTATTTTGGGCAAAATGCAGCATTCCTCCTTTCCAAAAGATGATTCAGTTCGGGCTACTCAGAAATTGCAGCTTGTACATAGTGATGTTTGTGGTCCTATGTAGACACCTTCTTTTGGAAATTATCTTTACTTCGTAACTTTCATTGATGATTTTTCTAGGCATGCATGGGTATATCCATTGAAAGCAAAGTCTGAAGTGTTCATGTGCTTCAAACAGTTTTTGGTTTTGGCTGAAAATCTGTCAGCATGTAAAATGGGCACCCTCCATTTTGATCGAGGGAGGGAATATATGTCTTCTGAATTTAATGCATTTCTGGCCGAATGTGGGATAAAACACCAATGTACAGTGCTATATACACCTCAATAGGATGGAGTTGTTGAACGAAAGAATAGATCACTCATGGAGATGGCGAGGTGTATGGTCAAGAGTCAGGCTTTACCACATAGTTTCTGGCTTGAGGCTATTATGTGTGCAGCATATGTACTTAACAGGTGTCCCACTAAAGCACTGCAGTCTATCACTCCATATGAGGCTTGGCATGATCGCAAGCCATCTATTGCTCATCTACGTGTTTTTGGTTGTCTAGCATATGCATTAGTGCATGAACAACATCGCAGAAAATTGGATGATAAAGCAGTAAAATGCATTTTTGTTGGGTACAGTTTTGAAAGTGAAAGCTATTGTCTTTTTCATCCACAAACTAAATGCATTCTGGTTGGTCGTGATGTATTTTTTGTGGAAGATGCTATTCAGCCATTACTTTCATGTACTAAGGAGACATTTGTTAGCTCAAAAGACATGTATGATACTTTGCTACCTCTTTTTACATGTGCACAGTCTAGTGCTGGTCCTAATGAGGCAACTTCTCAGCCTTTGTAGGTTTCATGTGATGATGCAAATCATTCCATTTCTCATGCAGATTTACATGATGCACTTGTTGATGAGAGAGCTGATATTGAGCAAGAAAAAACTATGCCAAAATGGTCGGTGCAGACTTTGTGTGATAGCAAATTAGATGCACCTCTTTCATATCGTACTTGGTCAGGCTCTCATACTGCCTCTTTTGCATCAGATTGCTATGCTATGGCTGCCTCTAGTCTTTATGATGAGACTGAACTTATTTCATTTGATGAAGCACAAAATTCTGAACATTGAATCTCTACAATGCAATCTGAATATGATGCTATATTAAAGAATGGTACTTGGTCTTTATGCGACTGTCCTCCTAGCAAGAAGGCCATTAGCACAAAGTGGGTGTACAAGCTAAAGTGTAAACCTGATGGAATAGTTGACAGGTATAAGGTTAGGCTTGTTGCAAAGGGTTATGCACAGGAAAGAGGCATTGATTTTGATGAGACCTTTGCACCTACATGCCGTATGACTACTGTCCGGAGCATATGTGCACTTGTAGCCCCTCATGGTTGGAACGTACATCAGTTGGATGTTAATACTACATTTCTCAATGGTGACTTGCATGAAGACGTGTATGTTTTTCAGTCCCGTGGCTTTGTGCAGAAAGGGCATGAAAACCAGGTGTGCAAGTTAAAGAAGGCATTATATGGTTCAAAGCAAGCACCACGTGCTTGGTATGAGAAGATACATGCCTATCTGATTGCACATGGTTTTGAGAACAGTCCAACGGAAAGCACCTTATATGTTAAACATGCTAATGATGTACTTCTGATCGTTGTGGTTTATGTTGATGACATGCTGCTCACTGGTCCTCATGACTTGCATATTGCTGATTTTAAGGCTGATTTGCATGTCTCATTTGAGATGTCTGATTTGGGGCATTTGTATCATTATTTGGGCATTCAGTTTATGCACATTGATGGTAGAATGGCTTTGTGTCAAACAAAATATATTGACACATTATTGCAGTGTTTTGGCCTTGAAGACTGTAAACCTATTGCCACTCCTATGGAAACGGGTTTACGACTAAGTCTTCATGATGTTGGAGATGCATTTGATGTTGTTCTCTATCAATAGGTTGTTGGATGCTTGATTTACTTATGCATTACTCGGCCAGATATTCAATTTTTTGTCTCACAAATGAGTAGGTTTATGCATTGCCCAGGAGTTAAGCATTGGTAGGCGGTTAAGCGCATCTTTTGCTACTTGACTGGTACCTGGCTACTTGGTTTGTTTTATCCCAAAAGGGATCACTACCACCAGATTTGCATGCTTCTTCTGACTTTGATTGGGCTGGTTGTTATGATACTCGTGTGTCCACTAGTGGTTTTTGCTTGATGCTTGGTAGTTCATGCATATCTTGGCTGAGCAAGAAGTAGCCTACTGTGCCCACTTCTAGTTGTGAGGCTAAGTATAGGGTAGCTTTCACAACGAGTGTTGAGTGTGTGTGGCTTAGATGCCTTATGGTTGATTTGGGTGTTGGTCAGTCCTCTGCCACCACCATCTTCACTAACAATTAGAGCACATTGGTAGTTGCGAGGAACCTTGTGTTCCATGCTCGCACTAAGCACATTGAGGTGCATTATCATTATGTCAGGGAGAGGTTCTCTACTGGGGAGATGAGCTTGGCATATGTGCCCATGCAGGAGAACATTGCAGACCTTTTCACAAAGGCTCTACCTAGGGAGAAGTTTGAAGCTTTCCGCAAAGATTTGGGCTTACTTCCTTTTGTGGAGTGATTTCCACATAGCTTGAAACTTCCTTATACATGAGTGCCAGCTCCCTGTTCATCGCATCACTCCTAGGGGGGATTTGCTGATATATTTAGGTAGTAATGTGTGTGAAAACTCTAGGACCGTTGGGGTACTTTTTTCCCTCTTTAGGAGGTTTTTTTTCCCCCCAGCTTGTATATATGCCTATTGCCCTAATGGACTACTTATCTTTGTATACATTCAGTATTGTGTGTTATGCTCCAAGCTTCTTCTTCTTCCTTCTGCTGTTCACGTGCTTCTGCAGACGTCTAACTCCAACAATGGAAACCAAAGAGTCAGAGGGAATAACCTTAGTGATAGACCAAGATTCAAAAGAAGAAGAAAGTAATGAATAAATAGAAGGTATGATCAAATTAGTGGAATCAAATACATTAGAAGTAGAGGATGTAGAACATTCATGATGATATTCAACAAGAAAATGAAATCAATGATATAGAAATGGACATATCAAACCAAGAGGAAAAGTAGGAAAGAAGAGATATAGGCGATGCAAAAGAACATCAAGGAAATGATCAAGATTTATGAAGAACTTGAGGATGATCAACAGAAACATGAACAAGAAGAGGAGCATCAAGAAGAACAACATTCATCCCTATGTGATAAGGAGAATGAAGAAGAAAGTGAAAATAGATCGATAGAAGTGAAAAAGCAAGAAGAGCCCTTGAAGATAACCAAGTTTCCTAGGGATATAAGAGGAACCTATGAAATTGTGTTGAATCAAATTGAGAAATTCAGACCTTCAAGTAAAAATATAATTTTATCAGGTATAGCTATTGAAGCTGAATTTGTGAAGGAGGAAAAACTTATTGAAGATCATAGAAGAGAGCAAAGCAGGCTTGCGTGAGAATTAAGTGAACAAAAGAGAATCAATGAGTGCTACCAAGAAAATATCATTTAGTTGGAAAGAGAAGCAGTGCATGACAGAGATAAAATATTTTTCTAGAGGAAAATGTGACAATGAGAGTCAGAATATCAAGAAAATGGAAGGTGATATTATACACTTGGAATCAAGGAACAAAATTTTGCATATGTCCTATCAAGTGCTAAGCAAAGCAGTTGAGGAAATCAATAGAATCTTGATGGAGAAAGGACATTACAGGGTGGAATGAAGTATCTCTGACAATCAAAGTGAAGAACTGAAGTCAATCAAGAAGGAGCTAGAGAAGATGAAAGAAGATTTAAAAGATGCTAAGGAGTTGGAAAAATAGGCAAGCACACATGAAGCTACTCCAATGAGAGGATATAGTAATCTGAATGAAAAGATAGAAAAAGTTTTTTGACATTGTTCATATGCTCATTTTGCAAAGGAGACTCTGGTAAATTTTTTTAGATTTTAGTTTTTCAAGTATACAATGGTTGAATTTTCTCCTTTATACACTTATTGGTGTGAGCACATAGATTCTCACATAATCTCTTTGATTGGTCATTCTTGTTCATTGATCCATTTTTTTGGGGAGACTTTATCGAAATTCTCCCAGAATTTGACATTTGGTCACTTTTTTAGCCTTAGTGGTGTTTGGACTATTGTAGCTCAATTATCATTCTAGTTAGTTCTTTATAATCATGGCATCATAGGTCTTAGGTACATTTGTTATGAGGGATGATTCTAACACCCCAATGCAACAATGGAAGATGGCTGCCCTCCATTAGGCCCACAACTAGTGATATATGCTTATTGTTCTAAACTTTTCTCTACACCTGTACAAAGAATTAAAATGCAACTTTGGAGGCTTAGACTAGACTATAAGAGCTAACCAAGAAGCTTTAAGTCATCCCAAATGAGCATTCCTTTGGGAGAACCATCCACTACAAGAAAGCCTACCTATTTGTAACACTCTCTGCCTATGTGCAGAGATATAGCTTCACAAACTTAGCAATTTCTCACAACTCACTTAGTGAAATAATTTCAAATTTTGGAAACCTTTGAGGAACTATATAAGAGACCAAATGAAGCTTGAAATCAATGAAAATGAGCACAATGAGAGAACAAAAAATGCTTTGCAATCTGGTATAATCAGATTTGGAAAAGCCTCACTACATCTCTAGATAGATATGAGCAAAATCATGAGAAAATGGGCTAAACAAGTAGGGGGCTGCTTGTTGGAGTTTAGGAGTTCAGTAAACTAAGTGGAAAACTCATGGAATACATACAAAACAATAAAAAAAGGTGGGATGATGCTTATATAGAGTTTTATGTTAACCACCCACCAATCAATGTAGGTGCACTTTTTGGTGGGTGATTGATGAGGTTTGAATTTGATTGAGTTTGATGGAGCTTCTAACTTGATTCCATGAATTTGGGTCCTCCTTTTTTATTGTTCCACTTGAAAAACTCATGGATGATTCATTTTGCATTGTTGTGACTTGATTTTCAACACTCCCCCTCAAGTCTCAATTCCTAGGTCCTTCATTCCAATGCATGCCTTGAAGTATTGTAGATTTACACCATCCAAATCTTTGGTAAACATATATGCATATTGGTCTTTTGTATTGACATGCTCCACCATGACATCCTTTGAAATGATCTTCTCTCTTATAAAGTGGTAATGCACTTCTATATGCTTGAACCTTGCATAGAACACTCGATTTTGAGCCAAGCATATGCTACGTAAATTGTCACAAAAAATAGGTACTTGCTTAACTTGAAAATCAAGACCGACCAAAAACGCCTTGAGCCACATAAGCTCATTGTGCTAAGCCTCTATACTCAGCTTCGATCGAGGAGAAGCTATTGGTTGTTTCTTTGGCATCCATTAGATGTTCTTCTTCCCTAGCATGGTAACATATCCACTAGTGCTCCTCCTGTCATCTCTAGAACTTGCCCAATCAGCATCATAATAATCTTGTACATTTAATCCATCATCAAAAGGATAATATAGCCCTTCATTCATTGATACCTTGAGGTATTGAAGTACCCTTTTGGCTGCAACAAGATGGGGCACTCTTATTGCCTGCAAAAATTGAGATAACACTCTACATGTGCAGTATATGGTCTTACCATAGTAGCATACAAGAGAGAACCAATTATTGACCTATACATGATCACATCCTTCACTTCTTCACCCTCATGAGCACTTAGTTTAACACTTACCTCTAATGGATTTGAAATGGGCTTGCAATCACACAAGCCAAACTTCTTCAAATGATCTAGAATGTATTTCCTTTGCATCAAGTATATACCTTCCTCTTTATATAGTACCTCAATCCCAAGGAAGTACCTTAAAATCCATAAATCAGAGACTTTAAACTCACATCCAAGCTTCCTCTTTATTTCCTTTATGTTGGCTTCATCATCCCCTGTAATGATCAAATCATCAACATATATACAAACGAAAACAGTTTTGCTACCTTCCTTCTTCACAAAGAGTAATGAATGACTTTGATTGTATCCAAATTTTACCAAGCAGTCCACAAGTATTTGGTTCCAAGCCCTTGGTTCTTGCTTGAGTCCATAAAGAGCCTTCTTAAGCCTACATAGATGATGTGGAAACCTCTCATCTTGAAATCCTTGGGGCTGCTCCATGAAGAATACCTCTTCAAGCTCTCCATTTAGGAAAGCATTCTTCACATCCAACTGGTACATCTTCCAACCTTTTGAGGTTGAAATTGCAATCAAACTTCTTACGGTAGAAATCTTAGCTATTGGACTGAATGTTTTCACAAATTCTATGCCATAGGTTTGAGCAAAACCTTTGGCAACTAGCCCCGCTTTATACCTAGGAGATGCTGCCATTGGCATGCCTCTTTACCTTGTACACCTATTTGTTGCCAATGACTTTCATGTCCTTTGTTCTTGGCACCAATGACCAAGTATCATTTTCTTCAAGTGCCTTGACTTCCTCCTCCATGGCTTCAATCCATTCCCTATGCTTATTTGCTTCTTCACAAAAGTTAGGTTCTTCACAAGTTATAACTTGACTCATGTAGGCATAGTTTCTTGCAATGAATGAATCATAAGTTAACCTTTGAACATGTTATTTACCTCTATTGGATGACCTTACCTTACCATTAGGTGGTAGTTAATCTCTTCCTCCTTGGTTTAGATACCTTAAATCCTAGAGTTTCTAATTTATCCATATCTTTGTCACTTGTAGATTCTATGTCTACCCATCGATGGTCTTCGGCATTTGCCTTTTCCTTTCCTTTGCTACTTATTTTAGTTGAATGAGATTCATTCCTTGTCCTTCCATGCCAAGCTGATGTAGTAATCTCCTCTCATGGTGTGCTTGAAGTGGTTGGACGACTCATATCCATGCTTTGTTGTTGCTCTTTGAACTGCTTCTCGGCTTCATATGCATCGTCAACCTGTAACACATCTTTGCTACTATAGCAAGGTTGAAACTCATCAAATATTATATCCCTACACACCTTAAGCTCTTTTGTGAAAGGATTATAACATATTAAACCATTTTTCTCTTAATAATATCCAAGAAATATACACATATCTACCTTCGGGTGTAACTTGTGTCTCAATTCTTGAGGTATGTGAACATAACGCACACAACCAAATACTTTGAGATGTGAAAGATTGGGTTTCTTACCACACCAAGCTTCATAATGTGTAACTCCATGTACTCTTGAGTTTGGACACCTATTCATAATGTATATGGTTGTATTTGTTGCACCAGCCCTATAAGAATTAAGAACATTCATTTCATTTAACAAAGCTCTAGCCACTTTAGCTATTATATTTGTTCTTTCTCTCTACCACTCGAAGTGATAAAACACCTCTGACTTTGACTTCATGCAATACATTCAAACAAACTTTGAATGATCATCTATAAATGTGATAAAATATCTGTTACCTCCAATGGATGGCTCCCTTGTAGGTCCCCATATGTTTGTGTGTAGGAGATTCAACACTTTATTGCTCACATGTGCTCCCTTCTTGAATGGCAATCTGCATTGTTTCCCTAATTGACAAACATGGCACAAATGGTGCATATTCTGAGATGTAAGATCAGATAGACCACTCACCAATCCCTTCCTTTGCATGTCCTTCATCCTTTGTAAGTTTATGTGCCCAATTCTCTTATGCCATAAGTCGATTTCTACAATCTGTTTATTTCCAATTGATAAGTAGATAGTGTGAGGGGTTGATAGCTTTACCTCCATGGTGAAGAGTTTTTCTTGATTCTTTCCTTTTGCTATGAGCTTGTAGTCCTACATGGGGTCTTCAGCAAAACATCCTTGATCATTGAGCCTCACCTCATAACCTCTTTCAACCATTTGACCTACCGGTTGGCACATGCAACACATCCTTCAACACCTTGGAGGTTTGAGATCCATTCAATGCAACATCTCCCACATGTGTAATCTTGTAATCAATTTCATCCCCTATCCCTACATGTCCTTGAGTGATGGGTGAGTGTAAATTAAAGAAAACATCTTTATTGCAACTCATATGGTCACTACAACCACTATTAATGTACCATGTAAAATCTAAATTGACTATTAATTCACTTGACCCATACATCATACGAAAGTTCTCATTTTATGAATTTGTTGAAGTGCTAGCATAACTACCTTTGTTCATTTTTTATCCTTGATTGCCTCCTTCTTTGGACCAACAATCTCTTTAATAATGGCCTAGTTTTCCACAATTATAGCATTATCCATTGGATGCTTCTCTTCCATTTGATCTTCCTCCTCTTCCTCTACTCCTTCCTCTTCCTATCACTCCATACCTTTGGTTGGAGCTTTCTTGGTTGTTTGAGCTTAAGTTTGACCTTCCTCTCCCTCTGCCTTGGGATTTTTATCCACCTCTTTTGCATTTGCCTCTACCTGCATAGAAAACTTAGGCTTGGATGCCCTTTGATTGTGAACCTCCTTGGTTCATCTCCTCAGTCACCATCAATGTGACTAATTGATCAAATTTTGGTAGAGAATCCCTCGCATAAATTGATGTGGTGAATGTCTTCCACCTTTCAAGCCATTAAGAGTGTGTGCAACAAGATTGTCATCTTTGATTGGGCTCCCAAGTGAACCTAGGGCATATGCAAGCTCCTTAAACTTCAAAATGTACTCATTTATGTTAGTTCTTGGTGCTTTCCTAAGATTATTTAGCTCATTCTTCAGTTGAATATTACTTACCTTGGTTGATGAAGATTACAATCTCTCCAAGTTCTCCCAAACCTTCTTGGATGTGTCCAAGATATGCCCTATCATGATATTGCTTATGTGTTGGGATAGAATGAATATGACTCTCCTATCCCTTTCTATCCATGTATTAAGTGCCTTGAGGTGCCCTTGAAGTGGTGTATCATGTACAAGAGGCATTGGCTCGGTGCCACTCACTAATCCCCACAATCCTTTGCCCATAAGGTAGTTTCTAACTCTAAATTTTCATGGTTGATAGTTTCCTTTCTATAAATTTTCTATTTGTGCATTATACTCAGTCATATTGAGCTCTACAATGCTCCTCTAGCTTCTCTTAGGTGTTTGTATTCTTCACAAGGTGTGAATATTACCATTTGATAGCTTATCCCCTAATAACCTTCGATCAGTTGAGATCTTGATCACCTTAGCCCCTTTTGATGTCTTCTTCCTTTGATAAGTCCTCCTTGTGCTTCCACGAGTCATCTTGGTCCTTTCAAGTCTTCTATATGATGTCTAGTGATGTCTCCAAGACTCCAAAATGCTATGATACCACTGATGGGGGATGATTCTAACACCCCAATGCACTTTGCATACTTAAACTAGACTTTAAGATCTACACAAAAAGCTTTAGATAATCCCAAATGAGTATTCTAGTTGGTAGAACCATCCACTACAAAATAGTCTACATGTTTGCAACACTCTCTGCCTATGTGTAGACATATAGCTTCACAAACTTAGCAGTTTCTCACAACTCACGTGGTCAAAGAATTTGAAATTTTGGCACAATTTGGGGAACTATATGAGAGACCAAATGAAGTTTGAGATCAATTAAAATGAGTAAAATTAGAGAACAAACAATGCTCTGCAATCTGGTACAATCAGATTTGGAAAAGCCTCACTACAACTCTAGATAAAGAGGAGAAAAAGCATAAGAAAATGAGCTAACCAAGCAAGGGGGATGCTTGCTAAAGTTTAGGACTTCACTAAACTATGGGAAACTCATGGAATTCATACAATGCAATAAACGAAGTGGGGATGGTGCTTATATAGAGTTTTATTTTGCCTACAATCTAGCTAACCACACACCAATCTATGTCAGTGCACTTTTTGGTGCGTGATTTATGAGATTTCAATTTGATTGAGTTTGTTGGAGCTTCTAACTTGATTCAATGACTTGGTTTCCTCCTTTGTGATTGGTCCACTTGCTAAACTTATGGATGAGTTGTTTTGCTTGGTTGAGACTTGATTTTCAACAAATGTGGTTGATTGGGGTCTAGTGCCATTGTTCTTAAGAGGAGCTATAACTTGTAGTGCAAAGAACATTTTGAGATCCAAAAATTTGATGGCAAAAACTTTGATCTATGGAATACTCAAATTAAAGATGTGTTGATTTCGAGGAGGGAATGGAAACTAGTAAATGGGATCTCAAAAAAGCCTACTAACATGGATGATGATAATTGGGATGAGTTGGATGAGATGGCTAGGGCTACCTTTCAATCATACCTAGTAGATAATGTTTACTTTATAGTATTGGACTCTACAATTGAAGAGGAGCTTTGGAAGAAATTATGCAATACATATGAAAAAGAAATGGCATCAAATAAAGTGCACCTAGTGAGAAAGTTATATGACCTTCGCATGAAGGACACAAATAGTGTCGCTACTCATCTAAATGATTTTGATGCTATATTCTCTCAGTTACAGGTTCAAAAAATGGAAATGGATAATGAAATGAAAGTAGTCTTGTTACTATGCACCTTATCATCATCATGGGATACATTTTGCATAGCTATTAGCAATAGTGTATGTAGCAATAGTGTAACTGGTGGTAAGTCGGTTTATGATGACATATGTGGAGAACTCTTGAGTCAAGAGATCTATGGAAAGTCTATGGTTGGAACCTAGAAAGGAAATGCATATAATGTTTGTGATTCTTACCAAGGAAAGAATTAGCACTATAGTAGGAGCAAGAACAAGGAAAATAATGGTCAATGGAATAAGAGTAGAAGTAAATCAAGCTAGAGATATATCGAGTGCCATTATTGTCCTTTATTATGAAGAAAGACTACTATGCATTAAAGAATGCTAAAAGTAAAGGAGAAAATGTTCATGGGCATGTTAAACAGTTACCTGCACCATTTGCTTTGACTTTGAAGATATAAGAAATTAATGCTATTTCTAATGATTCTGATGCATTGAGACTTGATAGTATTGTGCCCACTATGGCTCTTATGGCTAATTCTCTTTCCCACACAAGGATGATAGATTTTGATGCCTCTTTCCATGTGACACCACATATATAATGATTCTTTGCTTATGCATCAAAGTCTCTTGGTACCGTGATAATTGATGACTCTTACTAGTGTGACCTTGTCGGGATTGGAGATGTGTTTGTGTAGTTCATTAATGGTTCAAAATTCACTATGCGTAATGTACGACATGTACCTCAGATATCATGCAATTTGATGTCAGTTGTTCAACTTGATGACCTTGGTTACAAAGTGATCTTCTATGCCCAATCCTTTCTCATACCAAAGGGCAATATGGTTGTTGCAAAAGTAAGAAAATTTGGCTCACTTTATCCTTTATTTGTATAAGCACTTGTTAGTTCTCATTGAACAACCTATGGATTGTATTTGGCATGAACATTTGGGCCACATATCTTGTAATGGAATGGAAAATCTTTCTCATTCTAGCTTCTTACTTATGTTATCTTTCTCTGTTTTTTCATTTTTTGAGCATTGTCACTATGCAAAGAAAACTAGGAATGTCCATAACATGCACATTGAATCTTCAATTTAGCCTTTACACCCCATTCACTGAGATGTGTGTGGTCCTATGCCCACAATTTCATTAGGTGGTTCTCTTTACTTTATCACTTTCATAGATGATTCTGCCACAAAATCCTAGGTATATCCTATCAAGCCAAAAAATGAGGTACTCCCTACTTTCAAAAAATGACTTGCTTCACTTGAGACTGAAAACGGAACTAAGCTCAAGGATTTAGATTCTGATAATGAAGGTGAGTATATCTCAGATGAATTCAGCCTTTTATGTTAGTCTAGATTAATTTTGTGAGATTTTATAGCTCCTCATATCCTAATATGGATGGTGTAGTTGAGAGGATAAATAGAACTATTCAGGATAGATTTTTTCTATGTTGCATCATGCAAACCTTTCAAAAGCCTTTTGGACAAAAGAAGCAATGCTACCAGTATTACATGTGATTAACATTTCACCTAGTACTACCAAAGGTATGAAAGTGGCACAAGAGTTATGGATAGGAAATCCACCATATTATGATCATCTTAGAGTTTTTTGTTTGTGAGCCTATGTTCATATACCCAAGAATCTTAGACAAAAAATGGACTATAAGTCAAAGAAATGCATTTTTCTTGGATATGGTCGAGATGGTCAATTTGGATATTCCTTAGTGGATCTTGAAACACGATCAGTGATAAAAAAATAGTGAAGTCATTTTCAATGAGTCTAAGATGCATAAACAACCCATTAAGGAGGCTAAAGTGAGAAGAGTGGTTTTTAGGATACTAGTCCTCTAGTTAGCATGCATAAGAATACTAGTCCTCTGTTCAATAGCCACTGAGGATACTAGTCCTCTGTTCAGTAGCCATTGAGAATACTAGACCTCTGTTTAGTAGCCATTGAGATGTTTTGCATGTATCTCACATCCACCTAATAGATTTGATCCAGATTTAAATTTTGTTTATGTTGGCACATGTTGGTGATCCTTCTTGCTACAAAAAAGCTATGTAGACAAAGGATCATGTCAAATGGGATCATGCCATGAAGAGTGCATTGGATTCTATTCACAAGAATGGTACTTGGGATTCGGTACCTTTGCCAAAGGGCAAGAAAGCTTTACCATGTAAATAAATATGTAATCTAAAAATGACATTGGATAATGCTTCTCCAAAGTATAAAGCAACACTAGTTGCAATGGGTTTTAGGCAAAAACATGGTATCAATTTTGAGGAAATCTTCTCTCCAATAGTCAAGATGAGTACATTGTGCACGTTGTTTAGATTCATTGCAATGGAGGGCTTAGAGCTAGTGCAATTGAATGTGAAAATTAATTTCTCCCATGGAGGTATGGAGCAACTAGAGGGTTATGTAGTTCCTAGCAATGATAGTCTAGTTTATAAGCTGAAGCAGAGCTTATATGGACTTAAACAGTCCCCTAAACAATGGAACCCAAAGTTTTATGCTTCTATGAAGTCCCAAGGCTACTCTCAGAGTAATGAAAATCATTGTCTCTAAACAAAGAGATGCTCAAATGGTAGCTTGATATGCTTGATACTTTATGTTGATGATATAATGATTGTGAGGAAGTCCTCGAATGACCTATAATTGCTCAAATAGAAGTTGAGGCAAACATTTGATATGAAGGATGTGGGGGATTCCAAACATATTCTTGGCATGCTCATTACTCATGATAGGAGTAAAAGATGCATATACTTGTCTCAAAGTGAATACATATCCAAAGTACTTTATAGGCTCAATATGAAGGGTGGCAAGGCATTAAGTACACCTTTCTACATATGTGAAATTGAATAAGGGTGATTGCCCAAAATCAAATGAGGAAAAGGAAGTCATGACCAAAATTCTTTATCAGTCTATTATTGGTAGTCTCATGTATGTTATGGTAGCCACAAGACCATACATTGCATTTGCAATAGGTGTTATGAGTAGATACATATCTAATCTTGGCAAGAAGCATTGGGAAGTGGACAAGATGATTTTGAGATATCTAAGTGGCATTAACGAAGTGTCTATGCTTGGCTAGAGGATGTCATTGGTTACACATATTCTAATTATGTTGGTTGTGTAGGCAATCAAAAGTTTATATCAAGGTACAATCTTCACTTTGCTTGAGGTATTATCTCTTGGGGATCTCATCTTTAAGAATGTACAATTGTTTCCACTATAAAAGCAAAGTATAATGCTACAAGTGAGGCACATAAGGAAGCATTGTGGCTTTCTCGTTTTGCTTGTGATATGGGTCTACCTCAGCATGTGCCTTGTTTGCTTGGTGATAGTTAGAGTGTCATTTCTTTGGCTAAGAATCTGGTCTATCATGCAAAGACCAAGCATGTTGAAGTGAGGTATCACTTCATTGGAGACCACTTCACCACTAAATGTATTATTCTTGAGAATGTTCATACTCAAGATAATGTTGTAGATGCTTTGACTAAAGCTCTACCTTAGGATAGCTTTCAACATTTTTGTCACTTGATGGGGGATACTTGATTCATGTTCTTGCACAATTGCATAAACACAATAGAGAGAGACAAGAGACTGAACAGAAGATTGGGTACAATCTCCCCCCACATACTAAGATGGACGAGTCTATTAGGGTATGTGTATTTATAGGTATTTATCATTGCATCCTGAATAGAAGATACATGAGGGTGGCACTTCAAAAATCGTGCATTTACGAAAAACTACTTTATTTACGAAATCATCACTTTCTAAGCGATCTACTATTTTTACAAAAAAATGTCACTTTCTAAAGCAATCTATTATTTTCACAAAAAATATATAAAATATTTCTTTTAACTATCTTCAAAAATATCTAAATAAATCCACATGCATTCATGCCCTCATGATTCTTCACCTACTAAATAAAAAACACAATCACATTAGAAACCTCAAGACATTAAAATCCATATAAGATTCCATTTTTCCATAAAGTATAACATGCCTCCTAGTTGATGAGAAACTAACCTCAATTGATAAGGATAAAAAATACCTCAATAGCTAGTCACATCTCCCATCATTGAACAATCATAAGCATGTTCCATGTAAAAACACATGTATGGAACTGGAAATCTGGAAGTTAATGTGACTGTGAATGATACGCAGAGCTAAAGCCTATTTTGGAACCTAAATTTTGAAATAATGCAACCCAAAAGTGATTACAAAAACAAACATTTGATTTAATAGAATAAATTTTGGAAAACCATGATGTGAAAAAAAAACATTTAATTAATAACTTACCATGATGAGAAAAAAATACATTTAATAAATAACTTATCAAAATCCTCTGTAGTATGGGTAAGGTTCCATGGCCTTATATAGAACCAAAACCTGTTACTATGCATGGGAAAAACAGTTTAGCAATATTGGAATTAAAATAGAGAAGGAAAGGTTTTGTCTTGGAAATATATAAAAATATATAAATAAAGAAAAGAGAGTGTTAAATAAATAAATAAATAAAAATAAATGAGAGTATTAGATAAATAAATAAAGGGAAGAGAGTGTTGAATAAATAAATAAATGAGTGTTAAAAGTGATGTTAAATATCAATTAAAAGGAATGGTGTATCAATATGTAAAAAATAGGCTAGTGGATAAAGCTTATATTCTCTTGGAAGTGAGAGATTGTGGGTTCAAATCCGCAACATGCTAACTAGGGAAATAAGTAAGCTAACTAGGGAAATAAATAAGCTCTTATTGCCACTCCTTAGTTAGAGATGGTTCACACATAGCCAATGGCTGGCAACAGAACCAAAGTGAACTAAGAGAACCATGAGTGCCATAGAAGCCAAAGATGCCAATGTTATGCCATAGTTCTATGCCTTAGTCGATGCGCCTTGGATATGATACCATGCACATACACAGAGATAGGACAGAAATGAAATCTCACAAAAACATAAACAAAATAGAAAGAGACAAGAAACTGAACACAAGATTGGGTACAATCTCGCCCCACATACTCTGATGGACATACACAGAGATAGGACATAAATGAAATCTCACAAAAACATAAACAGAATAGAAAGAGACAAGAGACTGAACACAAGATTGGGTAAAATCTTCCCCCACATACTCTGATGGACGAGTCTACCAGAGTATGTGTATTTATAGGTATTTTTAATTATGTCTTGAATAGAAGATACATGAGGGCAGCGCTTCAAAAAAGCGTGCATTTATGAAAATCTGCTCTATTTACAAAATCGTCGTTTTCTAAGCGATCTACTATTTTTACAAAAGTGTCGCTTTCTAAAGCGATCTATTATTTTTACAAAAATATCTAAAATACTATCTTCTAACTATCTTAAAAAATATCTGAACAAATCCGTGCGCATTCACACCCTCATGATTCTTCACGTGCTAAATAAAAAACACAATCACATTAAAAACCTCAAGAAATTAAAATCCATAACATTCCATTATTCCATAAAGTATAACAACATCCTTCGGGGAGCTTTTGGGATCGTTTGGAATAGAAAACGGGGGAAATTTTGGGCTTTCTAGGATTAGGTTGAGTGTTTTGTAGATGTTGACTAGCTTTAGGGTTTTAGAGACTCCTTGACTATGTCTCTGCCTTTTGTTAGAGTTTTCATCGAGTTGTCGTATCCTATGAGTAAATTATGGATTCCTTTTGTAACCATTTTCTAACGTTAATCTTAAATTCTTCTTGTTCTTATAATGAGAGCCTGAGTTGTTCTTCTATAGGTTGGAATCTTATGTGACCAAGTCTCTACCACCATAACTTTTGGTTCCAGGTAAGTCAGTTTTACCATGTGGGGAATAGGGGTTTGTTGTTGTCTCCTCTCATCAAATTCTTGGTCATGTTGGAAATTAGCATAATTATTAGTTTTGTTTAAACCAAAATTACATTGAGGAGGTTATTTAAACTATGGTTGTTGATTGGGTGATTCTTTTGTGTATCAAAAATCTTGATTGCATTTTGGCAGTTAACAATTTAGAAAATTGGTTCTTTGCCTTTGTAGAAGTTGTTGGTTCCATTGCGCTTGTGCTGGTTGGTTTAACAATTGGGAAGCATATTGTGAAGGAGGATAGTTATCTTGGATGGGTGGGTATGGTTCCTCAAGTGATAGCTAAATGTATGATTGAGGGCAATATAGAGGATCAAGGGCCTAAGGATAAAGACATTGTTGGAAGGTACCTTGGGGGTATTGAAGTATCATAGGGTGAGGGGGTGGTGGGAAGTGTTGGAGTTAGACGTCTACGAAAGCACGCGAACAACACAAGGAAGAAGAAGAATCTTGTACCACAACACACAATACTGAATGTATTACTAGAGAATGTACAAAGATAAGTATCCCATTAGGGCAATAGGCATATATACAAGCCGGAAGAAAAAAACCTCCTAAAGAAGGAAAAAAGTGCCCCGGCAGTCCTAGTGTGTTCACACACATCACTACCTAAGTATATCAACAAATCCCCCTTGGCCTCACAACTGGAAGTGGCCACAGTAGGCTGCTTCTTGCTCAACCAAGATATACGTGAGCTACCAAGCATGAAGCAAAAGCCACTAGTGGACACACGAGTGTCATAGAAGGCAGCCCAATCAGAGTCAGAAAAGCATGCAAATATCGTGGTAGTGATCCCTTCTTGGATAAAACAACCCAAGTAGCTGAGTACCACTCAAGTAGCGAAAGATGTGCTTAACTGCCTACCAATGCTTGACTCCTGGGCAATGCATAAACTTGCTCATCTGTGATACAACAAACTGAATATCTGACCGAGTAATGCATAAGTAAATCAAGCATCCAATAGCCTGCTGATAGAGAACAGCATCAAATGCATCTCCATCATCATGAAGACTCAATCATAAACATGTCTCCATAGGAGTGGCATTAGGCTTACAGTCTTCAAGTCCAAAACACTGCAATAATGTGTCAATATATTTCGTTTGACACAAAGCCATTCCACCATCAACTTGCATAAATTGAATGCCCAAATACTGATGCAAATGCCCCAAATCAGACATCTCAAATGAAGCATGCAACTCAGCCTTAAAATCATCAATATGCTTCTCAATAGGACCAGTGAGCAGCATGTCATCAACATAGACAACAATGATCAGAAGCACATCATTAGCATGCTTAACATATAAGGTGCTTTTAGTTGGACTGTTCTTAAAACCATGTGCAATCAAATAGGCATGTATCTTCTCATACCAAGCACATGGTGCTTGCTTTAAACCATATAATGCCTTCTTTAACCTGCACACCTAGTTTTCATGCCCTTTCTACACAAAGCCACGGGGCTGATAAACAAACACTTCTTCATGCAAGTCACCATTCAGAAATCTGTTTTAATGTCCAACTGATGTACATTCCAACCATGATGAGCTACAAGTGCCCAAATGCTCCGAACAGTAGTCATACGACATGTAGGTGCAAAGGTCTCATCAAAATCAATGCCTCATTCCTATGCATAACCCTTTGCAACAAGCCTAGCCTTATACATGTCAACTGTACCATCCGATTTACGCTTCAGCTTGTATACCCACTTAGTGCCAATGGCTTTCTTTCCTGGAGGCAAGTCACATAAAGACCAAGTACCATTCTTCATTATATCATCATATTCAGATTGCATAGCAGCCATCCAATTTTCTAAATTTTGTGCTTCATCAAAGGAAACAGGCTCATTCTCATCACAGAGACTAGATGCAGCCATAGCATAGCAACCTGGTGCAAAAGAGGCACTATGAGAGCCTGAACGAGTACGATATGACAGAGGTGCATCTAATTTGTTGTCACACAAAGTCTGCACCAGCCATTTTGGCATAGTTTTTGCTTGCTGAATATCAACTCTCTCATTAACTAGTGCATCATGTAAATCTGCATCAGAAATGGAATGATCTGCATCATCACATGAAACCTGCAAAGGTTGAGAAGTTGCCTCATTGGGACTAGCACTAGACTATCCGCCTGTAAAAAGAGGCAGCAAAGTATCATACATGTCTTTGGAGCTAACAGATGTCTCCTTAGTACATGAAAGCAATGGCTGAATAGCATCTTCCACAAAAACAACATCCAACTAACCAGAATGCGTTTAGTACGTGGATGATATAGACGATAGCCTTTACTTTCAGAACTGTACCCAAGAAAAATACATTTTACTGCTTTTTCATCCAATTTTTTGCGATGTTGTTCAGGCACTAATGCATATGCCAAACAACCAAAAACATGCAGATGAGCAACAGATGGCTTGCGGTCACGCCAAGCCTCATATGGCGTGATACACTGCAGCGCTTTAGTGGGACACCTATTCAATACATATGCTGCACACATGACAGCCTCAAGCCAGAAACTATGTGGTAAAGCCTGACTTTTGACCATACACCTCGCCATCTCCATGAGTGACCTATTCTTTCGTTCAGCAACTCCATTTTTTTGAGGTGTATACGACACTGTACACTGGTGTTTTATCCCATGTTCAGCCAGAAATGCATTAAAATTAGAAGAGATATATTCCCCCCCTCGATCAGAACGGAGGGTGCCCATTTTACATGCTGATAGATTTTCAGCCAAAACCAAAAATTGTTTGAAGCACATGAACACTTCGGACTTTGCCTTCAATAAATATACCCATGCATGCCTGGAAAAATCATCGATGAATGTCACGAAGTAAAGATAATTCCCAAAAGAAGGTGTCTGCATAGAACCACAGACATCACTATGTACAAGTTGCAATTTCTGAGTAGCCCAAACTGAACCATCTTTTGGAAAGGACGAACACTGCATTTTGCCCAAAATAAAGCCTTCACAAACATGTTTTCCAGGTTCCTCAAGTTTGGGCAAACAGGACACGATTTCAGATTTCTGCAGGCATAGCAAACTAGCAAAATTTAGATGACCAAAGCGTGCATGCCAAAGCTTTGCATCTGACATAGCCTAAGAATCATTTACTTCACATGCCAAATCATTTACAGATTTTTCATGGTCTATGAGCTTATACAACTCACAACATAAAATGGCAGAAGCAATAATCACATTGCCATTTGATAGATCATGAACTATACACCTATCATCAACAAATTTCACAACGAAGCCAATCTTGGCTAATGCAGAAGCTGATAACAGGTTTTTCTTGATCCCTGGCACAAATAAAGCATCTGACAAAGTGAAAGAACTACCATCAACAGTAGTCAAAATGATCTTACCAACTCCCATAACAGGATAAGAGGAGTTGTTGGCGCATGTAACAGTATTCCCTATAGGGGCAGGCTCAAGTGAAGAGAAGAAAATGCGCTGCGAGGTAAAATGTCTGGTCGCCCCACTATCAAAATACCAAACATTTAAGTCTACTGCACACATGCATTGCTCATGAGAAGATGGGTCAAAACTGCAGACAATAGTAAACGGCCATTCTTCTTCCTGCACAAGATTAGCAGACTCTGTTTTTGGTGTAGAGGCCTCTCCAACAACCATTCTAGCCTCTTTCTTCTTTGCCTCTTTAGCAGCCAGTTTTGGACAATTCTTTATGATATGATCATTCCCTTTACAGTACTTACAAAACAATTTCTGCTTTTTTTATTTGTTCTCGTGTTTATCTTCCTTCTTCAAATATGCAGAATTAGACATTTTTGCTTACTAGTTGAAGAGCTCTATTTTCCTTTGCCCTTTTGACTAGCCAGGAAAGCTTGATCTGCACCTCGCATAATTGATCAAATTTTGGTAGAGAATCCCTCGCATAAATTGATGTGGTGAATGTCTTCCACCTTTCAAGCCATTAAGAGTGTGTGCAGCAAGATTGTCATCTTTGATTGGGCTCCCAAGTGAACCTAGGGCATATGCAAGCTCCTTAAACTTCAAAATGTACTCATTTATGTTAGTTCTTGGTGCTTTCCTAAGATTATTTAGCTCATTCTTGAGTTGAATATTCCTTACCTTGGTTGATGAAGATTACAATCTCTCCAAGTTCTCCCAAACCTTCTTGGATGTGTCCAAGATATGCCCTATCATGATATTGCTTACGTGTTGGGATAGAATGAATATGACTCTCCTATCCCTTTCTATCCATGCAGTAAGTGCCTTGACGTGCCCTTGAAGTGGTGTATCATGTACAAGAGGCATTGGCTTGGTGCCACTCACTAATCCCCACAATCCTTTGCCCATAAGGTAATTTCTAACTCTATATTTCCATGGTTGATAGTTTCCTTTCTATAAATTTTCTATTTGTGCATTATACTCAGTCATATTGAGCTCTACAATGCTCCTCTAGCTTCTCTTAGGTGTTTGTATTCTTTAAAACGTGTGAATATTACCATTTGATAGCTTATCCGCTAATAACCTTCGACTAGTTGAGATCTCGATCAGCTAAGCCCCTTTTGATGTTTTCTTCCTTTGATAAGTCCTCCTTGTGCTTCCACGAGTCGTCTTGGTCCTTTCAAGTCTTCTATATGATGTCTAGTGATGTCTCCAAGACTCCAAAATGCTATGATACCACTGATGGGGGATGATTCTAACACCCCAATGCACTTTGCATACTTAAACTAGACTTTAAGATCTACCCAAAAAGCTTTAGATAATCTTAAATGAGTATTCTAGTTGGTAGAACCATCCACTGCAAAATAGTCTACATGTTTGCAACACTCTCTGCCTATGTGTAGACATATAGCTTCACAAACTTAGCAGTTTCTCACAACTCACGTGGTCAAAGAATTTCAAATTTTGGCACAATTTGGGGAACTATATGAGAGACCAAATGAAGTTTGAGATCAATTAAAATGAGTAAAATTAGAGAACAAACAATGCTCTGCAATCTGGTACAATCAGATTTGGAAAAGCCTCACTACAACTCTAGATAAAGAGGAGAAAAAGCATGAGAAAATGAGCTAACCAAGCAAGGGGGATGCTTGTTGGAGTTTAGGACTTCACTAAACTATGGGAAACTCATGGAATTCATACAATGCAATAAAAAAAGGGGGGATGGTGCTTATATAGAGTTTTACTTTGCCTACAATCTAGCTAACCACACACCAATCTATGTCGGTGCACTTTTTGGTGCGTGATTTATGAGATTTCAATTTGATTGAGTTTGTTGGAGCTTCTAACTTGATTCAATGACTTGGGTTCCTCCTTTGTGATTGGTCCACTTGCTAAACTTATGGATGAGTTCTTTTGCTTGGTTGAGACTTGATTTTCAACAATGTGGTTGATCGGGGTCTAGTGCCATTGTTCTTAAGAGGAGCTATAACTTGTAGTGCAAAGACCATTTTGAGATCCACAAATTTGATGGCAAAAACTTTGATCTATGGAATAATCAAATTAAAGATGTGTTGATTCCGAGGAGGGAACGGAAACTAGTAAATGGGATCTCAAAAATGCCTACTAACATGGATGATGATAATTGGGATGAGTTGGATGAGATGGCTAGGGCTACCTTTAAATCATACCTAGTAGATAAAGTTTACTTTATAGTATTGGACTCTACAATTGAAGAGGAGCTTTGGAAGAAATTATGCAATACATATGAAAAAGAAATGGCATCAAATAAGGTGTATCTGGTGAGAAAGTTATATGACCTTCGCATGAAGGACACAAATAGTGTTGCTACTCATCTAAATGATTTTGATGCTATATTCTCTCAGTTACAGGTTCAAAAAATGGAAATGGATAATGAAATGAAAGTAGTCTTGTTACTATGCACCTTATCATCATCATGGGATACATTTTGCATAGCTATTAGCAATAGTGTATGTAGCAATAGTGTAACTGGTGGTAAGTCGGTTTATGATGACATATGTGGAGAACTCTTGAGTCAAGAGATCTATAGTGTAACTGGTGGTAAGTCGGTTTATGATGACATATGTAGGGAACTCTTGAGTCAAGAGATCTATGGTGGGAACTTAGAAAGGAAATGCATATAATGTTTGTGATTCTTACCAAGGAAAGAATTAGCACTATAGTAGGAGCAAGAACAAGGAAAATAATGGTCAATGGAATAAGAGTAGAAGTAAATCAAGCTAGAGATATATCGAGTGCCATTATTGTCCTTTATTATGAAGAAAGACTACTATGCATTAAAGAATGCTAAAAGTAAAGGAGAAAATGTTCATGGGCATGTTAAACAATTACCTACACCATTTGCTTTGACTTTGAAGATATAAGAAATTAATGCTATTTCTAATGATTCTGATGCATTGATACTTGATAGTATTGTGCCCACTATGGCTCTTATGGCTAATTCTCTTTCCCACACAAGGATGCTAGATTTTGATGCCTCTTTCCATGTGACACCACATATAGAATGATTATTTGCTTATGCATCAAAGTCTCTTGGTACCGTGATAATTGATGACTCTTACCAGTGTGACCTTGTTGGGATTGGAGATGTGTTTGTGTAGTTCATTAATGGTTCAAAATTCACTATGCGTAATGTACGACATGTACCTCAGATATCATGCGATTTGATGTCAGTTGTTCAACTTGATGACCTTGGTTACAAAGTGATCTTCTATGCCCAATCCTTTTTCATATCAAGGGGCAATATGGTTGTTGCAAAAGTAAGAAAACTTGGCTCACTTTATCCTTTATTTGTATAAACACTTGTTAGTTATCATTGAACAACCTATGGATTGTATTTGGCATGGAAAATTCGGCCACATATCTTGTAATGGAATGGAAAATCTTTCTCATTCTAGCTTCTTACTTATGTTATCTTTCTCTGTTTTTTCATTTTCTGAGCATTGTCACAATGCAAAGAAAACTAGGAATGTGCATAAGATGCCTATTGAATCTTCAATTTAGCCTTTACACCCCATTCACACAGATGTGTGTGGTCCTATGCCCACAATTTCATTAGGTGGTTCTCTTTACTTTATCACTTTCATAGATGATTCTTCCACGAAATCCTAGGTATATCCTATCAAGCCAAAAAATGAGGTACTCCCTACTTTCAAAAAATGACTTGCTTCAGTTGAGACTGAAAACGGAACTAAGCTCAAGGATTTAGATTTCGATAATGAAGGTGAGTATATCTCACATGAATTCAGCCTTTTATGTTAGTCTAGAGGAATTTTTTGAGATTTTATAGCTCCTCATATCCTAATATGGATGGTGTAGTTGAGAGGATAAATAGAACTATTCAGGATAGATTTTTTCTATGTTGCATCATGCAAACCTTTCAAAAGCCTTTTGGACAAAAGAAGCAATGCTACCAGTAGTTCATGTGATTAACATTTCACCTAGTACTACCAAAGGTAGGAAAGTGGCACAAGAGTTATGGATAGGAAATCCACCATATTATGATCATCTTAGAGTTTTTTGTTTGTGAGCCTATGTTCATATACCCAAGAATCTTAGACAAAAAATGGACTATAAGTCAAAGAAATGCATTTTTCTTGGATATGGTCGAGATGATCAATTTGGATATTCCTGAGTGGATCTTGAAACACGATAAGTGATAAAAAAATAGTGAAGTCATTTTCAATGAGTCTAAGATGCATAAACAACCCATTAAGGAGGCTAAAGTGAGAAGAGTGGATTTTAGGATACTAGTCCTCTAGTTAGCATGCATAAGAATACTAGTCATCTGTTCAATAGCCATTGAGGATACTAGTCCTCTGTTCAGTAGCCATTGAGAATACTAGACCTCTGTTCAGTAGCTATTGAGAATACTAGACCTCTGTTCAATAGCCATTGAGATGTTTTGCATGTATCTCACATCCACCTAATAGATTTGATCCAAATTTAAATTTTGTTTATGTTGGCAGATGTTGGTGATCCTTCTTGCTACAAAAAAGCTATGTAGACAAAGGATCATATCAAATGGGATCATGCCATGAAGAGTGCATTGGATTCTATTCACAAGAATGGTACCTGGGTACCTTTGCCAAAGGGCAAGAAAGCTTTACCATGTAAATGGATATGTAATCTGAAATTGACATTGGATAATGATTCTCCAAAGTATAAAGCAACACTAGTTGCAATGGGTTTTAGGCAAAAACATGGTATCGATTTCGAGGAAATCTTCTCTCCAATAGTCAAGATGAGTACATTGTGCATGTTGCTTAGATTCATTGCAATGGAGGGCTTAGAGCTAGTGCAATTGGATGTGAAAAACGATTTCTCCCATGGAGGTATGGAGCAACTAGAGGGTTATGTAGTTCCTAGCAAAGATAGTCTAGTTTATAAGCTGAAGAAGAGCTTATATGGACTTAAACAGTCCCCTAAACAATGGAACCCAAAGTTTTATGCTTCTATGAAGTCCCAAGGCTACTCTCGGAGCAATGAAAATCATTGTCTCTAAACAAAGAGATGCTCAAATGGTAGCTTGATATGCTTGATACTTTATGTTGATGATATAATGATTGTGTGGAAGTCCTCGAATGACCTATAATTGCTCAAAATAGAAGTTGAGGCAAACATTTGATATGAAGGATGTGGGGGATTCCAAACATATTCTTGGCATGCTCATTACTCATGATAGGAGTAAAAGATGCATATACTTGTCTCAAAGTGAATACATATCCAAAGTACTTTATAGGCTCAATATGCAGGGTGGCAGGCATTAAGTACACCTTTCTACATATGTGAAATTGAATAAGGATGATTGCCCGAAATCAAATGAGGAAAAGGAAGTCATGACCAAAATTCTTTATCAGTCTATTTTTGGTAGTCTCATGTATGTTATGGTAGCCACAAGACCATACATTGCATTTGCAATAGTTGTTGTGAGTAGATACATATCTAATCTTGGCAAGAAGCATTGGGAAGTGGACAATATGATTTTGAGATATCTAAGTGGCATTAACGAAGTGTCTATGCTTGGGTAGAGGATGTCATTGGTTACACATATCCTAATTATGTTGGTTGTGTAGGCAATCAAAGGTTTATATCAAGGTACAATCTTCACTTTGCTTGAGGTATTATCTCTTGGGGATATCATCTTCAAGAATGTACAATTGTTCCCACTATAAAAGCAAAGTATAATGCTACAAGTGAGGCACATAAGGAAGCATTGTGGCTTTCTCGTTTTGCTTGTTATATGGGTCTACCTCAGCATGTGCCTTGTTTGCTTGGTGATAGTTAGAGTGTCATTTCTTTGGCTAAGAATCTGGTCTATCATGCAAAGACCAAGCATGTTGAAGTGAGGTATTTCATACTCGAGATAATGTTGTAGATGCTTTGACTAAAGCTCTACCATAGGATAGCTTTCAACATTTTTGTCACTTGATGGGGGATACTTGATTCATGTTCTTGCACAATTGCATAAACAGAATAGAGAGAGACAAGAGACTGAACACAAGATTGGGTACAATCTCCCCCCACATACTAAGATGGACGAGTTTATTAGGGTATGTGTATTTATAGGTATTTATCATTACATCCTGAATAGAAGATACATGAGGGTGGCACTTCAAAAAGCGTGCATTTACGAAAAACTACTTTATTTACAAAATCATCACTTTCTAAGCGATCTACTATTTTTACAAAAAAATGTCACTTTCTAAAGCAATCTATTATTTTTACAAAAAATATATAAAATATTTCTTTTAACTATCTTCATAAATATCTAAATAAATCCACATGCATTCACGCCCTCATGATTCTTCACCTACTAAATAAAAAACACAATCACATTAAAAACCTCAAGACATGAAAATCCATATAACATTCCATTTTTCCATAAAGTATAACATGCCTCCTAGTTGATGAGAAACTGACCTCAATTGATAAGGATAAAAAATACCTTGATAGCTAGTCACATGTCCCATCATTGGACAATCATAAGCATGTTCCATGTAAAAACACATGCATGGAATTGGAAATCTGGAAGTTAATGTGACTGTGAATGATATGCAGAGCTAAAGCCTATTTTGGAACCTAAATTTTGAAATAATGCAACCCAAAAGTGATTACAAAAACAAACATTTGATTGAATAGAATAAATTCTGGAAAACCATGATGTGAAAAAAAAACATTTAATTAAAAACTTACCATGATGAGAAAAAAATACATTTAGTAAATAACTTATCAGAATCCTCTGTAGTATGGGTAAGATTCCATGGCCTTATATAGAACCAAAACCTGTTACTATGCATGGGAAAAACAGTTTAGCAATATTGGAATTAAAATAGAGAAGGAAAGGTTTTGTCTTGGAAATATATAAAAATAAATAAATAAATAAAAGAGAGTGTTAAATAAATAAATAAATAAAAATAAATGAGAGTATTAGATAAATAAATGAAGGGAAGGGAGTGTTGAATAAATAAATAAATGAGTGTTAAAAGTTATGTTAAATATAAATTAAAAGGAATGGTGTATCAATATGTAAAAAATAGGCTAGTGGATAAAGCTTATATTCTCTTGGAAGTGAGAGATTGTGGTTTAAAATCTGCTACATGCTAACTAGGGAAATAAGTAAGCTAACTAGGGAAATAAGTAAGCTAACTAGGGAAATAAGTAAGCTAACTAGGGAAATAAATAAGCTCTTATTGCCACTCCTTAGTTAGAGATGGTTCACACATAGCCAATGGATGGCAACGGAACCAAAGTGAACTAAGAGAACCATGAGTGCCATAGAAGCCAAAGATGCCAATGTTATGCCATAGTTCTATGCCTTAGTCGATGCGCCTTGGATATGATACCATGCACATACACAGAGATAGGACAGAAATGAAATCTCACAAAAACTTAAACAGAATGGAAAGAGACAAGAAACTGAACATAAGATTGGGTACAATCTCGCCCCACATACTCTGATGGACATACACAGAGATAGGACATAAATGAAATCTCACAAAAACATAAACAGTATAGAAAGAGACAAGAGACTGAACACAGGATTGGGTAAAATCTTCCCCCCCATACTCTGATGGACGAGTCTACTAGAGTATGTGTATTTATAGGTATTTTTAATTATGTCTTGAATAGAAGATACATGAGGGCAGCGCTTCAAAAAAGCGTGCATTTATGAAAATCTGCTCTATTTACAAAATCGTCGTTTTCTAAGCGGTCTACTATTTTTACAAAAGTGTCCCTTTCTAAAATGATCTATTATTTTTACAAAAATATCTAAAATACTATCTTCTAAATATCTTAAAATATATCTGTACAAATCCGTGCACATTCACACCCTCATGATTCTTCACATGCTAAATAAAAAACACAATCACATTAAAAACCTTAAGAAATTAAAATCCATATAACATTCCATTTTTCCATAAAGTATAACAACATCCTTCGGGGAGCTTTTGGGATCGTTTGGAATAGAAAATGGGGGAAATTTTGGGCTTTCTAGGATGAGGTTGAGTGTTTTGTAGATGTTGACTAGCTTTGGGGTTTTAGAGACTCCTTCACTATGTCTGTGCCTTTTGTCAAAGTTTTCATCGAGTTGTCGTATCCTATGAGTAAATTATGGATTCCTTTTGTAACCATTTTCCAACGTTAATCTTAAATTCTTCTTTGTTCTTATAATGAGAGCCTGAGTTGTTCTTCTATAGGTTGGAATCTTATGTGACTAAGTCTGTACCACCGTAACTTTTGGTTCCAGGTAAGTCAATTTTACCATGTAGGGAATAGGGGTTTGTTGTTGTCTCCTCTCATCAAATTCTTGATCATGTTGGAGATTAGCATAATTATTAGTTTTGTCTAAACCAAAATTACATTGAGGAGGTTATTTAAACTATGGTTGTTGATTGCTAATTCTTTTCTGTATCAAAAATCTTGATTGCATTCATTTTGGCAGTTAACAATTTAGAAAATTGGTTCTTTGCCTTCGTAGAAGTTGTTGGTTCCATTGCGCTTGTGATGGTTGGTTTAACAGTTGGGAAGCATATTGTGAAGGAGGATAGTTATCTTGGATGGGTGGGTATGGTTCCTCAAGTGATAGCTAAATGTATGATTGGGGGCAATATAGAGGATCAAGGGCCTAAGGATAAGGACATTGTTGGAAGGTACCTTGGGGGTATTGAAGTATCATAGGGTGAGGGGGTGGTGGGAAGTGTTGGAGTTAGACGTCTATGAAAGCACGCGAACAACACAAGGAAGAAGAAGAAGCTTGTAGCACAACACACAATACTGAATGTATTACTAGAGAATGTACAAAGATAAGTATCCCATTAGGGCAATAGGCATATATACAAGCCGGGGGAAAAAAACCTCCTAAAGAAGGAAAAAAGTGCCCCGGCAGTCCTAGTGTGTTCACACACATCACTACCTAAGTATATCAACAAATCCCCCTTGGCCTCACAACTGGAAGTGGCCACAGTAGGCTGCTTCTTGCTCAACCAAGATATACGTGAGCTACCAAGCATGAAGCAAAAGCCACTAGTGGACACACGAGTGTCATAGAAAGCAACCCAATCAGAGTCAGAAAAAGCATGCAAATATGGTGGTAGTGATCCCTCTTGGGATAAAACAACCGAAGTAGCTGAGTACCACTCAAGTAGCGAAAGATGTGCTTAATCGATGTCGGGATGAAATTCCGCAGGGAGTGTGCACTAGTTTTTTTCAAAAGTTCATTGTTTTTGAGTTTTTGTGTGATGTTTTGACTAAAGAGGGGTATATTTCATGCATCATTTGGTAGAATTGATTGATTGTGTGATGCGGAAACATGTTTGAGATGTATGTTAGACCCGTGTGTACAAATAACTGACATTAGACCCATAAAAACCTTAGGTTTGACCCTTGAAACTGACTAGAAAACGAGTTTACCCCATGAAACCCGGACTTGAATCCTTGGAAACCCTTGGAGTTTAAGCCGAAATTGTAAAGAAATCGTTAAATTGACGAGCTTGAGATAATTGTGAGCAAAAACCCTAATTTTCCCGACCAAAAACCGGAGGTCGGACCCTTGGAAATGGCGGTTTCTGTAGGTCAAACCCTAAAAACCAATTAAATTGCGAACATCTAGTGTGAAATCAAAACCTTGGTTTAGGGAAAAATTAAAAGACTGCCAAAAATGGAAAGTTCATTGAGGAGGTTAGAACGTTCTAGAAGGAAGTCCTAGGGAGGGGCCTATAAATAAGTCCAAACTCATTTGTTTCTTCCCCATCCTATGGATTGCCTTTGTGGATCGTCTCCTCCAGGTATGCTCCTTGTCTATTCTTGCTTGGTCATGTTTTTGTTTTACTCTCCATTACCATGCCCATGAGAGAGAAAGAGAGAGGGAGAGAGAAAGAGAGAGAGACGCAGAGAGTCGATGAGCATAGAGACATTCGAGAAGACTGCAGAGAGAGAATTTGGGCACGATAGAGGATCATGGAAACCATGGTAGAAGAGAAGGTTTGTAGGCTACGGCATGTGTGTGAGAGAGAAGTGATGGCAATTGTTCACTGGATGATCGTAGAGAGACTGTAGGGATGTTCAGATGTGGAGAAAGGGCGGTGAGATATGGCGACGCTCCAGATTACGTGGATGAAGAACAGAGGGAGAGAGAAAGCTCCGGTCTGCGCTTCCTCTGAGGAGAGGTGCAACACGTAGAGTTGGAGAGAGAAAATCCGGTGGCTGCTTGCACACGTAGATAGCACCGAAGACCTTTGGTCGCTGGCAACCTTGCATACACGGTCTAGAGAGAGAAAGGCGGCGCTGCTTCAATCCCCATGGGGAGAGAGAGTTAGATGGAGGCAGTCGCAGATGGCGGCTGAGAGAGAGAGAGCGACTCCCACCATGGGCGGCGACGCAAGGGTTGGGAGAGAGCTACAGGGAGATTATGATGACGCAGATTCTGTAGGAGTTGTCGGATGAGTCAGAAAGAGATGAGAGAGAGAGGATGCGGAGAGAGATAGAGGGATAGGCTCATAGCGCAGATGAAGGAGTTGACTACCCGAGGAGAGAGAAGATGATTAGTTATTCGGCGGCGCTGTCAGCTGCTGATGGAGGTGATGTCGGACAGAGACATATGTGGAGAATCGAGAGTGGAGAGCTCTCTCATGCACTGTTATCACGCGGAGAGAGAGAGAGAGAGAGAGATGGAGAGAGAGAGAGGAGGAAACGAGCCAGAGAGGTCCTCGCGCATAAAGAAGTCGGCGGCAGGGGCTAAAATTGACGGTTTTTTTCCTGTCAAAGGCCCTTTTTCTTGTCAAAAACAGGTATAAATTTTTTTTCCCTGTCAAATTACAGGAGCATCTCAAGTTTTACTTGTCAATTGACAAGTATACATTAGCAAATCACCTGTCATTTTCATATGTACTATACATATGTATAATGCCAAATATATATATAATCTTGTAATTTATTTCTAATGTCCATTTCCGATTTCCTAGTGTCCGGACTCCACTGCCCAAATTCCAATGCTCATGACTGGTGAGTCGAAAGTGTGCCCAAATTCCAATTTTGAGTTTCAACTTTCCAATGCCTTCAAATGTTAGGTTATTCACTCATGCAGTTTCGTGAAACCTAGGAGTCGGGTAGTCGAAGCCTGCTAAAGCATTCTTGTCGCTCGAACTTCGAAGCAGAAGTCTCTTTCTGCATATGCTGGCAGCTAAATCGTGATTCCTCTCTCGAGCTGTTGTGAGTCGTGAATCGACTCATCACTCTTCATCGTCCAGGGTCTCTCTTGGTTGGAGGCTGGAGCTTGGAGGTCCTCACTACGCAGTCGACTGTGTCACTCAAGAGTCAGAATTAGAGCTCTCCCATTCTACGTGCAGACAAGTGGGCAGACCATAGCAATCATCGCCAGGAATCAGAGCTCTCCGCTTTCGGTAGCTAATCTCATATGTGGCTTCATTAGAATGTGATTCTTGAGTATTCGTGAAATTGTATTCATAATTTTGTGGAGAGAGAGAGAGAGCGTTGTATGCATGCATTTTGTAGAAATGTTTTATGCATTTCAGAGAGAGAGTCAGAACTCTGATGTGGCTCTCGAAGCTCTCCCAAATTGTGGATAGTCATCCAATGCTGTAAACGGTATGTTTCTATTCCCTTTGCACCTACATGAAAAATTTTGAGACTAATTTGTAGATCGATGCATGTGGTAGACTTTAACTCTATTTCTTGTTCAAATGATGTACATGTGTGCATCATGTCATATTATGGGTTTTCTGTACAGAAGCATATTGTGAAATGTGCACGCATTCTCAATGTAAGGTACTTGGTATTCAATGTAAGGTACTTAGTATTCAGCAGGTAGTTTATCTTCCGTAGGTAGCTGCTATTCAATAGATATTTGATGCTTTGAGTCTAGTAGATAGTTGCTATTGCTGCTAACATAATTGTTGTCTGCAGACTGCAGGTACTTGGGCTCATAAATCACGAGTGTGCCATTGCTACTTGTAGAGTCAAGACTTGAGAGACTTCAAAGCTCGAAATCTAGTGTCGATGCTCTGCATACTTCGTTCATCACTTTGCAAGCTATAAACTATAAGTTTAATAACTTATCTATTCCTTTTGTTCTTTTTCTTGTTCAAATGATATACATATGGACATCTTGTTGTATTAAGGATTTTCTGTACAAAAGTGTGTTCTGCATGCTGTTAATTTATTTCCAATGTAGTTGTCTGTAGGTTCTGCATATATCTACAGTGAATGTATCTACAAGCTTTGCATCTTTTATCTTTGCATGTGGAGGCCACGTGCAAGCTTGATCAACTAAGATGTGGGATTCACGCAGATGCCAACATGTTAGGTTGCAAGGTTAGGATCCATAAACATAGATCTGTCTGCTAGCTTTCTCTTCGGATGATGAGAAGGAATATTTCATTTGATACATTCTCCTTTAGTGTTTATATATATCAAGCATTACTTTTGTTTTGAGTGTGTGTATACACATATAGAAATACGTTCAAACACATATATACATGTTTTGAGTATGTTTGCACATGATTACGTAAGTACAAGGATGTTAATTTCCAATGTAGCTATCTATAGGTTCAATGATTTTCTGCAGGTTTTGCATATATTATCTCTGCATGTGGAGGCCGTGTCTGTAGGTTCAATGAATTTCTACGGGTTCTGCATATATTATTTCTACATGTGTAGGCCACGTGCAAGCTTGATCAATTAAGATATGGGATTGGCGTGTGTGTGGGCGCACACCATAAAGAATTCAATGTAAGCATTGTGAAATTTTGCGGAATGAAACACTATTATGCATGAAGTGAAAGAACCATCCATCCACTAATGATATACTGGCTATCTCTATAAGCGTTATATTAAGAATTTCATTTGAATCACATACATTTTCTGCATGTGTGCGCATATGTATAAATCTCTAAAGGCTTTTCAGCTTCTCATGCCCTTCAAAGATTCAGAGAAAAAAATCATGTTCCTTAATGAAACCTTGAAGCTCAAAGGATCCCAAAAGATGAGGGTGCACGCAATTGAAGAAATTTGTCTGTTGTATATATGCATGTAGAAAATTGTACAACGCAGATGTAGAAATTTATACAACAACATGATTTTATGCATGTTTTTTTATTATGAAGGGCATTTTTTTAATCGCCCATCAATTGAAGGGCAAACTTAAAAAACTACCCTTTTCAAAGAAGGCCATTGATCAGCGTCAGGTTGCACTTGAAAATACATGTCTACCCTTCAAAAATCAACACTGCCTTAACTGTCTTTGCTAAAAAATGCTTGTCATTTGATAGAGAGGTTTTACAGTAACTCTGTCATATGACAGACACAGATAAATTTTCCCTGTCATATGTAAGACTGTGCAGCCCGTCAATTTTAGTCCCTAGTCGGCGGCAGAATCAAGCGGAGGAGAGAGAGTGACTTTGGCCGCTGTCGATGTAGCTCAAATTAGAGAGATAGAGAGGCACTTGCTGAAAGGAAGATGTGTTATTGATGGTCGAGCACCGACATAGAGAGAGAATTGGCGACTGGCTGATGCACCCACAGAGAGAAAATGATGTGGCGCTGGATGTTTGGCCGCGCCTGCATTCAGAGAGAAAAGAGGTAGTCGTAGAGAGAAGGAGAGGTACAGCTGGACACAGAAGCACAAATGTCGGCTGGTCGACCTACGCAGAGAGGAGGAGAGAGATAGGAGAAGCCGAATGTTTGACTGCACGAAGAGACGAGGTCTGGAGGCGGCGCACTCTGAGAGAGGCACATCGTAGGAGAGAGAGCACCTAGCTGTAGAGTCACGAGAGAGAGAAGGAGACGCCTGAACAGCGCGCACTCGATTTTGGAGGCTGAGTCAATGCTTGCGTGTCAGAGAGACTCGGAGAAAGAGAGAGAGACGGGAGAAGCCGGCAGAGGCTGACGGCATCACAGGTGATTCGAAGAGATGCACAGAGAGAGCATCGGGGATATGTGCTGACGCACATCCTCAGAGACGGCTGGTTTGTCGGCTGTCACTTGGAACATAGGGAGAGAGAAATCACGACGGTGCGCATAAATCTTGGCAGCATAATCATCCAGGAGACATAGAGGTGGAGAATCGCTGGAGAGAGCTTCACGGTGGTAGGTGGATAGAGCATGGCAGAGAGAGATGATTTGCGCGAGAGAGACTCTGAGAGATAGAGAGAGTGACTAAGTCAACAAATCTGGATGGATATGTGGTTAGATATGCGGCTAGTGGCTGCTCCAGATCCGGTAGGAGAGAGAAGAAGATCGTACCGCTGATGGTGCTGTTGATGTTGGAGCAAGTCTATGACAAGCCTAAGTATTGGCTTGAGTCTCACAAAGTCTTAGAAGAAGCTTTAAAAAGAAGACTATGTAAAGTTCACTTGTGAACTACCTCTTGTAACTTTTGAAGAGTTTACTTAATGTAAAAGTAAGAGAATATTAAGTGGTTGAGTCCACTTGATCAAGAATGGAAAGAGGAGCCACAAATTCGTGATTTGTGGTAGGTAGAGAATCAAATCAATCATTGATTGATTGGAGAGTGATTGAGGGAAGTTAGCCTCCCAAACTCAACTATAAATAGATGGCAGTTTTAGTCGTGGTTAGAGAGACCTATGTGAAGACCTCCAAGAGCTGAGCTTTATGCCATATCAAGGTGTGATTACAAGGCACACATATGTATCAGTAAGTCATTGTATTGTACAAGCAATATACTTTCATTTTCATGATTATTTGAGTTCATCTTTCCATGTTCTTGTGAAGTGTACTACTCACTGCCATTACTCTCAGTTTTCTCAGTCAGCTTGCAGAGATGTTTTCTCTGAGCTTGGTGCATCATTTTCAGTGATTTAACTTGGTAAAGTTAGCTCTATAAGTCTACTATATGCTCATAAATTTTCATGTCATTTGGATGTTGGAATCTTCAGTTATGTTCATTTGAAGTCAACAGGGTCTGTTCATCTTCACCTCTTTGTCAGGTACCCGACTTTTTCACTCATCTTGTCAGAAGTTTTTCTCAGTGGTTACTTATCCAAATTCAGTGATTTAAAGCTTGTTGGATTCAGCTTACTGTCTAGTATAACCATACAAATTTTCATAATCATTGGATTTCTACATTTTGAGTTATGGTGATTTTTCTGCTCACTGGTCTATTTCTGTAGCAGCCCGTGAAAATCGGGATGATGTCATCACTTGTTAAAACTCATTCTCAGTGTGTGCTTTGTTATTTTTGATGAGATTACTCTTGAAATTTAGCTCTTTAAGCTACCTAGACTTCCCCAAGAGGAATTAAGCTAATTGCTGCTGTGCTTAGAGAATTATGTAAAACACTGGACAGGTGTATGAACCAAGAATAGCAAGTTTTCACCTCTGAGCTAACTCCAACTTATCTGTTTTGATCTATCTTTTTGAGAGTGATCTTCCAAGGTACATAGGGTGTCTAATACATCCATTGGCAAGCTAAAAGAGCCCACCATCTACTCCTGGAGTTCATTTGGCTGGTGTAGATCAAGGATTTTGCAACACCTCTTCATCATCAAACACATACTTATCCATCTCTTCACAGTGGTATCAGAGCAAGGTTGGACAACATGGCAGATGGATTTCCTTCATCAATTGACAAATTGGACAGAGGTAACTACTCAGCTTGGTCATTAAGAATGGAAGCTTATCTCCAAGGTAGAAGTCTATATGGTTATGTGGCTGGAGATGAAGTTATGCCAAGTTTCAGGAACAAAAGTCAACCAACACAAGAAGAGCAAGAAAGATTGAGCACATGGTGCTCCAAGGATGCACTTGCAAGGTCTTATCTCCTCAACTCTATCTCAGATTTTTTGTTGCCTCACATTAGAAGTTATAAGACATCTCAGGAAGTGTGGGATGCACTTGAAGCTTTCTTTTCTTCAAGTACTAAAGCTAGGAAGCATCAACTATGGCTGGATTTCACAACTCTCAAGAAGGCTCCCAAACAGAATGTGACTGATTTTGTCACAAAGCTCAAGGACATAGCGGATCAGTTGGGAAGCATTGGAGAGGTAATAGATGAAGAGCAAATTGTAAGGCAGGTCATCAATGGCTTGAAGGCAGATGACAAGTGGGAAGCATTCACCACAGCTATGGATTTGTACATGGACATGCATGTACCTGATTTCAACACACTCATTGGACAACTACTTACTCAAGAGGCAAAACTTATCAAAAATGGAGAAAGCTCTAGAGGTAATCAATCTTCAGCTTTATACATGGATAAAAGCAAGTCTAAAGATAACAAAGGAAAGACAAAGAAAGTGGATGATGAAGCAGGTACATATCAAGCTAACTATGCAGGTAGAGGAAGACATGGCAGAGGTAGAGGAAGAGGAGGTAGACAAGGCAGGGGGAGATCCCAAGACTCCAACTCATGTTCTATTTGTGGATTAACTAATCATACAACTGAAAATTGCTTTAGGAATTCCAGGAATCAAAGAGGCAAAGGATACAATAGAGGAAGTTATGGCTACTCAAGAGGAAGGTTCAACAACTACCATGGCAACTACAACAACTACAATCATTCAAACTATCAAGGAGGCTACAAAGGAAGGAGAGACTACAATAACTACACAGAAGACTCAAACAAAGAGGATTCATTATTGATCATGAACATGGCTATGCCACAAGGTAAATCTGATGAGCATGTTTTCTACATAGATTCAGGTTGTTCAAATCATGTGGCAGGAAATGTGGCACTCCTATCAGATTTAGAAGATCCAAGGAATAAGCATGAGGTACAAACAGGAGATGATACAAAACATCCTGTGGAGAAAATAGGCAATGTCAAAGCACCTGATGGAAACATCAACCTACTCATTAAGGTACTCTATGTCCCTACCATTACAAAGAATTTGATAAGTGTTGGGCAGATAGTAGAGAAAGGGTTGCAAGTCAGGTTCACAAAAGCAGGAGCATTTGTTGAAGATCCAAGTCAAGGATTCAAAAGAATTGCAAAAGGTGAAAAGACAGGTAGATTGTTCACATTTGAATTACAAGACACTAGAAACATTGCTCTCTTTAATTATGGTAGTCAGACACTCACAGAATTGGAAGTATGGCACAAAAGGTTAGCACATATTGGTGAAAGTTCATTAAAGCAAATCTGCAAGGACCAAAGTGTACTTGGACTTCCTAATTTGTCAAAACAACATATGATTTATAAGTGCAGTGCATGTCAATTTGGAAAGTCTCACAGGTTACCATTCATGAAGAAAGGTTATATGCATGGAGATCTCTTGGAGTTGGTTCATACAGATGTATGGGGACCTAGCAAGGAAGCTTCAATATCTGGATCAAGGTATTATGTTTCCTTTATTGATGATTGCAGCAGATGGACTATCCTATTCTTTATGAAACACAAAGATGAAGTTTTTTCATGTTTCAAAAGATATTTGGCTCTTGTGGAGAATCAAACAGGTAAATCACTAAAAAGGCTAAGGTCAGATGGAGGGGGAGAATACTTCTCCCATGATTTTGATTCTTTTCTTCAAGAAAGAGGAATCAAAAGAGAGGTAACTACAAGGTACACTCTTGAGCAAAATGGAGTGGCAGAAAGGAGGAATAGGACAATTGTTGAAGCTGCAAGGTCTATGTTAAATGAAAAGCATTTACCTAATTACTTATGGGCTGAGGCTGTATCTACAGCCACTTACTTGATTAACAGGTTGCCTTCAAAATCCCTTGATGGGATGACTCCATATGAGGCTTGGAATGGAAGAAGACCAAGCTTAGATCATTGTAAAATTTTTGGATGTATTGCTTTTGCTCATGTTCCTTCACAGGTTAGAGGCAAGATGGATCCAAAGGCAGAAAGGTGTGTATTTATTGGATATGACAACAATCAAAAGGGCTACAGGTTATACAACCCTACCAACAAAGGATTCTTGGTAAGCAGAGATGTAGTTTTTGATGAGAACAATTCATGGTATGATGATTCATGCAGGAAGATCAATTTACCATATGATCTTGAAGAAGATTTTCCAAAGCTTGGTAGAGAACAATCAAAGATTGAAGAACAAGACACCTCAGAGGATGATGAAGAATCTCACATGGAAAAGATCAAAGCATGGAAGTCTAAAGGTAAAGCAAAATTGCAGGAACTTGGACATGAAGCAGAATCATCACATCATGGCCTAAGAAGATCTATGAGGGAAAAGAAAAAACCAGAAAGGTATGGGTTTGACACCTCATTAGTAACTAAACATTCTATCTACATAGCAGAGGACATAAACCAAGAGGAGCCATCATCATTTGAAGCGGCCAAAGCAAAAACAGAATGGAAGCATGCAATGAAGGAAGAGATTGAAGCACTTGAGGAAAACAACACTTGGGATTTGGTGCCCAAGACTTCATCCATGAAGGTAATAGGCTCAAAATGGGTCTATAAACTCAAGAAGAATTCTGATGGTTCAATTAACAGGTATAAGGCAAGGCTTGTGGCAAAAGGCTTTGCACAAACTCAGGGAATTGATTATGAGGAGACTTTCTCTCCTGTGGCAAAGATGCCTACTATTAGGGTTTTGCTTAGTATTGCCTCTTCCAAGAATTGGAAGATACTTCAACTAGATGTAAAGAATGCATTCTTGAATGGTTGGATAACAGAAGAGGTATATATGGCACAACCACCTGGTTTTGAGAATCAAGTTTATCCTCATTATGTGTGTAAACTTAACAAAGCATTGTATGGTCTCAAGCAAGCTCCAAGAGCTTGGAATTTCAGGCTTGTTTCATTCTTGCAGGACAAAGGCTTTCAACCAAGCAAGGCAGATCCTTCACTCTTTATTAAAAAGAGTAATTCCGAGGTCATCTATCTATGTGTATATGTAGATGATATTATATTGACAGGAAATGATGCAGATGGTATGAAGAAGATCAAAGATCAGATGAGAGAAGAGTTCAAGATAAGTGATTTGGGTTCACTTACCTACTTCCTAGGTTTGGAAGTTGTCTACAAAGATCATGGTTTGTTTCTCACTCAAAGGAAGTACATTAAGGACATGTTGGCAAAATTCAAGATGCAAGATTGTAAGATTGCAGGTACTCCAATGGAGGTCAATCACAAATTGAGCTCACATGAAGGTGAACTCATAGAGGACATCACATCATATCAAAGTCTAGTGGGTAGTCTCAACTATGCCACATTGACAAGAGTAGATATATGTTACAGTGTGAGTGTGCTAAGCCAATTTATGCACACACCAAGGAAACCACATATGGATGCTGCCAAAAGGATTCTCAAGTATCTCAAAGGAACCATAAATGAAGGACTTTATTATCCTTATGTATCTGATTTAGGTTTGAAGCTATTTTCTGATGCAGATTGGGCTGGCTCCAAGGAAGATAGAAGGAGCACTTCAAGTTATCTTACCTTTGCAGGTTCAAAGCTTATTTCATGGTCATCCAAGAAGCAACCCACAGTTGCTCTCTCTTCTACTGAAGCTGAATATAGAGGTCTTGCCATAGCTACACAAGAAGCTATGTGGATGAAGACATTATTCAAAGATCTTGGATTGGAGTTTGGAACTCCAACTATTTTTGGTGACAATATGAGTTCTATTCACTTGGCTGCTAATCCTATTTTTCATGCAAGGACTAAACATATTGAAGTTCATTATCACTATGTACGAGAGAAGGTTCTAAGCAAAGAGATTCAAATATCATATGTGTCCACTCATCAACAATGTGCAGATATTCTAACCAAAGCATTGGATGGTACAAAGCTTTGCAAATTCAATGCTATGATAGGTTTGCAGGTAATCTTGGAAGATTGAAGACCTCAAGCATACTTGGCTTGAGGGGGAGCTGTTGGAGCAAGTCTATGACAAGCCTAAGTATTGGCTTGAGTCTCACAAAGTCTTAGAAGAAGCTTTAAAAAGAAGACTATGTAAAGTTCACTTGTGAACTACCTCTTGTAACTTTTGAAGAGTTTACTTAATGTAAAAGTAAGAGAATCTTAAGTGGTTGAGTCCACTTGATCAAGAATGGAAAGAGGAGCCACAAATTCGTGATTTGTGGTAGGTAGAGAATCAAATCAATCATTGATTGATTGGAGAGTGATTGAGGGAAGTTAGCCTCCCAAACTCAACTATAAATAGATGGCAGTTTTAGTCGTGGTTAGAGAGACCTATGTGAAGACCTCCAAGAGCTGAGCTTTATGCCATATCAAGGTGTGATTACAAGGCAAACATATGTATCAGTAAGTCATTGTATTGTACAAGCAATATACTTTCATTTTCATGATTATTTGAGTTCATCTTTCCATGTTCTTGTGAAGTGTACTACTCACTGCCATTACTCTCAGTTTTCTCAGTCAGCTTGCAGAGATGTTTTCTCTGAGCTTGGTGCATCATTTTTAGTGATTTAACTTGGTAAAGTTAGCTCTATAAGTCTACTATATGCTCATAAATTTTCATGTCATTTGGATGTTGCAATCTTCAGTTATGTTTATTTGAAGTCAACAGGGTCTGTTCATCTTCACCTCTTTGTCAGGTACCCGACTTTTTCACTCATCTTGTCAGAGGTGTTTCTCAGTCGTTACTTATTCAAATTCAGTGATTTAAAGCTTGTTGGATTCAGCTTACTGTTTAGTATAACCATACAAATTTTCATAGTCATTGGATTTCTACATGTTGAGTTATGGTGATTTTTCTGCTCACTGTCTATTTTTGTAGTAGCCCGTGAAAATCGGGATGATGTCATCACTTGTTAAAACTCATTCTCAGTGTGTGCTTTGTTATTTTTAATGAGATTACTCTTGAAAGTTAGCTCTTTAAGCTAGCTAGACTTCCCCAAGAGGAATTAAGCTAATTGCTGCTGTGCTCAGAGAATTATGTAAAACACTGGACAGGTGTATGAACCAAGAATAGAAAGTCTTCACCTCTGAGCTAACTCCAACTTATCTGTTTTGATCTATCTTTTTGAGAGTGATCTTTCAAGGTACATAGGGTGTCTAATACATCCATTGGCAAGCTAAAAGGGCCCACCATCTACTCCTGGAGTTCATTTGGCTGGTGTAGATCAAGGATTTTGCAACACCTCTTCATCTTCAAACACATACTTATCCATCTCTTCACACTTGATAGCCAAAAAAAAATGCTGGAGACGACGCGAGGAGAGAGAGAGAAAGGGTCTTGGCAGTGGCAGAAAGCGTGGACACGATGCGACAGAGAGAGAGAAACTAGAGACGGCTACGGAGAAGTCAGCAGAGAGAGAGGCGGTTAGGAGAATTCGAGAGAGATAAAGATAAGCTCGCTTTCATTTGAGATCATAACATGAGATCAATGACACTAAGTCCTGAAATGGCAAGAAGGCTTAGTTTTCTCCACGAGCTAAGGGAAAGTTGGCATCTAATCCACTATTCACACACAAAGTATAAAGCATAATGGAGCTAATTGAAGAGATTTTAATTATTTTTGCATTACCAAATAAATACCTTAGAATTGACACTAATGAAAAAATTTGAGTATTCCTTTTTTTTCGAGATTTTTCTTTTAGTATCAGATGTATTAACATGATTACCCCCCATCCCGTGGATTGCCCTTGTGGATCGTCTCCTCCAGGTTTATGTGATTTTTGATTATCTGAAGTAAAGAGAAGGAAGACCATTGCGGAGGATACTTGAAGAAAAGAATGGACCGAAGTAAAGTTGGAAGAAAAGCTTGGACCGCGAAGACCAAAGCGGAATTTCGAGGGCGGTTTCTCGCACTGTAGCAAGGGATCTAGTATACATTGGCTGGCCCGCACTGTAGCGGCGGCTTTCATATTGTATCATCGCACCGCACTGTAGCGGTTTTATTGTACCATCGGCCCGCACTGTAGCGGCGTGTTTGTATCATTCATTTTATTGGAGGCTTCAGTTTCATTTCCGTTGTATCGTTAGGCTTCATCTCCATTCCGTGTATCACTGCGGTATCCGATCGTCTCTTTCCGACGCCCACGGTCCCACGCGTACGCACGCACGTCTCATCACTTTCGAGGGACAAGGAGTCCTACGAGGATCGCGCACGCTCCAGAGAGAACAGGCGAGGCGCCCAGCGCGTAGACGCCGCTCGCAGGACAGCGGGAACGGTGCACCAGAGAGGGGGCCTGATCCAACCCCGGCACCGGCTTCCTGCCCGACCTCCTTCTTCCCGACACCTGAACCCGACGTGAAGCGAGGCGGTTGCCCGGTGATCCTCGACGCGTCACCCACTCCTTGAGAAGATAGACGGGAACTTCGGCATCGGACAGAGACTCCAGGTACTAGCATTTCAAGTTCTATGAATTTTTGCATTGTTTCACACACACATTGAATAGAAAGACTGTCTTGTTGTCTGAGTTTGAGCATTCACTATCTGCACTAGTTTAGTCCATATATATGTGCACAAGAAACTAAAATGAACAAAATGTTTGAGGAACAGTTTAGGAGATATGAGGAACGAATTAAGGAAATAGAATTTAACACAAATGAATCTATAAAATCAAAGTTTGGTATTGTTATGACTTTAATGCAAACGATAAATGTGATATCTGATACTATTCAAGTGATGGGTATAAGCATTAAAGATCTAAAAAATGAAATGGATTTTGAGATTTTTGAATTGAAAAATAAGGTTGAATTGTTGACTAACCAAGTTAAGAATCTACAAGCACTGAAATGCGACAATGAACATGAGGTAAATGTCCAAGGCATATCTGCACACAAACAGTCATTAGGTCTTAGAAGACCCACACCTAGAGTGATACCTAGGAAATCAAGTCACGTTGAGAAGAGACCTATACGTTGCTTTTGGTGCGATCAATTCGGACATATGTTTTGGGATTGTCTGGCATATGAAAGTGCATGTAGACAAAGACTAGTAAGTGAACATGAAAATAAAATTTGTAGATATCAAGAGGAGATACCTTTGCATCTGAATGTAGGAAAAGGTGGGATGAAAGAGTATTTCGAGAAGACCAAATCTAGATCAAAATTATTTCAAAAGATATGGAAACCAAAAACTCATAAAGATAATAGATCTGAGGAGCAAAAGAAAATGATATGTATTGAGATTCAAGAGAAGCCAAGTGAAGAAACTAAACGTAGACAAATAAAGGTCGAGAAGCTGCAAACCTTGAATGATGATTGAAGAAAAATCATAATGAAACATACAATGATCAAGAACTATTGAATCAAGATGACTGATGAATGTTAATGATTGATAATGATGGTTTATGATGATTGATGATGATGAAAGATAATGATTGATGTTAAAAATGATTGATTGATGATGATTATGATGATGATGATGTTGATGATGACGACACTGGAGGATACTGATGATGCTAGAGGATACTGATGACACTGGAGGATACTGATGATGCTAGAGGATACTGATGACACTGGAGGATACTGATGATGCTAGAGGATACTGATGACACTGGAGGATACAGATGACACTGGAGGATACTGATGACACTGGAGGATACTAATGACACTGAAGGATGCTGATGACATTGATGCTGATACTGATGAAGAATGATAGATCATGAAGATGAAGAAAAGTTGGATCAATCAATGATGAAGATGAAATGATCAGGTGAAATGTTTCTGATTTGAGATCTTTTTTCTTTCTGTTAGAGCATTTGCATTGCATTACTGTGTGTGATAAAGATATGTATGAGTTTATGAAAATCATGTAGAATGAAGAAAACAAAGATCTATTATGGGTTTTCATGAAACATGAGCGACTAGAAATTATATGAATGGAGTTATTTAGTGGACTAGAGACTTTTGGGAGTGAAAGCTTGGGAATGTGATGATATGCTTAGACCGAGTGCATGTATATACTGATTGATTTGAAAGCTTAGTGAGTGGGACTCTTTGGGTCCTACTATTCATTTCTTACGAGATCTTACCTCCATATGGATCATAATTTATGAAAAACCGTCATACTCAAGCCAGCTTATATGTGTGTGCATGTTGTTAGTGCGCTACGATGGGCTAGTAGTTGGGTGGAACCACCTTGGTCGGGTGATCAAGGCCACGAGTCGTAGCTAGTTTCGTCATAGGCCTGACCTATCTGTTGTCATGCGCCTGCATGGGTTGATAGGCGGGTGGAATCACTCTGGCCGGGTGGTCAGAGCCATGAGCTGACGTCGATTTCATGTAGGGCTGATGTTGTGTATGTCGTGCGCTATGTCGGGTCGGCAGACAGGTGGGATAAACTTGGCCAGGCGGACAAGTCCATGAGTCGCACCCGATTTCGACATAGGCCGATTTGTGGAATGAAGATAAAAAGAAAAATGTTGAGGTGAGATGAAGAGAAAAGAAAAAGAAAAAGAAAAATGAAAATGCAAAGGAAAAAGAAAGAAAAAGATCTGATGGAGAGTTGGGCAAGCAGGAGATAAATAGTGGGAATCGAGGTATATTCTACAAACTGAGTTAGTAGAAACATATGTATATGCTAGTACTTAGAATGAGTAGTTGGATCTGAACCAGTTGAACGAACAAAAGATCTAGAAAGCCAACGACTTATTCATGTAGTTACTTGTCAGATTGCAGACGCAGAAACATAGTACGATGTTTGTGAAGCTTGAATCTACCTAATTTTCTGAAATTCATACTAATCTTTATAAAAATTGCATGACTGCATGAGATCATGATTTGAGTTTTGGAAAAGAAAAACATAAAAAGTGTAAAGAGATTTCAAAGGAACCCTGATATGCTTCTCTCGGATCTTGCAGGTTTGCCCATCGGGATGATGTGCACGTTTAGTGGGGGCGAATGTCGGGATGAAATCCCGCAGGGAGTGTGCACTAGTTTTTTTCAAAAGTTCATTGTTTTTGAGTTTTTGTGTGATGTTTTGACTAAAGAGGGGTATATTTCATGCATAATTTGGTAGAATTGATTGATTGTGTGATGCGGAAACATGTTTGAGATGTATGTTAGACCCGTGTGTACAAATAACTGACATTAGACCCATAAAAACCTTAGGTTTGACCCTTGAAACTGACTAGAAAACGAGTTTACCCCATGAAAGCCGGACTTGAATCCTTGGAAACCCTTGGAGTTTAGGCCAAAATTGTAAAGAGACCGTTAAATTGACGAGCTTGAGATAATTGTGAGCAAAACCCCTAATTTTCCCGACTAAAAACCCGAGGTCGGACCCTTGGAAATGGCGGTTTCTGTAGGTCAAACCCTAAAAACCAATTAAATTGCGAACATCCAGTGTGAAATCGAAACCTTGGTTTAGGGAAAAATTAAAAGACTACAAAAAATGGAAAGTTCATTGAGGAGGTTAGAACGTTCTAGAAGGAAGTCCTAGGGAGGGGCCTATAAATAAGTCCAAACTCATTTGTTTCTTCCCCATCCTATGGATTGCCTTTGTGGATCGTCTCCTCCAGGTATGCTCCTTGTCTATTCTTGCTTGGTCATGTTTTTGTTTTACTCTCCATTACAGTGCCCATGAGAGAGAAAGAGAGAGGGAGAGAGAAAGAGAGAGAGACGCAGAGAGTCGATGAGCATAGAGACATTCGAGAAGACTGCAGAGAGAGAATTTGGGCACGATAGAGGATCATGGAAACCATGGTAGAGGAGAAGGTTTGTAGGCTGCGGCATGTGTGTGAGAGAGAAGTGATGGCAATTGTTCACTGGATGATCGTAGAGAGACTGTAGGGATGTTCAGATGTGGAGAAAGGGCGGTGAGATATGGCGAGTGTTGGCAGTAGCCTTGGTACACCAGGACGTACAAGACATGAAAGTCAAAGAAGGGAGTCAGAGCGAAGGGACAGCACAAGCAAATAGGGCAGTCAAAGAAGATCTGGCAAGTAGGCCAATATTTTTTCAAGATATTAATGCAAATCAAAGAGATGGACATGCAGGAAGGAAGAGCAAGTAGGGAGCTCGAAGATATGTATGGCAGAGCACTAGAAGAAATCCCTACAACAACAGTGATTTTTATCACTAACAATCATTGTAAATATCATTTCACCTTTTTGTAGCTCCATTTTGTGCAAGCCAAGGAGTCCTTGAGCTTGAGGAGCCTTAGAAGTAGTTGCGTACCAATTTTCGTATTTTTTAGATCTCGTTTGAACCCCCAAATAAGCCCTGGAACCTAATTTTTAACTAGGCCGGACACTAGGTCTGGACAAGACCAGAAGCTAGTCAAAAACTATAAAAAGGGCTAGAGAGCTCATTTTTGAGGTTAGATTGTAATTGAAACAAACTTGTAAGAGCTATTGAAAGTAATCTAAAGAACTCCATTGATCCTCTCTCTTTGTCTTGCCGTGTGTGCGCGTGTGTGTGTATGTGTGTGCATGCTTGTGTGCTTCTCACTCACGCACTTGTGACGCCACTTGCTCGAGGTCTTCATACCATCCTCACGTCTTCCCGGATTGACATTAAAGGAGGTGCTACTCATCACTGAGCTACACCAAATTTTGGCGCCGTTGCCGGGGATCGAGCTTTGAGGACGAGCGTGTGATGGTAAGACGTAGAGTTGACGCGTTGGAGTTGTAGGTATTTTCTTCACTCTCATCGATTTTCTTTTACTTTCTTCACCATCTTCATCATCATCATCATCATCACCATCTCCCACGTCCATCTCCATCATCGCGAAAATTTTAGTTTTTTGACTATATTCCCATCTCCACCTCATTTCCCTCATTTCACTTGTGAGAGAGAGCGAGAGAGCGAATTTGCATGTGCTGTTTTTTGCATGTTTTGTGAGCTTTCTGCAGGTACAGGACGCATCATCATCCCCAGCACTCTGCGCAGGTACGGAATTCTGAGTAACTGTCTGTGTGTCGCCGAGCTCTGTCAATCGCGACCGACTGAAAAATTGCTCTAATTGCTAAACAAAGTGCATATCCATGACCTACAGGCCTAGAGCTTCCCAAAAATGTGTTTAGTTTTTTGAAATTCCACAGATTTCTGTCAATCGCGATCGCTCTGTCAATCGCGATCGACAAACCACGACGGACAGATCTGTCAATCGCGATCGACACGTCAATCGCGATCGACAGCCCACGACGGCTCTGTCAATCGCGACCGACAGAGTCAACGACCGATTGACCACGACCGACTGACCATACGCGTGACACGTGTCAATCGCGATCGAGTCATCAATCGCGATCGACTCATCAATCGCGACCGACACAGTCAACGATTGTTTGACCACGACGGACAGACCACGACGGCTCTGTCAATCGCGACCGACACGGTCAACGACTGTTTGACCACGATCGACAGACCCTCGCGACCGACCTGTCAATCGCGATCAACTCATCAATCGCGACCGACAGAGTCAACGACGCTTTGACCACGATTGATTGACTTTTCGGCCACGTGTCAATCGCGACTGACAGCCACGACGGACCTGTCAATCGCGATCGACACGTCGATCGCGACTGACCTGTCAATCGCGACCGACAGACTTTGCGAACGCGTTAGAAGGGCAAATTAGGTCAAATTTTCAAGGCAAAGTGATTGGTCTAAATTGTGATTAAGTGGGGGACAAACTCTAGGGTTTAGTATTGCATCGTTAGGCCGTGCCGCAAGCTACTCGAGTATTCCTGTTTGACTGTTAGCTTGTATTGAATCCTGATTTAACTCCCTAAACCCTGAACAGTCCTAACTTTTTCATACGAAATCCAATTTTTGAGCTCTTGGGCTTGTTGGAAAGCTCGTGGCATATACTACACGCCCTCAACTGTTTTTTATAAAGATAATGCGTTGATTCTCAGAGAGGGTATTTTGAAGTCGACCATACCCAGGGGGCTCAAAGTCAGGGGTCTTTAGAATTATTTTCCTAAAAAATCACAATGCAAATATGTGTATATGTTACATGAATGAAAGTTGTTGGTTGTGTCCTTGAATCTAAGCATTGAGCTAACCGTGGGACTTTTATAGGTCCATTGAGAGCAACAGAGAGCGTACAAAGCAAGGTTTCTTTGCAAGCTTGAGAACCGGGTTCTTGAGCACCATAAAGCAAGGGATCAACAAGTAAGGTTGGATTAATCTCAACTCCCTCTGTCATTTCCTAGCTCAAGCTAAGAACGAGTAGAGATAGGAGTAAGCCAGGGCAACGATAGGCAGTTATCAAGTTGAAGACTACCTAAAAAACTCAAGTTCAAGTTAAAAACATAATCTCTGTACTGTCAATAACCTAAAGGAAAAGAACCTAACGTGGAACGATCAACCTAAAGTACGAAGAACATTCAAGTGTTCCTGACGACGTGATATCAGACAAGACCATAAACACAATAATTAACTAAAAAGAATCAAGTGACTGGTACCAATTGATTGGCAACGAGGTTGTACGCTGGAAAAAAATTGGGATAATCAGTTAGGCATATGAACCTTCGATCAGGACGACACCTAGCAAGGGAGAGACAAAGCCTTAGGTCATCAGAGGCTAGTGTCAATCACACTGCAAGATCCTGGGCCCAGCAGTTGTGCCACCACTCTCATTACCCTAGCTCTGAGACCAGTGAGTCAGAAATGTCTCAAGGCATGGACAAACATACGGGAAGTTCGGGAGTGCCTTATTTGTACAGGGTAGAAGGCCCTTACAAAACACAGCTGGAATATCTTAGGACCAACCGACTAGGTGCTAGCATCTATGAGGACGGCCTAGGAAGATCTGTGGTCCAGATTAAAAACCCTGATCAATCCATAGGACTAGAACACCCAGCTGTCAAGTTTGAAAATGGTGCATACCTGGACAAAGAAGGAACTATATATGTTGTCACTAGTCACCCTGATAGGACAGATGACTTCGGGAATGTAATCTCAGAAGCGGACTTAGGTGACCTAGAACAAGGGAACATGGGTGCGGAACCTAGAACCCCTCGAGGTAAATCAGTTCTAACTAGGATTATCACACCTGAATGGGTCCCCCAAGACAACAAGAGCATAGAGTTGCTCCTCAATCGAGAAACTGATGAAGCCTTTTGGAGGTATAAGTCTAATCAGCCAACAGACATAGGAAATATCATGATCTATGAGTTTAAGGATCCAGATAGCCCAGGCAGAGTGACCTACTTAGATCATGCTTCAGAACGGATCTTCGTGGTGACAGAAAATGATAGGCAGGCCTACACTTGGAAGGGTGAATTTATTTTCCCCCAACCAAGATCAAATGTATCCTATGGTCACCCTGGGGCTGGAACTGCCCAAGCTCATGGTACGCAAAGAGACAGAAGTAGAGATAGACCGGAAGTAAGCTTTGCCAACCCTGTAGGCAGAGAAAGAACGAGAACGGAGACGAATAGGGTAGAACCTCCTGAGATACATAGAGCCCACAGGAACCAAAGAAATGTAGATGGATTCCCTCTGCCGAGGCCTAGAGAGCACGCAAGAACTTTGAGACCCACCCAGCTAGTTAAGTCCATGAAGAATTACTTTGACGGCACAGGAGATCCCTATGATCATGTGGCAGAGTTCAAGCAAGTCTTGAGAGCTGAACAAGTGGAAGATCTGTTCACGCAGTACAATGCCTTCGGTCTAACCCTTAGGAACACGGCACTTACATGGTTTCAGCCATTAGATGAGCGTCAGTTCAGGAGCATAGACCAACTCCTAGAGGCATTCATTGTAGAGTTCTCTAAGAGCGGCATAAGACACAATACCTCCTCATTGATCCACAGCTTCAAACAGACCCCCCAGGAGACTGTCAGATTGGCCGGAAGAAGATTTAGACAATATCTGGAAAGGTGCCCTATTTCGGAGCTACCCACATCTGCTAAACAGGTAGCCTTATTCCTAGATGGATTGTTGAGTACGAAATTGAGATCTTATGTGTATCTGAAAGACCCTAGGACTATAGAAGAGTGTGTACGCATGTGCATTGACATTGAAGATAACCTAGGGGAAGAACTAGAGCTTTCCAAAATCTACAAAGATTCAGATAGTGCATGTAGTCACTCTTCCACGCAGTCCACATCAATTGAGGAACTTGCTGAAAAAGTAGCTCAGAAATTAGGTGTAACTAGCAAACAAATCCCAAGGTTTGCCCCTGTGAAAAGATGCTATACATGCGGTGGTGACCATATGGCGAATGTCTGCCCTATTATGGCTCAGCCCCAAGTAAACCCTAGTAGCCAGTACTGCACCATAGAACGGAGATACACCAACCACACCGCACAAGACTGCCCATACAACAAGCAGGCGGTTAGGCAACCCTACCCTCAGCCCTACCAACAAGGCAGATACCAGAACCAGTACCCTCCACAACCATATGGCAGGCCACAACAAAATTTCCAACCTCAATATCAAAACCAACAAAGGCCTCAGCCTGTGCTAGCACAACAAACCCCAGCCCCAGCTAATGTGATTCCGGTAAAGTATGCTGTTGCAGAAGAAAACCTGAATAGAGCTATAGTCCCTGTAACATCCTTGATCTCTGAAAATGACCCAAGTGATCATAGCTTTGATTCTACCCATGTGGATAGCCCCCAGGCTTACTACATGCAGTCTCCAGAACATGGTGAGTCCTACTATAGTGAAGAGCCGAACGAACCTAGTTGGGAATCAGATTACACGAACGTCATGTATACAAACCCCAATCCTAGGCCTCAATCTAGGCAAGTCAGACCTCCATTCCCAAGAGGGCCGTGCTACAGATGCCAAGGTGATCACCTCATTCGTGATTGTCCCTTACCTCCGCCTACACAAACTCAGTCCGTGACTATCCAAGGCTTTTGCCAAGACTGCGGAAAAGAGCATCTCTTACGAGATTGCCCTAAGAACCCCAATAGCATGCCAAAAATCACCCCTATCAACGTTGTTGGGTTAGTGGTAGACTCCTCAGGAAGTGTCACTTCCACTGCACCAGTACAGGTAGTCACTAGGGCTCAGGCATTGCAGCAAAACCAAGGGGTAGGCCAGGAAAAGAGCCTAGATGCTAGCGATACTGAGAGCCAAAATAAAAAGAGAACAAGAGCTTGGAAAGATAGCCGCGAACGTATGAAAAGGCAATGGGCAAAGAAGATGAGTGAACTTGAGGAAAGTCTACGAGAAACCAAGGCTAAAATCATAGAGATCACATCTCAACCGCACTCTCACACGTTACCACCGCTACCATCCCCATCACCCTCCACCCCTCCACCCTCTAAGACAGCCCACGTAACCCACCCACCACCCCAAACAGGATCGGTATTAGCTGATCCCACTCCCGAAGACATAGACATGATGCTTAAAGCATATCAGGCCAGAATCCAAGAAGGGCCAAACGTCACGGATCATGACAAGTGCTATCCTAGAGCTGACCTAGAGATAGAAAGAACCAAACTATGCGCGAAAATGGTCGCATTGGCTCAGACTATGTTTGAAGCCAGTCGCCTTTTCAATTACTCAGGCTCAGCCAAAACGCAATTACACTTGGATGGATTCCTAGAGAAGTTAGAGAGGATAATTGCAAGATCTGACAAGGAAGAAAAAAATCAAGACCAAGAAAAAGCAAGCAAAAACAGGAATCAGTCCCAATCAGAAGTGTATGTGGCCAATGCCCCTAAACCGGACAACTTCCCCTCCGTAGAAAGAATAGAGAGGCCAATAGCACAGCCAGAAAAGGAATCTACCCCTCAAAGAAAGGGAAGGGCAAGAGAACGGGTAAGCCAGCCTCTTCAGGAAGCCCGTGGGCCTCCTCAAGAAGCTTATATTCCCCCCCAAAAGGCAGATGAGCCCCCCTCGAAAGCTCAAGTACCTCCACAGGTTGCCTACATTCCTTCTCAGGGAATGTGTGAGCCTGTTCGGAAAAGTAATAGAATAAGTAATCCTCCCCAAGAAGCTTGTGCTCCAGCCATTTGCGAGAACGAGGAGAGAGTCAACAATAGAATCAGCCCTCCTTCACAGGTTGCTTATGCGCCCAATTCTACGGAGCCAGACACTTCTTCTTCTATGAATCGGTTTGCACCAGACTTCCTACGAGAGATTCAAGAAGACAAATGGGATAACGAAAGCGAGGTCGCCCCTCCTTTTGAACTTGTGGACGATGCACACGACCAATTCCCACAAGACATCCCATCTATTTACGGGGAGCATGAGAGTGTTCAGTCTCACGAGAGATTAGACTTTGAGTCTAATTCCATACAAGAGCTACCCCACTTCACAGGCCCATGGGAAGCAAAATCCACGTGTATGAGAGCACCCACAGTCATGGTAAGGAACGACGACTCAGTCATACCAAGGAGCACGGAGGTAGTAACGAACACCAAGGTGCAGCGCAATCTCACTTTGAAAGAACTGCCTGAGGATAGACCAAACGCGGGGAAATATGCAGCCAGTCGAGTAACTGAAGTTGCAAAACCTCATTCCCGGGTAGGATCCCATAGGACAGTGCCAGAAATTCCCTTGGATAAGATAGGAGATATGTGCGAAGGTGAAGAAGGGAACACCTATCTTCCCATTACCTACCAGGAGTACACCACCAAGGCAATTTTGGACTCAGGTGCAGGAGTTGCAATTGCCACCACTTCCCTTTGGAAGCGTTGGGGCAAGCCGGCACTCAGACCAACGAGAATGAAATTGCAAATGGCCGATGGTCACATAGAGAGACCCCTAGGATTGCTAGAAGGAATAACTCTCACCACTTGTGGTGTCGAGTTTGAGCATAGTTTTGCTATATGTGACTTCAGCAAAAATCATGCCTATGAGATGATTTTGGGAAGACCATTTATGCGACAGTTGCAAGTGGTACAGGATTGGGGAACCAATTCTTTGTACCTGCAGCACTTAGGTGTTACAACCAAAGTCAATCTCAAGGATTATTCTCATAGAGATGTCCCTCCTATCCAGTGGAATCCCATCCATAGAGCTAAAGATGACACAGAATCGGTGCATTCCATAGGGTCTGGATCCTCATGGATGCATGAAGACACCCACTTATGGATGTGCAAGGTAGCAGTAGAAGAAGAGAAGAGAGAGAAAGCCAGAGAGGTAGGTGCGAAAGAAACCCATAGATCAATCCAAGACCCAGCCTATGTACCTGTAGTTTTTCCAGACGAAGAATTTGAACCTCACGGTTGGGCAGAAATCTTAGCAACAATGGACGTAGCCATCAACGAAGAACAATGGACACCTCACTGTGATGAGGATGGCTATGATATTTCAGTCTTCTCCATAGAGCCAATCATGGGAGAGGCAGTTCTAGAAGAATGCGAACCTAGCCCTGATGCATTTGAGGATGCAAGTGACTCCGATCTAGAGTCAATCATTATGGACCCACCATTTGCATCAGATGAAGAATACTTCCATGAGGTAGAATTTCAAACCCAGAGGCATGGAGAGCTGACAAATGACGTAAGATTAGCAACACATGTGACCCCTAAGGAAGAAGGAAAGAAACGAAAGAAGAGAGAAGCCTTACCAGAAGAGGAAGAATCTTTGTTTGAGGTCCCAGAAAATTTTAAGAAGTATGAGATAGATGACAGGAGAGTCATGATTAGAATGCCCAAACGAGAGGCACAATCAGGAGAGGCCTATGATAACAAAGAAACTACCAAGAAAATCGTAGTGGCCCTAGAAGAAGGAGAGGAGAGATGCACGTATATAGGCCATGACCTGACAGAAGAAGAAGAGCACGAATTGATTGCCTTGCTAAGAGAATACAGAGATGTATTCGCTTGGAGTTACAAGGATTTGAAAGGGGTTGACCCGGACATATGCTCGCACACCATCCCCATGACCTCAGATGCCAAACCCTCTAAGCAAAAGCCTTATACGTATAATGATAATTACGCTGCTAAGATCAAGGAGGAGATAGATAGACTGGTCGAAGCTGGATTTATCTATGAAATTGAGCACACTGAATGGGTATCCCCCATCGTAGTGGTGCCCAAGAAGAATGGCAAGCTGCGTGTGTGCATTAACTTGAAAAAGGTTAATGCCGCCACAATTCGAGATAACTATCCGCTTCCCATAACAAAGCATCTCTTAGAAAGAGTGGCAGGCAAGGAAGTGTACAGCTTCCTTGATGGATTTTCGGGCTACAATCAAGTAGCCATAGCTCCAGAGGATCAGCATAAGACAGCCTTTGCCACAGAATGGGGCATTTTTGCTTTTAGAGTAATGCCATTTGGGCTTACCAATGCACCAGCCACCTTCCAGAGGCTGATGTGCCATGTGTTTAAGGAGTTCCTGAGGAAGAGTTTAGAAGTCTATGTTGATGATCTTTGTGCTCATTCCAATGTTAGACAAACTCATATTCCTGAACTCAGACAAATCTTTGACAAATGTAGAGAATATCAAGTCTGCCTGAACCCAGAAAAGTGCGTTTTTATGGTCAGGCAAGGCAAGATTCTAGGACACATAGTGTCAAAGAATGGCATATCTACAGACGAAGAAAAAGTGAGAGCCATAGCAGAGCTACCTAGGCCAAAGAATGTCAAGGAAGTACAAGCTTTCATGGGGCATTGTGGTTATTATCGACGATTTATACACATGTATGCTGTCATTGCAAAGCCCATGTATGGACTTCTGACAAACTTTGAGTGGACGGATGAATGTGAGAATTCCTTCCAGGAACTTAAACGAAGATTATGTTCAGCACCAATCTTGACCACACCAGATTGGAATAAGCCATTCCATGTTCATGTTGATGCGTCCAATTATGCCATTGGATGTGTACTTGCACAACCTACTGGTGAAGGTAATATGGACCTTCCAATTGCCTATGCCAGTAGACAATTGAATGCGGCTGAACGAAATTATACCACTACTGAACGAGAAGGATTAGGCATGGTATATGCAGTTAAAAAGTTTAGACATTATTTGCTTGCAAATAAGTTTAAATTTTTTACGGACCATCAGGCATTGTTGTACTTAGTAAACAAGCCATGCAATACAGGTAGATTAGTAAGATGGTTTCTCTTACTAATGGAATATGACTTTGAGGTTGTGGTAAGAAAAGGTAGGACTCACGTGAGAGCAGATCATCTCTCTAGGCTCACATCGGCAGAAGCCCCACAAGGAGTGTCAGATGACCTTCCTGATGGTTACTTGTTTAATTTGGAAGTGGTGCCGCAGTGGGCCAAGCCATTGGTACCAGTATTGACATACGGGCCTAACCATCCTGTGGTAAACACACGGAACAGAGAGGTTGTAAAAGCCCAAAAATACCACATCATGGCAGGAAGCATGTACAAGCACACAGATCAAGGGATCTTGGCTTGTTGCGTAGAAGAGGATGAGTACGCTAAATGGTTGCAATTAGCACATGTAGGTGCACTAGAGCAACACCATTCAAAACAACGAACTTTACAGACTCTAAAGAGATTCGGAGTGCACTGGCCAACCATGGAAGCGGATGTCCAAAAGTTGTGCAAGGAATGCCCAATCTGTTGCACTAAACCACCTGTGGAACATGCCACTCTCTATCAAGTATCCATTGTGCCAGATTGGAGCGAACCACTAGTATCATTCCTGAGGACAAACACATTCCCTCCAGACATGACTCTAGCTAGAAAAAGGAGTTTGGAACAAGAAGCCCAGGATTATTCACTCATAGGTGATAATCTATATAAGCGCGGTAAAGATGGTTACTTGAGATTATGTGTCCATGAGAGTGAATATCTTAAGATCTTAGAAACTGCTCACCAAGGTGTAGCAGGAGGACACTTTGGACCAGATCGGGTGATCAAGGCAATATTGTTTGCGGGCTTCTGGTGGCCCACCCTTCACATGGATGCACATACCTATGTGAAACGGTGTGATATCTGTCAAAGGACTCAGTATCCTATACGCAAAGATGAGATGCCACTGAAACCTATGATGGGTGGACGTGCATTCTCTAAGTGGGGAATAGACTTCGTAGGTCCTATTAATCCCCCAGCGAAAGGTTCTCATGCGGAATACATCATTGTGGCAACAGATTATCTCACCAAGTGGGTAGAGGTAAAAGCTACAACCAAGAACGATGCTCAAACAACTTCCAAATTCTTGTTTGAGAATGTATTCACGAGATATGGACTACCCATAGAGCTTGTAAGTGATAGAGGCACTCATTTCTTGAACGAAGTGATTGAAAATCTACTCCAAGAATTCTTGGTAATACACAAGAAGTCTGCCCCTTATCACCCTCAAGCTAATGGACAAGCTGAGAGCACTAATAAGATTCTATGCAATGTACTGACGAAATTAGTGAACACTAAACGCTCTGATTGGGACAAACAGCTACACCACGCTGTTTGGGCATACCGAGTTGCCTACAAAACGGTACTCCAAGCCACCCCCTTTCAGATGGTATTCGGCCAAAACGCTGTGCTACCCTTGGACTTCCTAATCCCTACATTGAGAGTAGCACAAGAACACGAATGGACAGGTCACGAACTCTCCTCTAGGATCTTTGACCTTGAACGATTAGGGGAAACAAGACTAAGAGCCGCTGCAGGAATATATGCCGCCAAGAAGAGACAGAAGGCATATTTCGATGCCCATGTGAAGGATAAAGGCTTGAAAGCAGGAGATCTAGTCTTGGTCTATACACTCAAACAACACGCGAGGAAGCTAGAAAAGAGAGGCTACGGACCTATGATCATCAATAGGATCTCCACAAGCGGAGCAGTGCAATTGGCCACATTAGAGGGTGATGTTCTCCCAAATTATATTAGCGGTTGCAGAGTCAAGTTGTATCAGGAACCCCTCACGGAGGAAATGCTTAGCCGACTCAACACTGCTAAGAAACGCAAAGAGGAAGAAAAGAGAATTAGAGAAGAAGCTCAAGCAGAGGCTTTAGAACGCATCAGAAGGATGAAATTACGAAGGCAAGGTAGAGATCAGCCTGGAGCGAATGACTCTGCAGACCAAGGATTTCCCATAGCCATGTGTGAAGTTGCAGGAACAAGCTCGAATAGAATAATTGATAGACGTCCTTTCATAACCATAGACATAGGACAAGGAAAGAGTACAAGGACCGTAAGAGCCTTGATTGACTCAGGTGCTGCCACTAGCGCTGTTAAGTTGTCTTACTGTCAAGAGTTACAGTTAACTGTCCATCCTGTGGAAGCATACCTCATAGGATTGGGAGGCGTGGAAACCCCTTGCATGGGTGAGGTGGAACTTCCCCTCTACATTCACGCGGAGGCAATGACCGTTAAAGTACTAGTGTGTCAAGATGAGGATCTTACTGAACCTCTCGTCTTGGGTCAAGATTGGATCTATGACCAAGCAGTCAATCTAAACCTAAGAAGTGGACTTCTCCAGGTTTGGGTCAATCATAGTCGAGTTACAGTAGAATTAGACAATGGAGCACTCAAGGAACTAGGAAAGGCACAGACTCCTGGTCCTTCCAGGGGTACACATGAAGATGACCATGTTGTTCTTGTCCAAAACTATGTGTTGCAGAGGAATGATATTTGCAAAAAAGGAGTCAGGAATGCAACGGAACTCCCTTCTTTTCCAAAGGCTAGAAGGAGGCAGCAACCCAAGGTGGATCAAAGGCAGAAGAAGCAGGGTACTACCTATGTCAGAGATCAAAAGTACCTGCGCAGCAGAACAGCCCAGAAAATAGACCAGGTATGGGTGCGGAAAGGCGAACGACCGGTTGCACCACCGTCAACTACAGGGGCAGAGCCTCTTATTAGTGACCAACAACGCAACGCTAATAAGAAGTCTTTCAGAAATTCTTCTGCTAAAGTAAAATCTATTTGGGTGCCCAAGAAGTCGATGAAGGCAAGCCCACAATCAAGACAAATTTGGGTGCCTAAGGCTTGCTTGATGGCACAAGTAGCTACGCTGAGGCCACAACTTAAACAGCATAACGTAGCGACGCATACTGCCAGATTTCACTCGTTCTCGACACTCATGTACACACCAAAACCCAAGAGCGTACATGTAATCAATTGTAAATGGGTCCCAAAAAGGCCTCATCTTCAAACCACGACACCGAGAAGGCTCTGTAGAGACTCTCCGAAACCGAAGGCAAAGCCCACTCACTGCATTTGGCAGCCTAGGGCCTGTAATAAACCCCCCGACCCCAATTTGTAAATCCATACCTACTTACTAACTGCAGTAGTCTCCTAGGACAACACAAGCACTAAATACACACACTGTCTTCATGCACTTACTAACCACTAACTCATCATCCACCTCATGTTAATGTTGTAACGGGGACAACAACGGATTTATTCTGTCCATTACGATGTTAACACTTGGTTCTATATTCTCACAGAACCAACCAGCGCACAGGGCCATGGCAGAAGCAGGTACTAGTTCTCAAGCCGGATCTGGTGCCCAGATTGTGGACATAGAAACACTTCTCCTTGAGCCACGTCTCACAGCAAGACCGCAAGAGCTTCAAGCAGTGCATGTGCTCCCCATTCAGGATCCTCCTCAAGGGCATACTTCTCAAGTAGGTAAGCATGCGCATTGGTTCAGTGATGTTGCTGGACCACTGGGCGATGGGACCTATTTCTGGGAAGCAGAATTGGAGTTCAATGGCAAATGGGGTCGATACCACTTTTTCGCACGCGAGTTCGAAAGCTACCAAAATGCCGAAGTCATGAGATCAGTTTGGGTCAAAGCAGGTGTGGAAAGTTATTTCAGGACTCACTTACCAAAGCCGGATTTTTTACGATGTTCTTATCTGATCAGTACCATCACACCAAGCAGAGCCAAGGGTGGCGACAGCACCTTTGTGCTGCCATCACTGCTGCCGGGTAATGAGCTTAAAAGATTCAAGTTGACCCTCAATCTGGTAAGAGAAGCATTGGGTATATATGGCATGCACATCCCAACAGAAAAGGAAACCATGGTTCCAGGTCGAATGAAGCACAAAGATCTTAATAAGCTGAAGGACATGGTTGCGATGACACCTACCATTGCGCTTCACCTGCGAACCATCATGCAACATTTTGCTTTTCCCGCCCAAGAACGCTTCACAATGCCCCCGAAAAAAATATGGTTCAGTTTATATCTAGCAGAAACCGAAAGCCTGCCCATCAATGTACCACACTGGATCATAGATCAGATCCACCTAGCGCATCAAAGGTGGAACAAAAAACAGAAGAATGTGCTCCACGGGTGTTGTGCTTTGACCAGAATAATCTATAGATGCTTGGCTTATGACGTGCCTGTTCAGCGGGCACTCGTATGGTCCCGAGTCCAAGAATTCCAGAGAAGACTATCAGCAGCAGGTCCCCCATCAAAGAAGATGAGGGGGGGAGTCCAACTACCCTGTGCTCAACCAAGGGGAGCTACCGCTACACCAGAAATCACTCCTCCCCAGACACGACGAGTTAGGCCATTCACAATCCGGTTACCAAGACCAAGCACAGAGGGGCCTAATCTGGTGTTTCCACCCATTCCATCCGATTTGGAATTTCCGCAGGGATTTACTCTTGAGGACCTCACGGATGAAGAAATTGCCAGATTAATCTATGACTCTAACCTCGAAGCCGAAGCAGCGCGAGCTCAGGAACCGCGACCCCAAACAACATCGGCCCCCACCCAACCACAAACTGTAGAAGTCGATGTAGATGAACAAGAGGCAGGAGGAGATGAAGAAGAGGCCGACGAAGAACAACATCAAGAATATGACGAACTCTCCGAGTTAGCAAGTGCCCCAGCATATTCGGCACAAATCAAGAGACTATATCGAACCATGCGATTGGTTCAGGAACAGCATCAGATGTCTCTAGAACAGGGCAAAAGACTCATGAACGACTTGCTAGCTGAGGAAGGTGTGGACGAGTTGTTCATTGAGTCCATGAACCTTCATGCCGACGCTGTAGGACTGGACGAGGCCATTCATGAGGCAATGGCCTACATCCACAGGTTTGAAAAAAGAGTTCCCGTTCGTCCCAGGAGGTCCGGGAAGCAAATTCACATCAATACATCAGCACCAGGCGAGGCAGCGCAAGCAGAAGAATATCAGGAAGCACCGTTGTCACCACCATCCCCACCTCACACTACACGATTCACTCCACCACAGGACACTAACACTACCACATCCACTACCACTACCGTTGTCATGGGCATCCCACTCTCTCCGGGAATCCAATACGGGGGAGTCACCATGCCCACCTTCACCACCCTGTTCACCGATGTCACATCCACTCCACCAACGATTCCCATCTACACCGTCACTCAAACAGTTGACACGATGGAAACATCACCTGCCACAGCACCGCTCCCTCCCCCCATGCCACCTTCATCACCCATACCCCCTCCACCCACATCTCCACGTACATCCACATCATTCACCTCTCCCATTCCCGCCCCCATTCCCCCTGCATCTTCACCCTTCCCAGCATTATTTAATGTAAATAACATATTCTTAGCATTAAACCAATGTGTATACCAGCTCCAGCATGAGTACAAAGCTCTGGACAACCGGTATCAGAATCTGGAAACGCACCATCAAAACTTACAAAGACAATTTCTCATTCTACAAACAGAAAATGCAGAACTGAATCAACGCTACACGACGCTTGAGCAGGCTCACCAAACCTTATTGGCGGCACCCCAACCATCGACAGAATCAGGTGCCAAACAACTAGAAGCTCTGCTCGAGGTATACCAAGCCGATAATCTCAAAGTCCGGCGTAACCTGGCACTTCTCAGAAAACACATGGCGGCCGCCCTAGAAGAAAACAAGAGGCTGCAGCAGCAAAATGAAGCAAATCTAGAAGCAGCAATGGAAGGCTCTCCACACGAAATTGATCCAGAGCAGTTTAAAGCTGTGCCCTCAGAGACAATGAAGACCATCTTGGACAGCTATGCAGATCTATTAGAAGCTCATGATGACTTGGAAAGGGAACGTGATGCGCTGCGCAATCAACTCCAAGAGCAACAAACAGCACCCAAAGTCACGGAAATGACCACGACTTCAGAGGAAGTCAAGGCATTGAAAGAGCAGGTGGCCGAATTACAGGCAAGATTACTCACACATGAAAGGCAACCCTCTCCAGTTGTCGAACCTGAACCCGAGGATTTGGTACCCATCGAGGTAGATGAGACGTATGAGGAACCTTACGTTCCTATGCCAATGCCAGGTGGTGAGCAAACCGCAGAAGGAATGGATACGTTAGAAATCGAAGTACCTGAGTGGCTCCAAACACTAGAGAAAACGGCATCAACTCATGAAGATCGAGTGGCAGTTCAGATCCAATCTATGGCAAAGATAGAGGACACTATTATTAAATCAGAATACTTCCGCAGCATGTCCCACCATAGATGGATCGGAACCAATGATGATCAATACGTGCCATATTGTATACTTCTGGCGGACTACAATGCAGAAATCCAACACAGATGTGGCAAACCTCCAACTTTTGCTACACAATTTGGGCCAGATGACATCCCAGAGAGCGCTAAAAAAGGATCCATTCATCAACCCACTTGGAGGATCCGACTCCTCGAAACCTATCCGGAGATGGTTCGCACCTGGACGAATATGCCTCTTTTTATTAAATATAACCCTTGTTATGTTCCTGTACTCCGCAGACGCACATGGCCAGAGTTTACCATTGCAGTCAAGAATATCAAGGGATGCGCCAAATGGTTAAACTACGTCTATCTAGCACCCCCTCAAGGGCCTCCCACCGTCAATTACATGATTTCCACTATACGGCACTGGAGCATCCGATTAAAGAATACCCCTGATGTAATGGCCCAGATGTGCATGAAAATTTTTGAGTTAATGCTTATTACATTCAGGACATTCAAGAATATCAAGGACCCACACTTCTCAGGCGTCGGATTCCTTACAGGAAACCAAGATTTAGTTTATGACATGAGCACCACTCCTTCCATAGAGGTGATATACGCTTGGCACGCCAGAATAAAATACCTCCCGGCCTGCTTCAAACAAACATTCGAAGAGATGTTCATAACAGGGTTCTGGGAATACCACTCAGAAATATTTGTACCCAGACCCTCACATCTCCTCCATTTATTTGCTGTGGAGCGAACCATTCACTCAGAGCAGTTACGGGTGCCACATCCAGATGTCCCAGGGCCAGTCAATTGGGATGCATTGCTGACAGATCTAGCAAGGGGACTCAGGTTAGAAGAACACCACCTCGCCGCCGATGTTGTACAATACTACGTCCAAAAAGCAGCTAGACAAGGGTCTGTCAGGGGCGACAGACACGAGAGTGGGGGGGTGTTGGCAGTAGCCTTGGTACACCAGGACGTACAAGACATGAAAGTCAAAGAAGGGAGTCAGAGCGAAGGGACAGCACAAGCAAACAGGGCAGTCAAAGAAGATTTGGCAAGTAGGCCAATATTTTTTCAAGATATTAATGCAAATCAAAGAGATGGACATGCAGGAAGGAAGAGCAAGTAGGGAGCTCGAAGATATGTATGGCAGAGCACTAGAAGAAATCCCTACAACAACAGTGATTTTTATCACTAACAATCATTGTAAATATCATTTCACCTTTTTGTAGCTCCATTTTGTGCAAGCCAAGGAGTCCTTGAGCTTGAGGAGCCTTAGAAGTAGTTGCGTACCAATTTTCCTATTTTTTAGATCTCGTTTGAACCCCCAAATAAGCCCTGGAACCTAATTTTTAACTAGGCCGGACACTAGGTCTGGACAGGACCAGAAGCTAGTCAAAAACTATAAAAAGGGCTAGAGAGCTCATTTTTGAGGTTAGATTGTAATTGAAACAAACTTGTAAGAGCTATTGAAAGTAATCTAAAGAACTCCATTGATCCTCTCTCTTTGTCTTGCCGTGTGTGCGCGTGTGTGTGTATGTGTGTGCATGCTTGTGTGCTTCTCACTCACGCACTTGTGACGCCACTTGCTCGAGGTCTTCATACCATCCTCACGTCTTCCCGGATTGACATTAAAGGAGGTGCTACTCATCACTGAGCTACAGCGAGGCTCCAGATTACGTGGATGAAGAACAGAGGGAGAGAGAAAGCTCCGGTCTGCGCTTCCTCTGAGGAGAGGTGCAACACGTAGAGTTGGAGAGAGAAAATCCGGTGGCTGCTGGCACACGTAGATAGCACCGAAGACCTGTGGTCGCTGGCAGCCTGGCATACACGGTCTAGAGAGAGGAAGGCGACGCTCCTTCAATCCCCATGGGGAGAGAGAGTTAGATGGAGGCGGTCACAGATGGCGGCTAAGAGAGAGAGAGACTCCCACTATGGGCAGCGACGCAAGGGTTGGGAGAGAGCTACAGGGAGATTATGACGACGCAGATTCTGTAGGAGTTATCGATGAGTCAGAAAGAGATGGAGAGAGAGAGGACGCGGAGAGAGATAGAGGGATAGGCTCATAGCGCAGATGAAGGAGTTGACTACCCGAGGAGAGAGAAGATGATTAGTTATTCGGCGGCACTGTCAGCTGCTGATGGAGGCGATGTCGGACAGAGACATATGTGGAGAATCGAGAGTGGAGAGCTCTCTCATGCGCTGTTATCACGCGGAGAGAGAGAGAGACGGAGAGAGAGAGAGAGGAGGAGGAGGAAACGAGCCAGAGAGGTCCTCGTGCGTAAAGAAGTCGACGGCAGAATCAAGCGGAGGAGAGAGAGTGACTTGGGCCGCTGTCGATGTAGCTCAAATCAGAGAGATAGAGAGGCACTTGCTGAAAGGAAGATGTGTTATTGATGGTCGAGCACCGACACAGAGAGAGAATTGGCGACTAGCTGATGCACCCACAGAGAGAAAATGATGTGGTGCTGGATGTTTGGCCGCGCCCGCATTCAGAGAGAAAAGAGGTAGGACGATGGGTGCGTGGCACTGTCGTAGAGAGAAGGAGAGGTACAGCTGACACAGAAGCGCTGATGTCGGCTGGTCGACCTACACAGAGAGGAGGAGAGAGATAGGAGAAGTCGGATGTTTGACTACACGAAGAGATGAGGTCTAGAGGCGGCGCACTCTGAGAGAGGCACATCGTAGGAGAGAGAGCGCCTAACTGTAGAGTCACGAGAGAGAGAAGGAGACGGCTGAACATCGTGCACTCGATTTCGGAGGCTGAGTCAATGCTTGCGTGTCAGAGAGACTCGGAGAAAGAGAGAGAGACGGGAGAAGTCGGCAGAGGCTGATGGCATCACAGGTGATTCGAAGAGATGCACAGAGAGAGCATCGGAGATATGTGCTGACGCGCATCCTCAGAGACGGCTGGTTTGTCGGCTGTCACTTGGAACATAGGGAGAGAGAAATTACGACGGTGCACATAAATCTTGGCGGCAGAATCATCCAGGAGATAGAGAGGTGGAGAATCGCTGGAGAGAGCTTCACGGTGGCAAGTGGATAGAGCATGGCAGAGAGAGATGATTTGCGTGAGAGAGACTCTGAGAGATAGAGAGAGTGACTAAGTCAACAAATCTGGATGGATATGTGGTTAGATATGCGGCTAGTGGCTGCTCCAGATCCGATAGGAGAGAGAAGAAGATCGTACCGCTGATGGCGTTGTTGATAGCCAAAATGCTGGAGACGACGCGAGGAGAGAGAGAGAGAAAGGCTCTTGGCAGTGGCAGAAAGCGTGGACACGACGCGACAGAGAGATAGAAACTAGAGACGGCTACGGAGAAGTCAGCACAGAGAGAGGCGGTTAGGAGAATTCGAGAGAGATAAAGATAAGCTCGCTTTCATTTGAGATCATAACATGAGATCAATGACACTAAGTCCTGAAATGGCAGGAAGGCTTAATTTTCTCCACGAGCTAAGGGAAAGTTGGCATCTAATCCACTATTCACACACAAAGTATAAAGCATAATGGAGCTAATTTGAAGAGATTCTAATTATTTTTGCATTACCAAATAAATACCTTGGAATTGACACTAATGAAAAAATTTGAGTATTCCTTTTTTTTCGAGATTTTTCTTTTAGTATCAGATGTATTAACATGATTACCCCCCCATCCCGTGGATTGCCCTTGTGGATCGTCTCCTCCAGGTTTATGTGATTTTTTATTATCTGAAGTAAAGAGAAGGAAGACCATTGCGGAGGATACTTCAAGAAAAGAACGGACCGAAGTAAATTTGGAAGAAAAGCTTGGACCACGAAGACCGAAGCGAAATTTCGAGGGCGGTTTCTCACACTGTAGCGAGGGATCTAGTATACACTAGCCGGCCCGCACTGTAGCAGTGGCTTTCATATTGTATCATCGCACCGCACTTTAGCGATTTTATTGTACCATCGGCCCGCACTATAGCGGCCTGTTTGTATCATTCATTTTATTGGAGGCTTCAGTTTCATTTCCGTTGTATCGTTGGGCTTCATCTCCATTCCGTGTATCACTGCGGTATCCGATCGTCTCTTTCTGACGCCCACGGTCCCACGCGTACGCACGCACGTCTCATCACTTTCAAGGGACAAGGGGTCCTACGAGGATCGCGCACGCTCCAGAGAGCACAATCGAGGCACCCAGCGCGCAGACGCAGCTCGCAGGACAGCGGGAACGGTGCACCAGAGAGGGGCCTCATCCAACCCCGGTGCGGGCTTCCTGCACGACCTCCTTCTTCCCGACACCGCCTACAAATGCTTGACTCCTAGGCAATGCATAAACTTGCTCATCTGTGATACAAGAAACTGAATATATGGGCGAGTAATGCATAAGTAAATCAAGCATCCAATAGCATGCTCATAGAGAACAACATCAAATGCATCTCCAGCATCATGAAGACTCAATCGTAAACATGTCTCCATAGGAGTGGCATTAGGCTTACAATCTTCAAGTCCAAAACACTCCAATAATGTGTCAATATATTTCGTTTGACACAAAGCCATTCCACCATCAACTTGCATAAACTGAATGCCCAAATCGTGATTCAAATGCCCCAAATCAGACATCTCAAATGAAGCATGCAACTCAGCCTTAAAATCAGCAATATACTTCTCAATAGGACCAGTGAGCAGCATGTCATCAACATAGACAACAATGATCAGAAGCACATCATTAGCATGCTTAACATATAAGGTGCTTTCAGTTGGACTATTCTTAAAACCATGTGCAATCAGATAGGCATGTATCTTCTCATACCAAGCACGTGGTGCTTGCTTTAAACCATATAATGCCTTCTTTAACCTACACACCTGGTTTTCATGCTTTTTCTGCACAAAGCCACAGGGCTGAAAAACAAACACTTCTTCATGCAAGTCACCATTCAGAAATCTGTTTTAATGTCCAACTCATGTACATTCCAAGCATGATGAGCTGCAAGTGCACAAATGCTCCGAACAGTAGTCATGTGCATAGGTCTCATCAAAATCAATGCCTCATTCCTATGCATAACCCTTTGCAACAAGCTTAGCCTTATACCTGTCAACTGTACCATCCGATTTACGCTTCAACTTGTATACCCACTTAGTGCCAATGGCCTTCTTTCCTGGAGGCAAGTCACATAAAGACCAAGTATCATTCTTCAGTATATCATCATATTCAGATTACATAGCAGCCATCCAATTTTCTGAATTCTATGCTTCATCAAAGGAAACAGGCTCATTCTCATCACAGAGACTAGATGCAGCCATAGCATAGCAATTTGGTGCAAAAGAGGCACTATGAGAGCCTGAACGAGTATGATATGACAGAGATGCATCTAATTTGTTGTCACTGCAAAGTTTGCACCAGCCATTTTGGCATAGTTTTTGCCAATATCAACTCTCTCATCAACTAGTCATGTAAATCTGCATCAGAAATGGAATGATCTGCATCATCACATGAAACCTGCAAAGGCTGAGAAGTTGCATCATTGGACTAGCACTAGACTATCCACCTGTAAAAAGAGGCAGCAAAGTATCATACATGTCTTTGGAGCTAACAGATGTCTCCTTAGTACATGAAAGCAATGGCTGAATAGCATCTTCCACAAAAACAACATCCAGCTAACCAGAATGCGTTTAGTCTGTGGATGATATAGACGATAGCCTTTACTTTCAGAACTGTACACAAGAAAAATACATTTTACTGCTTTATCATCCAATTTTTTGCGATGTTGTTCAGGCACTAATGCATATGCCAAACAACCAAAAAAACGCATATGAGCAACAGATGGCTTGCGGTCATGCCAAGCCTCATATGGGGTGATAGATTGCGGCGCTTTAGTGGGACACCTATTCAATACATATGCTGCACACATGACAGCCTCAAGCCAAAAACTATGTGGTAAAGCCTGACTTTTGACCATACACCTCGCCATCTCCATGAGTGACCTGTTCTTTCGTTCAGCAACTCCATTTTGTTGAGGTGTATACGGCACTGTACACTGGTGTTTTATCCCATGTTCAGCCAGAAATGCATTAAAACTAGAAGAGATATATTCCCCCCCTCGATCAGAACGGAGGGTGCCCATTTTACATGCTGATAGATTTTCAGCCAAAACCAAAAATTGTTTGAAGCACATGAACACTTCGGACTTTGCCTTCAATGGATATACCCATGCATGCCTGGAAAAATCATTGATGAAAGTCACGAAGTAAAGATAATTCCCAAAAGAAGGTGTCTGCATAGGACCACAGACATCACTATGTACAAGTTGCAATTTCTGAGTAGCCCAAACTGAACCATCTTTTGGAAAGGACAAACACTGCATTTTGCTCAAAATACAGCCTTCACAAACATGTTTTCCAGGTGCCTCAAGTTTGGGCATAGAGGACACCATTTCAGATTTCTGCAGGCGTAGCAAACTAGCAAAATTTAGATGACCAAAGCATGCATGCCAAAGCTTTGCATCTGACATAGCCTGAGAATCATTTACTGAACATGCCAAATCATTTACAGATCTTTCATAGTCTATGAGCTTATACAACCCACGACATAAAATGCTAGAAGCAATAATCACATTGCCATTTGATAGATCATGAACTATACAACTATCATCAACAAATTTCACAACGAAGCCAATATTGGCTAATGCAGAAGCTGATAACAGGTTTTTCTTGATCCCTGGCACAAATAAAGCATCTGACAAAGTGAAAGAACTACAATCAACAGTAGTCAAAATGATCTTACCAACTCCCATAACAGGATACGAGGAGTTGTTGGTGCATGTAACGGTATTCCCTATAGGGGCAGGCTCAAGTGAAGAGAAGAAAATGCACTGCGAGGTAAAATGTTTGGTGGCCCCACTATCAAAATACCAAACATCTAAGTCTACTGCACACATGCACTGCTCATGGGAAGATGGGTCAAAACTGCAGACAATAGTAAACGCCCATTCTTCTTCCTACACAAGATTAGTAGACTTTGTTTTTTGGTGTAGAGGCCTCTGCAACAACCATTCCAGCCTCTTTCTTCTTTGCCTCTTTAGCAGCCAGTTTTGGACAATTCTTTATGATATGATCATTCCCTTTATAGTTCTTACAAAAAAATTTTTGCTTTTTTGATTTCTTCTCATGTTTATCTTCCTTCTTCAAATATGCAGAATTAGCAGATTTTTGCTTACTAGTTGAAGAGCTCTATTTTCCTTTGCCCTTTTGACTAACCAAGAAAGCTTGATCTGCAACTCGTATAATTGATCAAATTTTGGTAGAGAATCCCTCGCATAAATTGGTGTGGTGAATGTCTTCCACCTTTCAAGCCATTAAGAGTGTGTGCAGCAAGATTGTCATCTTTGATTGGGCTCCCAAGTGAACCTAGGGCATATGCAAGCTCCTTAAACTTCAAAATGTACTCATTTATGTTAGTTCTTGGTGCTTTCCTAAGATTATTTAGCTCATTCTTGAGTTGAATATTCCTTACCTTGGTTGATGAAGATTACAATCTCTCCAAGTTCTCCCAAACCTTCTTGGATGTGTCCAAGATATGCCCTATCATGATATTGCTTATGTGTTGGGATAGAATGAATATGACTCTCCTATCCCTTTCTATCCATGCATTAAGTGCCTTGACGTGCCCTTGAAGTGGTGTATCATGTACAAGAGGCATTGGCTCGGTGCCACTCACTAATCCCCACAATCCTTTGCCCATAAGGTAGTTTCTAACTCAAAATTTCCATGATTGATAGTTTCCTTTCTATAAATTTTCTATTTGTGCATTATACTCAATCATATTGAGCTCTACAAAGCTCCTCTAGCTTCTCTTAGGTGTTTGTATTCTTTAAAAGGTGTGAATATTACCATTTGATAGCTTATCCCCTAATAACCTTCGACTAGTTGAGATCTCGATTGGCTTAGCCCCTTTTGATGTCTTCTTCCTTTGATAAGTCCTCCTTGTGCTTCCACGATTTGTCTTGGTCCTTTCAAGTCTTCTATATGATGTCTAGTGATGTCTCCAAGACTCCAAAATGCTATGATACCACTGATGGGGGATGATTCTAACACCCCAATGCACTTTGCATACTTAAACTAGACTTTAAGATCTACCCAAAAAGCTTTAGATAATCCCAAATGAGTATTCTAGTTGGTAGAACCATCCACTGCAAAATAGTCTACATGTTTGCAACACTCTCTGCCTATGTGTAGACATATAGCTTCACAAACTTAGCAGTTTCTCACAACTCACATGGTCAAAGAATTTGAAATTTTGGCACAATTTGGGGAACTATATGAGAGACCAAATGAAGTTTGAGATCAATTAAAATGAGTAAAATTAGAGAACAAACAATGCTCTGCAATCTGGTACAATCAGATTTGGAAAAGCCTCACTACAACTCTAGATAAAGAGGAGAAAAAGCATGAGAAAATGAGCTAACCAAGCAAGGGGGATGCTTGCTGGAGTTTAGGACTTCACTAAACTATGGGAAACTCATGGAATTCATACAATGCAATAAACGAAGGGGGGATGGTGCTTATATAGAGTTTTACATTGCCTACAATCTAGCTAACCACACACCAATCTATGTCGGTGCACTTTTTGGTGCGTGATTTATGAGATTTCAATTTGATTGAGTTTGTTGGAGCTTCTAACTTGATTCAATGACTTGGGTTCCTCCTTTGTGATTGGTCCACTTGCTAAACTTATGGATGAGTTGTTTTGCTTGGTTGAGACCTTATTTTCAACAATGTGGTTGATTGGGGTCTAGTGCCATTGTTCTTAAGAGGAGCTATAACTTGTAGTGCAAAGACCATTTTGAGATCCAAAAATTTGATGGCAAAAACTTTGATCTATGGAATAATCAAATTAAAGATGTGTTGATTCAGAGGAGGGAATGGAAACTAGTAAATGGGATCTCAAAAAAGCCTACTAACATGGATGATGATAATTGGGATGAGTTGGATGAGATGGCTAGGGCTACCTTTCAATCATACCTAGTAGATAATGTTTACTTTATAGTATTGGACTCTACAATTGAAGAGGAGCTTTGGAAGAAATTATGCAATACATATGAAAAAGAAATGGCATCAAATAAGGTGTATCTGGTGAGAAAGTTATATGACCTTTGCATGAAGACACAAATAGTGTTGCTACTCATCTAAATGATTTTGATGCTATATTCTCTCAGTTACAGGTTCAAAAAATGGAAATGGATATTGAAATGAAAGTAGTCTTGTTACTATGCACCTTATCATCATCATGGGATACATTTTGCATAGCTATTAGCAATAGTGTAACTGGTGGTAAGTCGGTTTATGATGACATATGTGGAGAACTCTTGAGTCAAGAGATCTATAGAAAGTCTATGGTTGGAACTTAGAAAGGAAATGCATATAATATTTGTGATTCTTACCAAGGAAAGAATTAGCACTATAGTAGGAGCAAGGACAAGGAAAATAATGGTCAATGGAATAAGAGTAGAAGTAAATCAAGCTAGAGATATATCGAGTGCCATTATTGTCCTTTATTATGAAGAAAGACTACTATGCATTAAAGAATGCTAAAAGTAAAGGAGAAAATCATTAAAGAATGCTAAAAGTAAAGAAAGACTACTATGCATTAAAGAATGCTACAAGTAAATCAAGCTAGAGATATATCAAGCGCCATTATTGTCCTTTATTATGAAGAAAGACTACTATGCATTAAAGAATGCTAAAAGTAAAGGATACTAGTCCTCTAGTTAGCATGCATAAGAATACTAGTCCTCTGTTCAACAGCCATTGAGGATACTATTCCTCTGTTTAGTAGCCATTGAGAATACTAGACCTCTGTTCAATAGCCATTGAGATGTTTTGCATGTATCTCACATCCACCTAATAGATTTGATCCAGATTTAAATTTTGTTTATGTTGGCAGATGTTGGTGATCCTTCTTGCTACAAAAAAGCTATGTAGACAAAGGATCATGTCAAATGGGATCATGCCATGAAGAGTGCATTGGATTCTATTCACAAGAATGGTACTTGGGATTCGATACCTTTGCCAAAGGGCAAGAAAGCTTTACCATGTAAATGGATATGTAATCTAAAATTGACATTGGATAATGCTTCTCCAAAGTATAAAGAAACACTAGTTGCAATGGGTTTTAGGCAAAAACATGGTATCGATTTCGAGGAAATCTTCTCTCCAATAGTCAAGATGAGTACATTGTGCATGTTGCTTAGATTCATTGCAATGGAGGGCTTAGAGCTAGTGCAATTGGATGTGAAAAATGATTTCTCCCAGGGAGGTATGGAGCAACTAGAGGGTTATGTAGTTCCTAGCAATGATAGTCTAGTTTATAAGCTGAAGAAGAGCTTATATGGACTTGAACAGTCCCCTAAACAATGGAACCCAAAGTTTTATGCTTCTATGAAGTCCCAAGGCTACTCTCGGAGCAATGAAAATCATTGTCTCTAAACAAAGAGATGCTCAAATGGTAGCTTGATATGCTTGATACTTTATGTTGATGATATAATGATTGTGGGAATGACCTATAATTTCTCAAATAGAAGTTGAGGCAAACATTTGATATGAAGGATGTGGGGGATTCCAAACATATTCTTGGCATGCTCATTACTCATGATAGGAGTAAAAGATGCATATACTTGTCTCAAAGTGAATACATATCCAAAGTACTTTATAGGCTCAATATGCAGGGTGGCAAGGCATTAAGTACACCTTTCTACATATGTGAAATTGAATAAGGATGATTGCCCGAAATCAAATGAGGAAAAGGAAGTCATGACCAAAATTCTTAATCAGTCTATTATTGGTAGTCTCATGTATGTTATGGTAGCCACAAGACCATACATTGCATTTGCAATAGGTGTTGTGAGTAGATACATATCTAATCTTGGCAAGAAGCATTGGGAAGTGGACAAGATGATTTTGAGATATCTAAGTGGCATTAACGAAGTGTCTATGCTTGGGTAGAGGATGTCATTGGATATTCTAATTATGTTGGTTGTGTTGGCAATCAAAAGTTTATATCAAGGTACAATCTTCACTTTGCTTGAGGTATTATCTCATGGGGATCTCATCTTCAAGAATGTACAATTGTTTCCACTATAAAAGCAAAGTATAATGCTACAAGTGAGACACATAAGGAAGCATTATGGCTTTCTCGTTTTGCTTGTGATATGGGTCTACCTCAGCATGTGCCTTGTTTGCTTGGTGATAGTTAGAGTGTCATTTCATTGGCTAAGAATCTGGTCTATCATGCAAAGACCAAGCATGTTGAAGTGAGGTATCACTTCATTGGAGACCACTTCACCACTAAATGTATTATTCTTGAGAAGGTTCATACTCGAGATAATGTTGTAGATGCTTTGACTAAAGCTCTACCATAGGATAGCTTTCAACATTTTTGTCACTTGATGGGGGTTACTTGATTCATGTTCTTGCACAATTGCATAAACAGAATAGAGAGAGACAAGAGACTGAACAGAAGATTGGGTACAATCTCCCCCCACATACTAAGATGGACGAGTCTATTAGGGTATGTGTATTTATAGGTATTTATCATTACGTCCTGAATAGAAGATACATGAGGGTGGCACTTTAAAAAGCGTGCATTTACGAAAAACTACTTTATTTACAAAATCATCACTTTCTAAGCGATCTACTATTTTTACAAAAAAATGTCACTTTCTAAAGCAATCTATTATTTTTACAAAAAATATATAAAATATTTCTTTTAACTATCTTCAAAAATATCTAAATAAATCCACATGCATTCACGCCCTCATGATTCTTCACCTACTTAATCAAAAACACAATCACATTAAAAACCTCAAGACATTAAAATCCATATAACATTCCATTTTTCCATAAAGTATAACATGCCTCCTAGTTGATGAGAAACTGACCTCAATTGATAAGGATAAAAAATAGCTCGATAGGTAGTCACATGTCCCATCATTGAACAATCATAAGCATGTTCCATGTAAAAACACATGCATGGAATTGGAAATCTGGAAGTTAATGTGACTGTGAATGATACGCAGACCTAAAGCCTATTTTGGAACCTAAATTTTGAAATAATGCAACCCAAAAGTGATTACAAAAACAAACATTTGATTTAATAGAATAAATTTTGGAAAACCATGATGTGAAAAAAAAACATTTAATTAATAACTTACCATGATGAGAAAAAAATACATTTAATAAATAACTTATCAAAATCCTCTGTAGTATGGGTAAGGTTCCATGGCCTTATATAGAACCAAAACCTGTTACTATGCATGGGAAAAACAGTTTAGCAATATTGGAATTAAAATAGAGAAGGAAAGGTTTTGTCTTGGAAATATATAAAAATAAATAAATAAATAAAAGAGAGTGTTAAATAAATAAAATAAATAAATAAATGAGAGTATTAGATAAATAAATAAAGGGAAGAGAGTGTTGAATAAATAAATAAATGAGTGTTAAAAGTTATGTTAAATATCAATTAAAAGGAATGGCGTATCAATATGTAAAAAATAGGCTAGTGGATAAAGCTTATATTCTCTTGGAAGTGAGAGATTGTGGGTTCAAATCCGCTACATGCTAACTAGGGAAATAAGTAAGCTAACTAGGGAAATAAATAAGCTCTTATTGCCACTCCTTAGTTAGAGATGGTTCACACAGAGCCAATAGCTGGCAACCAAACCAAAGTGAAGCAAGAGAACCATGAGTGCCATAGAAGCCAAAGATGCCAATGTTATGCCATAGTTCTATGCCTTAGTCGATGCGCCTTGGATATGATACCATGGACATACACATAGATAGGACAGAAAATAAAATCTCACAAAAACATAAACAGAATAGAAATAGACAAGAAACTGAACACAATTGGGTACAATCTCGCCCCACATACTCTGATGGACATGCACAGAGATAGGACATAAATGAAATCTCACAAAAACATAAACAGAATAGAAAGAGACAAGAGACTGAACACAAGATTGGGTAAAATCTTCCCCCACATACTCTGATGGACGAGTCTACCAGAGTATGTGTATTTATAGTTATTTTTAATTATGTCTTGAATAGAAGATACATGAGGGCAGCGCTTCAAAAAAGCGTGCATTTATGAAAATCTGCTCTATTTACAAAATCGTCGTTTTCTAAGCGATCTACTATTTTTACAAAAATGTCGCTTTCTAAAGCGATCTATTATTTTTACAAAAATATCTAAAATACTATCTTCTAACTATCTTTAAAAATATCTGAACAAATTCGTGCGCATTCACACCCTCATGATTCTTCACGTGCTAAATAAAAAACACAATCACATTAAAAACCTCAAGAAATTAAAATTCATATAACATTCCATTATTCCATAAAGTATAACAACATCCTTCAGGGAGCTTTTGGGATCGTTTGGAATAGAAAATGGGGGAAATTTTGGGCTTTCTAGGATGAGGTTGAGTGTTTTGTAGATGTTGACTAGCTTTGGGGTTTTAGAGACTCCTTCACTATGTCTCTGCCTTCTGTCAGAGTTTTCCTAAATAAATTATGGATTCCTTTTGTAACCATTTTCCAACGTTAATCTTAAATTCTTCTTGTTCTTATAATGAGAGCCTGAGTTGTTCTTCTATAGGTTGGAATCTTATGTGACCAAGTCTGTACCACCATAACTTTTGGTTCCAGGTAAGTCAATTTTACCATGTGGGGAATATGGGTTTGTTGTTGTCTCCTCTCATCAAATTCTTGATCATGTTGGAAATTAGCATAATTATTAGTTTTGTCTAAACCAAAATTACATTGAGGAGGTTATTTAAACTATGGTTGTTGATTGGGTGATTCTTTTCTCTATCAAAAATCTTGACTGCATTGATTTTGGCAGGTAACAATTTAGAAAATTGGCTCTTTGCCTTCGTAGAAGTTGTTGGTTCCATTGCGCTTGTGATGGTTGGTTTAATAGTTGGGAAGCATATTGTGAAGGAGGATAGTTATCTTGGATGGGTGGGTATGGTTCCTCAAGTGATAGCTAAATGTATGATTGGGGGCAATATAGAGGATCAAGGGCCTAAGGATAAGGACATTGTTGGAAGGTACCTTGTGGGTATTGAAGTATCATAGGGTGAGGGGGTGGTGGGAAGTGTTGGAGTTAGACGTCTACGAAAGCACGCGAACAACACAAGGAAGAAGAAGAAGATTGTAGCACAACACACAATACTGAATGTATTACTAGAGAATGTACAAAGATAAGTATCCCATAAGGGAAATAGGTGTATATACAAGCCGGGGGAAAAAACCTCCTAAAGAAGGAAAAAAGTTCCCCGGAAGTCCTAGTGTGTTCACACACATCACTACCTAAGTATATCAACAAAGCCCCCTTGGCCTCACAACTGGAAGTGGCCACAGTAGGCTGCTTCTTGCTCAACCAAGATATACGTGAGCTACCAAGCATGAAGCAAAAGCCACTAGTGGACACACCAGTGTCATAGAAAGCAACCCAATCAGAGTCAGAAAAGCATGCAAATATGGTGGTAGTGATCTCTTCTTGGGATAAAACAACCCAAGTAGCTGAGTACCACTCAAGTAGCGAAAGATGTGCTTAACCGCCTACCAATGCTTGACTCCTGGGCAATGCATAAACTTGCTCATCTGTGATACAACAAAGTGAATATCTGGCCGAGTAATGCATAAGTAAATCAAGCATCCAATAGCATGCTCATAGAGAACAACATCAAATGCATCTCCAGCATCATGAAGACTCAATCGTAAATCTGTCTCCATAGGAGTGGCATTAGGCTTACAATCTTCAAGTCCAAAACATTGCAATAATATGTCAATATATTTCGTTTGACACAAAGCCATTCCACCATCAACTTGCATAAACTGAATGCCCAAATAGTGATGCAAATGCCCCAAATCAGACATCTCAAATGAAGCATGCAACTCAGCCTTAAAATCAGCAATATGCTTCTCAATAGGACCAGTGAGCAGCATGTCATCAACATAGACAACAATGATCAGAAGCACATCATTAGCATGCTTAACATATAAGTTGCTTTCAGTTGGACTGTTCTTAAAACCATGTGCAATCAGATAGGCATGTATCTTCTCATACCAAGCACGTGGTGCTTGCTTTAAACCATATAATGCCTTCTTTAACCTGCACACCTGGTTTTCATGCCCTTTTTGCAGAAAGCCACGGGGCTGAAAAACAAACACTTCTTCATGCAAGTCACCATTTAGAAATCTGTTTTAATGTCCAACTCATGTACATTCCAACCATGATGAGCTCCAACTGCACAAATGCTCCGAACAGTAGTCATACGACATGTAGGTGCAAAGGTCTCATCAAAATCAATGCCTCATTCCTATGCATAACCCTTTGCAACAAGCCTAGCCTTATACCTGTCAACTGTACCATCTGATTTACACTTCAGCTTGTATACCCACTTAGTGTCAATGGCCTTCTTTCCTGGAGGCAAGTCACATAAAGACCAAGTACCATTCTTCATTATATCATCATATTCAAATTGCATAACAGCCATCCAATTTTCTGAATTTTGTGCTTCATCAAAGGAAACAGGCTCATTCTCATCACAGAGACTAGATGCAGCCATAGCATAGCAATCTGGTGCAAAAGAGGCACTATGAGAGCCTGAACGAGTATGATATGACAGAGGTGCATCTAATTTGTTGTCACGCAAAGTCTGCACCAGCCATTTTGGCATAGTTTTTGCCTGCTCAATATCAATTCTCTCATCAACTAGTGCATCATGTAAATCTGCATCAGAAATGGAATGATCTACATCATCACATGAAACCTGCAAAGGCTGAGAAGTTGCCTCATTGGGACTAGCACTAGACTATCCACCTGTAAAAAGAGGTAGCAAAGTATCATACATGTCTTTGGAGCTAACATATGTCTCCTTAGTACATGAAAGCAATGGCTGAATAGCATCTTCCACAAAAACAACATCCAGCTAACCAGAATGCATTTAGTGTGTGGATGATATAGACGATAGCCTTTACTTTCAGAACTGTACCCAAGAAAAATACATTTTACTACTTTATCATCCAATTTTTTGCGATGTTGTTCAGGCACTAATGCATATGCCAAACAACCAAAAACACGCAGATGAGCAACAGATGGCTTGCGGTCATGCCAAGCCTCATATGGGGTGATAGACTGCAGCGCTTTAGTGGGACACCTATTCAATACATATGTTGCGCACATGACAACCTAAAGCCAGAAACTATGTGGTAAAGCCTGACTTTTGACCATACACCTCGCCATCTCCATGAGTGACCTGTTCTTTCGTTCAGCAACTCCATTTTGTTGAGGTGTATATGGCATTGTACACTGGTGTTTTATCCCATGTTCAGCCAGAAATGCATTAAAATTAGAAGAGATATATTCCCCCCCTCGATCAGAACGGAGGGTGCCCATTTTACATGCTAATAGATTTTCAGCCAAAACCAAAAATTTTTTGAAGCACATGAACACTTCGGACTTTGCCTTCAATGGATATACCCATGCATGCCTGGAAAAATCATCGATGAAAGTCACGAAGTAAAGATAATTCCCAAAAGAAGGTGTCTGCATAGGACCACAGACATCACTATGTACAAGTTGCAATTTCTGAGTAGCCCAAACTGAACCATCTTTTGGAAAGGACGAACGCTGCATTTTGCCCAAAATACAGCCTTCACAAACATGTTTTCCAGGTGCCTCAAGTTTGGGCAAAGAGGACACCATTTCAGATTTCTGCAGGCGTAGCAAACTAGCAGAATTTAGATGACCAAAGCGTGCATGCCAAAGCTTTGCATCTGACATAGCCTGAGAATCATTTACTGCACATGCCAAATCATTTACAGATCTTTCATAGTCTATGAGCTTATACAACCCACGACATAAAATGCCAGAAGCAATAATCACATTGCCATTTGATAGATCATGAACTGTACACCTATCATCAACAAATTTCACAACCAAGCCAATCTTGGCTAATGCAGAAGCTGATAACAGGTTTTTCTTGATCGCTGGCACAAATAAAGCATCTGACAAAGTGAAAGAACTACCATCAACAATAGTCAAAATGATCTTACCAACTCCCATAACAGGATAAGAGGAGTTGTTGGCGCATGTAACAGTATTCCCTATAGGGGCAGGCTCAAGTGAAGAGAAGAAAATGCGCTACGAGGTAAAATGGTTGGTCGCCCCACTATCAAAATACCAAACATCTAAGTCTACTGCACACATGCACTGCTCATGAGATGATGGGTCAAAACTGCAGACAATAGTAAACGCCCATTCTTCTTCCTGCACAAGATTAGCAGACTCTGTTTTTGGTGTAGAGGCCTCTGCAACAACCATTCCAGCCTCTTTCTTCTTTGCCTTTTTAGCAGCCAGTTTTGGACAATTCTTTATGATATGATCATTCCCTTTACAGTACTTACAAAACAATTTCTGCTTTTTTGATTTCTTCTCATGTTTATCTTCCTTCTTCAAATATGTAGAATTAGCAAATTTTTGCTTACTAGTTGAAGAGCTCTATTTTCCTTTGCCCTTTTGACTAGCCAGGAAAGCTTGATCTGCAACTCGCATAATGGACATGTTCTGCCTGGACTGATCTTCCTGCAATAGAACAGAGACTAAGTCCTCAAATGATAAGGCATTTGGATTGCCTTTCATCATTAACCGAAGAGTAAAAGCAAGACTCTGACATGAATCAGGAAGACCATTCAGAACGGTCTGCACAAGTGAGGTATCTGGTATAACCTCATCAGCAGAAATCAACTGTTCCTTCAAGTCTTTGATCTTCGTGAGAAAAATGTCCATAGAATCACCTTCATTCATGTGGTCACTATCGCATCATATGAGCCCATAACGGGTAGTTGGTACCATCCAACCTATCCTCAATAGCCAACATACAGAATACATCACTGCTTTCAGCCATGGCTGGTGACTAAAATACCTTGATGCAGAAAATTGATTGTATCTCAAAAAGTTGAACAGAACTGCCCAAACGAATTCTGCTAGAGCTGTAGTAGACTTTGAGACGCTTATACTGGCGAATAGAAATTGGTGTATACCTTTGGCACAAAAATATGAAATAGCCTGCACAAGCATTGCAATAGTGCGTTCAGAGGCCGAAACGAGCTCAAATCGTGATTTCGGCACAACAAAGCGAAGCGGTTTTGATCTCCAAAACACGCTGAGTATGCTCACCAAAATTCGTGTGATTCTGAGACTGCAACCGGAGGAGTGTTGACGGCACCCTAGATGAAGCAACGACGTGCTTTGATACCAATTGTTGGAGTTAGACGTCTGCGGAAGCACGCGAACAGCACAAGGAAGAAGAAGAAGCTTGTAGCACAACACACAATACTGAATGTATTACTAGAGAATGTACAAAGATAAGTGGCCCATTAGGGGAATAGGCATATATACAAGCCGGGGGAAAAAACCTCCTAAAGAGGGAAAAAAGTGCCCCGGCAGTCCTAGTGTGTTCACACACATCACTACCTAAATATATCAATAGGAAGGGGGTAATGGGTGGATAAGGAGGAACATATCTATCAATGCTTACGTGATCCATAGGTGAGGCCAAATTTTTTGATCTTCTGTTATGGATATAGTTGGCAATAACACGGTCAATGACATATCAAATAGCATAGTACATCTGATTTAAGGTGCGAGAATTCACTATATGTCCAACATTTCTGCATAAATTGCAGTATACGTGCTTTAAGGGTTTTGTGGATTACATCCTAGCATCAGCCAATTGTCTTTCTAGGTCCATTTATTTTGTTAAGTCACTAGTTCAACCCTAAATGTGCTCAATCCTAATTTTCCTTCTAATTTTATAGCAATGGGTATGAAATCATCTAGTGAGTTTTTTCCAACCCCATAGATCCATATAATGTCATGCTATGGAGGAGAAAGACCATTGATAAACCATCCTATGACTACATTCAACGGAGATGCACTATCTAGTACTTCTAAAATCAATAGCATGGGTCTCTACAGATTGAGGGGTTGATGTCTAAGATTCTGCAAAATATTGTATAACTAGGAGCTTGACTTCGTGTGTCTCAATCGATTAAGGAATTTGTGCTTCAAAAATTCATAATCTCTAAGATGAGAGAGGTTGAACTCAACTAACCACTTAATGCCTTCATCTCTGAGTGTGGCTTGGAAATCAACATTTATGGGCATTTGGTTCTCGAGCATGTGGATGTGGACATTTGGATCATAGTGCAATCCTATAATGCGATTAGGTGGAGCTTTTTCAAGGTGAATGTCTTGTTCATTACTTTTAACAAAGCTATGTCCTACGATACTATTCTAATGTCACCTACCATTGAACGGGGTGGAGTATGAAAATATTAAGTGCTTTGATGCAATAGACTGAAATTCAGAATGGTTGTACACAAAATCCCACTCAACTAATTTTTTACCTCAAAAATCTAGACTATTTCTAAGGAGAACATTGGGAGTGTCTATGGGAAAATAAGACAGTTCTTGGTCTAACCCACCACATAAAGAGTATGGGGAAATTGAGAGAATTTTGGAGAAATGTTGGATTGGCTTCAAGGAAATTCAAGACTATTTGGGGATATGAAGGGATGAGTTTGGGGAGGCTCAAAGATTTTCAAGAGATTGGTGGGATGTGTTATGAATTATGGAATGTGTTGAACAAGGAATTGTTGGAGTGTTAATTTACTAATGTATTAATATTTTTTTGTGTTTTTGATATAGCAGCTGAAGGTTCGTGAGGGTGCGAAAGGGCGGACATCAATAATCCGATTTATAATTTATATAGTTTGTAAATAAACCCGCATAGAGGGTTCTATTGTTCGAAACAGTTAGTAAAGTAGTGGTTAGAATAAGGGTCATTGTAGACTGCAATTTTTGATATTAAAAGCAAAGGCTTTCTGCAGAAGTTACTAACTTTTACTTTCACGCGTGCTTTTTGAAGACGTGCTCATGTAACCACTATTTTGACATAATAAAAAATTCCTATAAATACATGCATTCTGTGGACCGTTGAAATAGAGTGCATGGAAGGAGATTGCACCCAATACTGTGTTCTGTCTCATCTCATGGAATGTCTATTTTTCTGTGTGTTTTGAGCATTCATAATCTTTGTGTGTGCATGAGATAAGATTTTGATAACAGTGGTATTAGAGCCCTGTGCATGTCACTATGGAGGGGCATTTTTTTGTTTGTTTTGGCAATTGATCTCAGTATCGTTGTTCTCTGTTCGCGATCCAATTCCGATTCCATTTCTGTTTTCAAGTATGAGTTTGAGTTCGATTCCGGTTTCAGTTTCAGTTTCTGGTTTCTGTTTCTGTTCTAGAACCAAAACCTACATTTACATCTACGTTTACTCCTTTGGATTACTCCAAGGCATCGACTAAGGCATCGACTAAGGCATAGAACTTAGGCATAACTAAAGCATAACTAAGGCATCTTTGGCACCCAAGGCTCCCTTGGTGAGCGTTGGCTACACGGGAACCAATTTTAATTTATGAGTGGCAATAAAGAGTTTTATATTCATCAAGGTGGGAGAATTTGAACCCACAACCTCACTCTCACAAGGGAAGTGCTTTACCACTACACTATCTCTTTGTGTTGTCACTTTAGTTCTCTTTTCTTATATTTAACACAACTTGTATCTCTTTCTTACTTTTTCAATTCCCAAGAACAACTTTCACTGAGTCACCTCTACCCGAGGTAACACTCAAGCAACAACTTGAGCTCCTATGGCATGAACTTCGAGGTGCTCAGAACAAGATCCGACAACGTGACGAAGTACTTCAGAAGATCCCACCAAGTTTGACAACACATCTTTCTTTCCAATTTTTCCATAGCGCTTCATTTGTGATCATGTTCTAGAGGACTATTGAGTAGCCAAATGTCTCGTCAAGATGCATGCTGCCAATTAATCGGTTGATACATCTTAAGGGCTTTGAACACCCTTCCAAACACTACTATTCTTCGATGTCATCCTTCTTGATGAAGCGTTATTTACACCATAGACAAGCACCACAAATTTCTATGGCTTTACTATTGGTCCAAATCTCTTGATGAAGAATTTTCCACAAAAGGGCCATTTTCTTATGCTTTGATAGTGGGTTTTGAATATCTTTCAATTTGATTTCTCACCTAATCTAAGACTAGAAGATACACCATTCATTGTTAATATTGCAATGACATTCAAGTTTTCTTAAATTATGCTTAACCACATGGGAGTGAGGATTGGAAGGATAAATGTTGATGGGAAATGATAGACACACATTTTGGGTAATTCTGGATAGGTTAATAAAAAATGGGTAAATTTATTCCGACTTGTACGATTCTGAGCACTTCATGGCTTGCTAAGCTCTTCTAGAGGACCTATAATGAGTATATGGTCTTCTTTTAGACATTGCATGTATTCGGGATAAGAAGTTAGTAGTTGATTTTGAGGAGACCCCTTCAAGAAGTTGGGCATTAAACTTGGATTAGTATGGCCCCACATCCATAAATGGATGGACAAACTAGAATGGGTTAAACAAATCCCATAGGATATGCTTAATGGCAAAACTGCTTGACTATTTAAGTACAATAGGTCAAGCACTCTTCGATATGGCAGAATCCATTTACACTTACATATGAGTTTCAAGCAAGGATTCCTTAGGTAGTAGGATTAGAGGGTGAGAAGGTTCAAGCTCCAAAGGGCTCCTTGAAAGAGATGAATGACGTGTATAAATTTAAAAGGTATAATATTAGGAGAATCCAGAATAGGGATAGAGCCTATGTTGAACCTTAAAGAAGAAAATCAACTTTGAGGTTCGAGAGAGGGTTTAGCCTAAAGTTTCATGTAGATATAGGACCATGAAGATGAAACTTTGTCCAAAGTTATCTCCTAGTAATTATAGTCCTTTCACAATACTTAAGGGAGTAGGAAAGACGGTTTATTTGCTCCAACCTTTTGAATATAATCAGAACTACATGGTCCCCAAGATCTAGGTGTATTTGAAAAGTTCAATATGAAACTATCGTTGTTCAATGTACTCGAAATTCTCAAGAGAGATACCACATGCTCGATAGGAATAGACTAGAAGTCACAAATATGAAGAAATCTTGGTAAAATGAAAAGATGGTTTCGAGGACAATACTACATGGGAGAGATGAACATCATTCAAGAATAGATTCCTAGTTTTGAATTACCTTCTCAAGAGTCTCCTTAAGGGGGAGTACATAGCGAAACACTATACAAAGATGAACATGCACACAAAATACATGTGGTATGGTGAGATTTCTCATAACACTCTATCTCTAGATCTCTTTCACTTAGAGCTTCCTATACCATTTTTGAGGATACAGATGGATCTAAAGGGAAGGAAATTCAGGAATTTGGGGGTGAGAACCCACCTTAGGCCTGAATTAATGGGCACTCACATAAGTGCCATATGGCACTCATGTGAGTATAGCTACCTTTGGGGTGAAAATAAGCTAAATATGAGAGAGAGAGAGAGAGAGGGGAGAGGGAGAGAGGACTATGAGCTAGGCATACGGTAGGAAGGAAAGTTAAGTCCATCTCTATCTAGTGGTTGGGAGCTCACCATCGTCGAGCTTTGAGAGCTTTCAAACATTGTTGTGAGTACCAAAAATAGGGAGGATCAAAGAAGTACACGATAAATGCTTATTCTTTCTAGCTTTATCTTATTTTTATGGATGACGAGTTTTCGTTTTAGTTTTCTATTCATATATATAATTTATAAGCTCACATGTACATTGTTTCACATGGTTGCATCCATTGTTACTTCAATCCTTTGCACTTGATACCATCACAACTTATATACCATTGCCCAACACTCTTCAAAAGCAAATAAGCTTTTTGCAAGAGCATATAATGTCCCAATGACTGCTCCTACTTTTGGAGAATGACCTGCACACACTCTGAGGCAATCATGGATGCTCAGAATAGCCACCCAGCCGCGTACATATCCTAGATAGTCTCTCTCTTTCTCTTTCCATAATTAAATGAGTCTCCTATGGCTCTACACATGGGTGCCACATGGCACTCATGTGTGAGCCCATCTAAATGAGTTAAGAGGTGGTTCACACCTCTCCCAAAGGGTTACTCCGTATAACAGAGCACATCCAAGGTGTATCTATCACATTGAATATATCCGATGAAAGGATGCTTCGAAAAATGCAATAGTATAAATACTTTCCATCCAAGAGATCCTCGAGATTTGTGGCTTAAGGCCCTTGTAATCACACAAATCACATCTGAGTTGCGTTTTCAATGAATAGTGTTGCCACTTCACGACATCCTCGAGGGATGAAGACAAAGCCACCCCACTCCAAGACACATAGAAGGATCTGATGAAGTGTAACATCAATAGCATCATTAGTGGAGAATCAAAATCATGAATGTCAAGATATCAACTGTCTCAATCTAGCAATGCTTGAAAGATTAAGCATCACAAATGGATAGTCAAATGATCAGCAACATCAGAAAGCTCCTGTGCCGGATGATCAACAACATCACAAGTGCAAACTTGGACTACATTTGGATGACTAGCAATATATTGTATGAATTAATGGCAACAACTACTTACTGTGTAACAATAATTGGAGCTCCACTAGCGCTAGCTCTAACAACTGAATGTAAGCAAATAACAGTACAGTGGAATAGATCAGTAGACAAAGTTGAGAGAAAAATGTAGACAAAGATAGATGCAGACTAAGAGATAGAGAACTCAAATTCTCAAATTGCCAATGTAATGCAGACAACAATGGTGTTGTCCACCCATGCACTCCCAATGTGGAGCTTAGATGGCGATCTAGATAGACTCTAGATGAAGGGCTTGCTAGTGTGCAATGCTATGTAAAACGCAACATGGGCCATGCTTATATAGCTTTTACAAGGGTAGTCGATATAGATAAACATAGTCGAGAGATCTGCAATTGTAGAAAAATATACAATCTGACAATATCTCCACGACCAAAAGTCCTACCATCTCGACCCTACGGGTTGGGGGGATAGGCCCCCCGGACCCCGTAGAAGGGGGACAAGCCCCCCTCTACACTCCCCCCATTAAGGTTCTATGGAGAAACTGTGCAATGCCATAGGGTCTTTATTTTTGCCTTGAACGGCAACCCAATGGCCTGGAAGTTTATGCACTACCTAACCTAATGGTTAGGCACACAAAGATTATCTATAACCATCAATGGTCACACATGGACCTCATCTAACTTAGAATTTAGGGTTCCACAAATGTCCGGGTTCTCACAATGGCTTCTCCTCATAATGGGGGCCTTCCAACTTAGAGCAGCATGGATCATTTGTGGTCACTTGAGGGTGGAGTATTGAGCATATCTAATTGTGAATCATTGGCCTCTCTTGGGGGGAGCATCAGTTCAAATCTTTTTCGCTGCATCTTGTTATGTTATGATAAGATATTAGGGGAATCGTTGGCCTTTGGGCACTCTAGTTGGATTCTGTTGGTGGTTGCATGGTTGAGTTAAGATCAAAGTAGTCTTTTTGTCTGACCTTAGGGCCTTCCCTAACCCATCCTTACCCTTCTTAGGTTTTAGGGCTATGTTCATCCTAGTAGGTGCTAAGAGTTCTACTCTGCTTGTGTGGGATTCGGGGGTTCCCATGGTAATATGCCCTTCACATTGTACTTTCAATCAATTCAAGCTATCAAAAAAGAGTTAATCGAAAGATAGAACTTCTTAAAGAAAAAACATTTATTGATGACATCAAACAAGTTTTGGACTTGTATATAGTTATGCCAATCAATTTATGCACTTAATGTTATTACCTTGAAACAACATCATTTGTTATGAATTTCGATATCTCAAAGCTTTCTTGACCAACACTTAAATTCAAATCACTGTACACTTTTATCTCTCTTAAAGTACCACATGAATGAACATCATAAACTATTAGTTGAATTAAAAATAGCTCTAAGATTTAAGTATTTATCTTTAAAGATCAGAGGGGAATTTGATTATATAACTACATCAGAAAAGAAGTGTATTATATAATTACATCTATCAAGAATGTTTCCACTGTGGACATGGAGGCTTATTTCTATGGTATACTTCCTTTACAGTGAGTGGTCTAATCGTTACACATAGTAGTCAATCAGGGAAAGATATTGAACATCAAATGTATGGAGTTTGAACGCCTTGATGCATGCGTATCCATGAACCTGAGCTTGGGATTGTAGAATGCACGACATAGAGAAGGTAATATCCAGGTGGAGCAATGATAGGGGTGGGTGGTGCTTCTACTAATAGTTGATACTTTGTGTATGACAACCTTTTGAAATGGCTGTACTTCAGCCTGATCATCCTTTGGTTCATTGAAAATGAATGTGTAGCAAATGGCGTACTCATCATGTTTACTTGCAAAGCAATGGAATCTACAAATGTATCTACATCAAACTGTAATGTAAATCGAGCACCATATCTGACAGATCCATCTCCAGTCATTAACAAGGTTATTTTTGGGCGAAAACATGAAAAAGAATGGTTAAGGTATGGTGGACTAAATGCCTCCATGCTTGTTTCTGTGGGGAAAAGGGGATCTGAAAAGTCATAGTTTATATGGGTGTTACCTCCAGCTACAAGTACTTTGCCACTTGGTAACAAAATTGCACTTGAATGATACAGCCTAGCTGTTTTAGATGCCTCTAGAACATCAAAATGATTATGATATGGGTCATACAGAACTGGGGAGAAAGCTGGATCTCTTGCAGCACCCCACCCTGCTGAGCCTCTTTGAGCCCCATTTATGATCAACACATCACTAGTGGGCAGCAAGATCATATCTCCCATAACCCTAGGCATTGGCATGGTTTGCATTATCCAAGTAGGATGCTCTTCTGTTATCCTCAATCTTCCACATCTTCTGGAAGCTTCTATGAAGTTATCATTGTTTGCCTGAATGTTGGCCATAGGTGATGCTCCTCCACATATCAACACATCCACAAATTGGAAATCATTTGTTGCAAATATAGGTAGCATCACTGATGATCCAGAGCTTGGATAGTTGTGAGCTTCTCCTCCTGGCATGTCTGGATATGTTCTTACAATAACATTCCTATGGTAATCAAGTAAAACAGATTTTGCATTGGCAAAAATGAACAGGTTTCCATCTGTTGAGAGGTGGAGAAAAGGATAAAGATTATTCTCTACTTTGTCAGATGTATGGGCCAAGAAATCTAGAGGATGAACAAGTGGTTGGTTCAATCCTCCATGCTTGGGGAAGAACTCATAGTTGAACTGCCTTCTACCACCTACAATGATGAAACGATTGTCTGGTAAGATCTGATTTGAGGCATACCATCTGCTTACAGCAAGCTGATTTGGAGCTTCTTGCCAATCACATGGTGCTTTCCTGTTTGAGCATCCATTTATGAAGCGCCTAACTACAAGAGAACCATCATTGTAACCCCCTGTTTGGATGAGATCGCCATTTGCATTAAGTCCTCCAGAAGAGCACCAAGTGTCTGTGAGGAGAGTAAGAGGGCGTACTTTGTTGGCAATAATATCATACTCAACTGAATGAGCCCAACAGTCCTTCTTCAATGCTAATTCATTCTGATCAAACCTACATGCACCATTTGCCAAGCTTATGTTGGATGGCCCAAAATCTGTGCGATCAAATATAATCACCTTATTGCTTGGTAGAAGTATCATATGCATAGCTGATACACCAGCATCTTTAATCAACAACTCCCATTTCCCCTTTGGGGTTGCTTGTGACAAGTTTGTCCCATATAAGCAACAAAGACACATAAATAATGTAACATACATTGACATAAAACCACCTCCAAAGCGTGGTTGCATGATTAAGAGATTTTTGGCTTTAGCTGTCTCTAAATATGGAGATCAGGGTGAAATATTTTAGAGTGATAATGAGAATGAAGATGTTGCATGTGCCACAGAGGCGCAGAGAGAGAGAGAGAGAGAGAGAGAGAGAGAGAGAGAGAGAGAGAGAGAGAGAGAGAGAGAGAGAGAGAGAGAGGAGGTAAGTTGGGCGACTTGACTATGCTAACATGCCATTAGTTAAAACAAACCATATTAATCCTCTCATATGTTACTCTCTGTCTATCTAAAAAGTGGGAACAGAATGTGCCCTCCCAATGTACAAACGCAATTTTTTTAGATCAGTGTTGTTAGAGAAATGCACACAGTTGTGCCATACAACTTTCCTCTAAACATAGAAACATTGGGCTCCTTACATTTCAACATTTTATAGGAAGATGATTTGCCTAAGTTTGAGTGCAAAGTGAGTTCAATAAGGTTTTTATTGAAGTAGAAGATTACAAAGATGTCTTTCTTGTTAGAGGAGGAAAGTCTATCCACTCGACAAGCGGTTTGTAGTACTATTCCTTCAAAAGGTGTGAGTGAAGGGCATCTAGAGCCTCTTTACCTTTAGAGATCCCTCTTTAACTTTCTCTCTAAAGTATAAAATCCAAGGGCTAACCTTTACTCAATGCCTTTACCGCATAGTTTATTTGTTGACACTTGCAAAGAAGAGTATGAGTTGAGCAAGGAACACTCTTTAGTCTGAATAGTATCTTGCCCTAATGGCGTCCTTAGCACCGAGTTGTGCCGTATGCCTTTAGCATCCGAAAAAAGTAAGGAGTAGGCTAAAGCAATCATGAATAGTGTAAGCATTTGCAAGTTATCCACATGGGATAGCTGTCAAACACCCATCAAATGTATGTTTAAGAGTGGTGGGGCTGGCGTGTGTCAGGTTGAAGTAGCATGAGGGACATGCTTAGCTTTGCTATGTGGGACATGAAGGCTTGTGATGTTACTATGCCTAGTCATTCTTCAAAGCTGCAAATTTAAGTAATTAGAAGCATCCAACATTTAAAAAAGAACATGAGTGTGAAGACAACTTTGTGATGTGGATCTCCCACCAAGCATAAGTGGTAAGGGGTCTCAATCATCACTTTGTCTTTAGGACCATCTCTTTAGGACCATCCAAAGCAACTCTCTTGACATTAGAAGAAGAGATGTCCTTATTCTTCTCTTCTTTTAAGTATCCGTTACAACATGGGGGACCATAATTAACTTCTTAACTCCTTCATGAATCCAAATCCCACTCTCAAGTATGGACCATTCTCAAGTATGCCACTAGAAATAGCCTAGGTCCGTATACAAACATCATTTTAGCTTAATAAAGAGGTCGATTGCCTTCTAAAGATAACGGATACATGTTCGTGCGTGTGCGGTCGATTGGATGAGTCCCTCGCCTTTTGAGGCAGGGGTGATGGTTCAACCTTCCCTACCGGCAGAACATGTATATGCCTTCCGACAATCAACCCACTTGTAGGCTTCGGGCAGTTAAACTAGTTGTAAAGTCTTCGGGCTGTGGTAATCTCTCGTCTAACCCCTCTTCTGTGGGATAAAGGAGTTCATGCAACTATTATGCCCATTCAACCTATACAATTGTTCTTTCAAAGTTAAAGCCCAGGGGAGTAGGCTTCGGCCGAGCCTCCATGTAAAAAAAAGGATAAGGGATACAAAGGGGATTCAATGTTTAGTACTAAAATACGGTCACATTCCTAGAAAAACCTTAAAGAATTGAGCTAAAAACATATATTACAGGTATTAATCTCAATTAACTTTCACCAATGAAGACTAAAGTAGCCCATAAAAAAATCAACACTACATTATGTGCATTCACCTGTTTTTTTGCCTAAGGTCCATCAATTACACATTCATATTCTTTCTGTTTCTAGACAAAAGGGCTCCATTTGAAATTCCATTTCGGACCATTGTCCCACCATTGCTATGTGAACCATTGTCCCACCATTGCTATGTACATGCAGGAGTTCTTCCTCTTCTCTGTTCAGCTTCGATCCTTTTAGTTCGTTTATCCCGTGAGCCCCTTTCTGGTTGACTGTTTTCTCGGGGGCCGGAGCCCGAGTCCCGACAGGAGCTTTTTTTTTGGTTCTAGCTTGTAAAGGGACGACTCACGAGGCCACATATCAAGCGTCGTGCATGCGCAGTATGATTGCACATCCGATCCTCGGACACGCCCACGAGTCTCTCGCGCTTGAGTAACCGACTTTCCCGAATCTCGATTGACAGCCTGATCGAGCTGTCGTGGGCATTGCTTTCCTGCAGGTACTTCCATTCCAGGTTCTTATGATCTATTTGTTCTGCCCCTGTTTCTATCACTGTGTTCTTATCCTCAGAAGCACGCGAAGTTTTACATTGTGTCTACATTCACCTCTTCAGGCGCACGCAAGCTCTCAGATTCGTCTTTGGTTCAGCACCTAAGCATGGGAACGGCAACTTTTGTGGAAGTGATCTTATCGATCTTGATTCCGCCCGTCGGCGTCTTCCTCAGATATGGCTGTGGCGTAAGAAGATCCTTATCTCCGTCACAGACAGAGAGAGAGAGAGAGAGAGAGAGAGAGAGAGAGAGAGAGAGAGAGAGAGAGAGAGAGAGAGAGAGAGAGAGAGAGAGAGAGAGAGAGAGAGAGAGAGAGAGAGAGAGAGAGAGAGAGAGAGAGAGAGGCTTTTTTTTTTTTTTATATGCAGTTGGAGTTCTGGATATGTTTGGTGCTGACGCTGCTTGGATATTTGCCCGGCATTATCTATGCTCTTTACGTTCTTGTGGGCCGTTAGATGACTCAGTCCGCTTTTTATTCTTTGTATTTTCCTGCATTTGATGTACAGATAATCTTTTGTTCTATTTGACAGCGTTTCTATTTGTAAATGATTGATTTCCACACACACACACACACACACACACAGAGAGAGAGAGAGAGAGAGAGAGAGAGAGAGAGAGAGAGAGAGAGAGAGAGAGAGAGAGAGAGAGAGAGAGAGAGAGAGAGAGAGAGAGAGAGAGAGAGAGAGAGAGAGAGAGAGAGAGAGAGAGAGAGAGAGAGAGAGAGAGAGAGAGAGAGAGAGAGAGAGAGAGAGAGAGAGAGAGAGAGAGAGAGATAAATAATCGGATTATATGTAATGCATATTATTCACGGACACATTTATGTCTTTTAAGTCCACAACTTCTATGAATCCATTCGTTTTTCGTTTCTCTCTGCGAGTTACAAAGAATTGTTGTTTGGGTAGTTGAACTCCTTTTTGTATCTTGTCTTCAAATCTCAGGGCTACTTCATTCTCTCTACATTTATCGTAGTTTGCAAATGATCTCTCTAAGAGAAGAGGAAATCCTCCTCCCCCTTCTCCTCCTTACACCGTGTATCTTTTGTAAACATATCAATGGTCATATGGATTTGTATGTATAGAGAACGTACATTAATTTCTACTGATGTCTTTCATTTTGAGAGTGTAATCTTTTTTGTTTGAGATACCAAAAGCTTGAGAAGCACGGTTATCAGGGCTAGGATTTATTCTGTGTGTGAATTGCGGTTTGTTATTTGTCTTTGCTTATTTTGAGTGAGATTTTAGGGATACCACTACGGGAATCACATACTAACTGGTTGATACTTATGGGAGTTATTGTTCATTAACAACGTGTTTTTTATGAGTTTTATGTTTGTCGATTTTCAGCATGTTACATAATGTAATAGGTTTCACTGTATATAAGTTCTATAGAGGTATACCTTTAATTATCAAAATGTATTTTTCTTTCTTTTGAATTTTTACATGTGAGAGATATTTTCTGTTTAAAGAATGTCTTCAACGCAATATTCCTCATATAGTTATTTTGAGAAAGGCATTGATCTTTGAATACTTTTTATGAGACCCACAACCTTAGAATATCTTTTATGTGAGGAGGTTTGCTCAATGCTTTCACGTATTCCATCTGCTTTGATGTTTTGCATTGTGTTTGGCCCTAGAATGATCTAAACCTCTGTGTGTGTGTGTGTGTGTGTGAGAGAGAGAGAGAGAGAGAGAGAGAGAGAGAGAGAGAGAGAGAGAGAGAGAGAGAGAGAGAGAGAGAGAGAGAGAGAGAGAGAGAGAGAGAGAGAGAGAGAGAGAGAGAGAGAGAGAGAGAGAGAGGGAGGGAGGGAGGGAGGGAGGGAGGGAGGGAGGGAGGGAGGGAGGGAGGGAGGGAGGGAGGGAGGGAGGGAGGGAGGGAGGGAGGGAGGGAGGGAGGGAGGGAGGGAGGGAGGGGGAGGGAGGGGAGGGGGGGAGAGGTGGAGAGGGGGAGGAGATAGATAGATAAATAGATGGATAGATGGGATAGGTAGATTAGGTAGATTAGATAGATAGATAGATAGATAGATAGGGAGGGAGGGAGGGAGGGAGGGAGGGAGAGAGCGAGCGGGGGGGAGGGAGTGAGGGAGGGGGGGAGATGGGAGGGAGGGGGAAGGGGGGGGAGGGGAGAGAGAGAGAGAGAGAGAGAGAGAGAGAGAGAGAGAGAGAGAGAGAGAGAGAGAGAGAGAGAGAGAGAGAGAGAGAGAGAGAGAGAGAGAGAGAGAGAGAGAGAGAGAGAGAGAGAGAGAGAGAGAGAGAGAGAGAGAGAGAGAGAGAGAGAGAGAGAGAGAGAGAGAGAGAGAGAGAGAGAGAGAGAGAGAGAGAGAGAGAGAGAGAGAGAGAGAGAGAGAAGGGGGGGGAGGGAGGGAGAGGGAGGGGAGGGGGGGAGAGGTGGAGAGGGGGAGGAGATAGATAGATAGATAGATGGATAGATGGGATAGGTAGATTAGGTAGATTAGATAGATAGATAGATAGGGAGGGAGGGAGGGAGGGGGGGAGATGGGAGGGAGGGGGAGGCGGGAGGGAGGGGAGGGGGGGAGAGAGAGAGAGAGGAGAGAGAGAGAGAGAGAGAGAGAGAGAGAGAGAGAGAGAGAGAGAGAGAGAGAGAGAGAGAGAGAGAGAGAGAGAGAAGAGAGAGAGAGAGAGAGAGAGAGAGAGAGAGAGAGAGAGAGAGAGAGAGAGAGAGAGAGAGAGAGAGAGAGAGAGAGAGAGAGAGAGAGAGAGAGAGAGAGAGAGAGAGAGAGAGAGAGAGAGAGAGAGAGAGAGAGAGAAGTAGGATTGCTTGAGAGTCGCTTGAGCATATACTAGTTAGGGGAAGAGAGGTTCCCTTTTTGTATACATACCTTTTAAAGTGCGTAATGCTTGTTATGAAAGGAGAAGGGCTTGAGAAAGTTTGAAAAATGGGTTGAATGTGGATATCCCAGTATCCTCTGTTCACATGGTAACCCTTTTTTTCTACAAGTGATTTTGCAAATGTTCACATATAGGGTTTAAATATCTACTGATGTAAGGTGTCAATATACATGCAAAAATATATGGCATCTCCTTGCCCAACAAGATATGGGATCACTGTACATTGAGTAATTAAATATGGTATCCATGAAATTCCTAGATTATTTATGGACTTGTTTGCAGTTTTGACAGTATACAACATGGGGTTGTTTAACTGCTTTGCAAAGGATCTTGCAATTATTTTGTTCACGTGGTTAGCAATGTGGAAGATCCCTTGTTATATGTGTCCTTTTCTATTGCAGGGCTTCTTCTTGTGTGATTCTAATTCTGCATGTTTGGTCTTCTCCCTCTTGTGTTAAATGATGGTTTGACCTTGGAGTTCTGCCTTGTTAGTTTGTTGTTGTTGAGCTACTTCGACTTTCTTGTGGCTGACTTGTGAGAGACCATTGCCGTCAATGATTTGATTGCGTGTATGGTTGGCAGATTTTGTAATGTGCTGCTATTGACACATTGAAGTAACTCAAGGTGGTCTCCTATCTCATACAATGGTCGCATTGTTGTACATATATTGGCTATGAATAATCATATATTGAATATGTGCACATGTGTTGACATTCTTCATGGATTTTGGTAAGGTCTTACCACTGGGTGGCACGATTATGAGCACATATATGGATCTCGCTTGATTAATTTTGGGAAGGGTCTACAATTGAGGTTTACTTGAGGTGGTGTCTGATCCTGTACAATAGAGAGAAGCTTTTGTGCATGAGACTGTTTAATGGATAATGAAAAATTCTTACGATTGAATTACTTTTGAAAGTGGTGGTTTATCCCTTCTAACAGATGGATGCTTGTGTATATGTTGGATCATAAACAATTTTGCAGTGCACGCCGGTGTTTCATGAGTGTGTGGCACAAAGTAGTGAACATAGTTATCAGTAGTGTCAAGGATACTTAAAAGTGGAAAATGAGAACCTGATGTTTATGCCATGTTCTATCTGTAGTTATGAGTTCAAGCTTTTTGAATGCAGACAATTTTTGCACTCAATCCGTTAAAACCTTCATCTAACCTATATGCCTTCAACCTTCTCCCATAAAACCTGGTGTGTTGATCTTGGACAAGTTGTGATCTTCTTTGTGCCTCTCTACCCATGCTTTGTATCAAGGCTTTGAAATCTCTACTGTTTGATTTCCCGCCTACCTCTCGCTGACTTCAATTGTCTTTGGCCCTCACTCTGGAACTGTGGATTTTCTAAATTTGAGGGAACTGTGAATAGCAGTGGAACTAACCATATCTTGCAGGAATCATAAATTCCTTCTTCCTGAATTTTTTGCAGAGGTCTGTAACCTCTGTGAGCTATTACCTTCTGGGTTGGCCATTTGAGTGAAGCCTTTCACTTCAATAGATCTTTTCTATCACAATCAGGTGTGTTTTTCTAACTGAATTGATTACATTAGAGCTCCTTTAGTGTAGTCTTTATGGCTGAAGAGAGATAATTTCTCATTCTGTTTTCGAGGGCTGGTACCTGTGGCGATCTATCAGAAGCTCCTTGCACCAAGGAGGTCTCAGGAGCAGCAATGCTCTTAGACGATTTCCATGACCTGAATGCAGTTGAATATCTAGTAGAATATGCAAATATATATATTTTTTCTCATTTCTCATTTTGGTGTGCTGCTGCTGCTGCATGTTTGACGATTGATATTAAACGGCATACATCAAGGCTGGATCTTATGTTTTTTGTTGTAATAGAGTTGAATTAGAGAGCTGAGCAGATAAACTGGCTGTTTCAGTGCTTTAAGTGTAACACATTGATAGAGATATTGAAGAGTTTGGCAAAGAGATAGAGGTGCAACTGGGTGTCCTGCCGCCATATGTTTGATATCAAACAATGTACATCAAGGCTGGAGCTTATGTTCTTTGTTGTAATAGAATTGAATTAAAGAGCTGAGCTGATAATCTGGCAGTTTCAGTGCTGTGAAGTGTATCACATTGATAGAAAGGGTGAAGAGGTTGGCAAGGAGGCTGTAGAGATGCCACCCCCTCCCCCCCCCCCCCCCCCCCCCCCCCCCCCCCCCCCCCCCCCCAAAAAAAAAAAAAAACACACACACAAACCAACAAAAAAAAACCCCTCAAAACAACAAACCACATGCCCATGCATGCACACACACACACACACACACACACACACACACACACACACACACACACACACACACACACACACACACACACACACACACACACACACACACACACACACACACACACACACACACACGTGCGCGCACTCCGTCAAATCTTTTACCTCTTTAGTGGTGCTCTTCCTTCAAAGTAATATGCACAAAGTAATTAGTTTAATGCATAAAAAGAGTTTAATGAGAATTGGAGGCAGGAGTACAATAGTGATGAGAATATGATGTGTTCTAAGACTTTATGAGAATGAAGATGGTTAAGAAAGATAATTGAAAATGCATAACGTGAACAAAAGAACCTAATGATTACATGTAGTGGAAACATGGTTACCATTTTGAGAGAAATGTGAGAGGAACTGAAAGTAGCTATGGAGGTCAAACTAAATTACCATGATTAGAATGGAAAGAACAAGGGGAGCTAAATAAAACTAAAAACTACTTTTGAGTAGCATGGTAGAGTTCTTGCTGAAGAGAGTAGTCTTATGAGTGTGGCTTGTGTATTAGCATGTTGGAGTTCTTGCTGAGGAGAGTAGGGTACCATGAATGTGGCTAGTTTTTACTTAAGTACATGTTGGAGTTCTTGCTGAGGAGAGCAGAGTCCCATGAGTGTGGCTAGTTTTTACTTTGTAAGTAGCATGTAGGAGTTCTTGCTGAGGATGGTAGATTCCCATGAGTGTGGCTAGTGTAATAATAAAAGTTTTTAAGCAGCACGTTCGAATCCTTGGTGAGGAGAGTAGGGTCCCCTGGGTGTGGCCAGTGTATTAGAAGTCCTCGCATGGAGCTGCAAGTCAGAGGTGTTTTTAGAACATTGGATGAAGTTGTGAAAGTTCATATGGAGGTTAAAGTACATCAATATGAATAGAGTGGAGAGAACAACAGGAAACAATCAAAAGTGAAAACTAGTTTTAAGTAGTCTGATGTATTAGTGATGAGTGGAGTTGTTCTTGTGTGGAGCTTCAATTCGAAGGTGTGTCTAAGAACATTGAATAAAGCGATAAAATTCTTGTGGATTTTATTCACTTGACTTGAACTGTGCAATTTTTGTATCCAAGATCTTTGTTAGAAGAAATATGGACAAAAAATTGTGCAAAACATGTTGTCAAATTAATGGGAATTTATGAATATAACTGTTCATGTTTAAAGCAATGTTTCTCAAATAAGAGGAGACATAAAAATAAGTCCTATCTGGAGCAGATAGATTATCTAATCGGATGGAGCAGTAAGATATTCCAGCTGATGAAGATGTGTGGTAAATATTTGATAATTAGCAAGTAGAAGAGCTTTAAAAGATATATGAACTGCAACTATGATACATACAAAAGAGGTCCTCTAACTATGTGGAGCAGATAAATAAATTCTCCAATTGGATAGAGCAGAGATTTTCCAGCAGATGAAGATGTGGTTAATATTTGATGATCAGCAAGAAGAAGAGCTTCAAAAGATATAAGAACTTTTAAATAACTTTTTAGTGTCAGAACAATAAAGTTTTTAAATTATTAGCATTCGATATTGATATTGCAAAGAGTAGATGAACAGTATTTGATAGCAAAAGTGGCATATGTAAATTGATGTTTGTTGCTGAGCAGGTATTGGCACGTCTATCAAAGCGCAGCAGATGTTTATATGTATCCCCTGGGGGGGGGGGGGGGGGGGGGTTGGGGGCCTTGTCCTTGGTTGTTGCTGTGCATACTGAGCTCTGGTTAGATTGTTGGCTTACATGTGTTTACAATCACAAAGAGTGCTGAGCTACACAAAATAAGGAATGCTGCTGATTAAAATTCGTAGTTTTGAAATATTGCTAATATGAGACCATAGTTTTCTACAAGAATATTGTTGATTGGACATTCTTTTTTTATTGAATCCTCTTCAACCGACGGTAGGAGACTTCTTTTTGTAACAAAATTTCTTATTGTGGTGTGCGCCTCTGTATCTTGTATGGGTTGAGTAAATCTTGATTCCTTATGGTTGGCTTTTTCATAGTGCCTGCTCCCTCCTTACTTTTGGGGTTTTGGGCTTTTATTAGATTTGGTAGTAAGAAATCCTTTAACATGGCATTCTTTAAATTTCTCTTTTTTCACATTTTGTAGCGTTGACATGACGCTTTTCAAAATTGGTTTTGGAATTTTCTGTTATGTAGTAATTTGAACCTTTTATGAAAAGGGTAAACTCTTCAAGAAAACTACTATAGCCATATCTTTTGTTTAGGTTTTCTAACAAAAGATAGGTTGAAGATTTTTGGACGTATTTAGATGTTTAAAGATAGTTGGATTTTCTGAACTTATAATCTACAAATGTTTGGTAAAAGATATGTCGATTGCTTAGATCTTGCCCTAGAAAGTGTGTTGATTTTTATTCGAGCCTCCATTTTTCAAATCAACATATGGCATATGCATTCATCGCTAAAGCTCATATCTTATGTGGAAGTGTCTTGTTTCGCTTTCCCTTGCTTGATGGTACTTGACCTCACTCATCATTTTGACATTAACTAGTTACGAAAGAGGCTTTATCTCTCTATGTGGTTGATATCTACCTTGGGTATCAATTCATAAGAAGATGACTTCATTTGGAAAGTATGATATCTACCTTGGGTATCAATTCATAAGAAGATGACTTCATTTGGAAAGTATGAAAGCCAACTCTTTTGTACTTGTTAGTAGTAGTAATTCCAAAAGTAGACTTGTTGGTCAAATTGCTCTTCATATATTGGGTAACAGATATAAGATGGATTGATAACACATCTCTTCTTCACTTGTGTGCTCTCGTGTATCATCACCGGGGTGTGGGATTCTTGTATCCCAGATCTTTGATACCATAAGAGACGGAAGAAATCTACAAAAAAAAAAATCATAAGAAAATAAATGGGCATATACAAAAATAAGTATTTCTTATTGGATATAATGTTGTTTAATTAAGACTATATAGAAGTAAGATTCCATGTGGAGCAAACAAATAGATCCTCAAATGTGGATGAAATAGATAGATATTCTAACCAATGCAAATATAGAGCACATATAACAGGGCCTCCAATAGAAAGAAGAGGAGAGAGGAAGTTCAATAATTATCATTGTACTAGTAGAGCAATAGGATTTCCAAAATATTGGTTAGTAGATTTAAATTGATGCAAATATTAAATGAAGCTTTTTTAGTTACAATCAATACTAGTAGGGAAAAAAATATAGTATTAGCATATGCAAACAAATCTCTTGATAGTGTAGATGATAACGAAGGAGTGACTTGTCTACTATGTGTCCGAACAAACTTATGATAGAGTGGATGTATAACCAAGGAGTGGCTTGTCTAATAGGTAGTCAAATAAATTTATATATGTATATGTGAAACATACATATTTGCTATAATTTCTAGCTATACCATTGCGTACCTATTAGTAGTGGATTATTTAGCTCCATGTATAAGTGAAACCCACATAAGTGTCATATAAAAAAGTGCAAGTTGTACAAGAATATTATCCCTATTAGCATTGTGTACTGCACAATCGATTATGTAGCCTTGAAATTTTGAAAGTGAGACTCTCCTCTTCCATGAAGCATACATGTACCTTTCGTGTATGTAGCCTTGACATGCATTCACCTCCTCCACCATATCTTAATGTCTAAAATATACTTTCCTCTTTGCTTTTCCATCGTAGCCTTGATATTTTGAAAGTGAGACTCTTCACTTTTATGAGGTATACCGGTACCTTTCGTGTATGGTCATCAATGAAAGTGACATAAAACCTATAACCTCCCATAGATGTGGTCTCTACAGGACCTCAAACATTTGTATGTACTATTTCTAGCACATTCTAGTCCAGCCTCCTTTGATTGCATGAACTTTAGCCTCTGTAAATTCGTGTATGTAGCCTTGACATGCATTCACCTCCTCCACCATATCTTAATGTCTAAAATATACTTTCCTCTTTGCTTTTCCATCGTAGCCTTGATATTTTGAAAGTGAGACTCTTCACTTTCATGAGGTATACCGGTACCTTTCGTGTATGGTCATCAATGAAAGTGACATAAAACCTATAACCTCCCATAGATGTGGTCTCTACAGGACCTCAAACATTTGTATGTATTATTTCTAGCACATTCTAGTCCAGCCTCCTTTGATTGCATGAACTTTAGCCTCTGTAAATTTACATGTCCAATTCTCTTGTGTCAAACACTTGCACCTTTTGCAAACATGGATGCATTCATTTCAAGAATTTTCACATTCAAGGTGAACATCCTACCAACTTTGTTCCCTTTGGAGATCAACCTTCCATTTTGTTTATACTCTTCTACATATTAATCATGAGCATTGAACTTGATTTGTAATCCTTGGTCAACCATTTGTCTAATAGAAACCAGATTCTTTATTATATTTGGAACATGTAGTACATCAACAAGATGTTTTACCTTCTCGTCCTGCATAGATAGTGCTATGTTTCTAGTATGCTCGATAGGATGTGATGTATCATTGCTTGTTTCAACAAATCTAGGAACATATAATTTTTGCAACGTAATAAATCATTTTGCATGGTTGTTCCTATGATTTGAGGCATGTGAATCAGCATACTAGACACTCCCATTAGATTTTGAAACATCAGTAGACATTGTATTCATCATGTGATGTTGGATTGCTTCTTTGAGCCATATGCACTCGTGGATGCATAGTTGTTTTGTTGCTTTTTGCTATTTTGATTCTTCAACTTGCAATCACGTTCAAAGTGGCCAAGTTTACCACAATTCTGACATCCCTTACTGTCATTACTTGAATCATTTATTTGGAAATTTTGGCGGTCTCTTTGGCCCTCCTACTTTGAAACTGTCCTCTATCTCTTGCATGATTTTGTTGTTGACCTTGTACTTGTTAAGTTTCTACATTCACTTACGAAGCCTTTTCCTTTGTTAGAGTAGATTACTTGCTCAGAAGCTGCTTTTCCTTGGAATTTTGAGTATTCATCAAGGTTCTTTTCTTCAATCATCAATGTGGATCAAGATTGAATATTTTCACGAAGGCATACTTCCACCTTATCATCATCGTCTACATTGGCACCAAAAAATGCAAGTGACTTACTTATGCTTTTGATTTTTAGAGTAGTCACTTACAACTTTTTCTCTCGTGTATGAAGCTCATTCATGAGTTGTAATTTTCGTGCATTTGTATTGGTCTCATACAATGTGAACAAACTGTTCCAAATCTCTTTCGGAGCTTTGGCATCTTGAATGTGCCCAATCATGCTATCGTGTATGTTAAGAAACAACCAAGACATTACCTTTCGTGCTTCTTGATTCCACTCTTCATATGCTCTTAACTGTACTGCAATTGGATTTCTCTCTGGTAACTATGAAACACACACACACACACACACAAAAAGAGAGGAGCACATACAGATTAAGGCAAGGAAGAATGATCATCGTCTTCTTCTTCTTCTTCTATTACATAAAGAGAATATACAAGAATGACTTAATACAACAATACAACCAATCCAATATATAAAGAACAATACATAAAGAAAGCCCTAATGTCCGCGAATGAGTGAGTTGGCAAGAAACAAATGTGCCATTATTGTAGTACAACTCACTAAGAAGTATTTGTGACATATATCGGTGTAACCACTACATTTCAAAGAGATGAAAAAGTGGTACGCATCATCCTCGATCATCACATGTTGAGTGTGATATCTCAACAAATAAGTGAGTTAGAAAGAAGCAAATATGCCATCACTCTTGGTAGATAAATATGGTACGTCTCACTAACAGTATTCCTGACATATATCTGTTACCACTATACATGTTAGAGAAATGAAAAGTGATACATGGCATCTTCGATCATCACATGCTGAGCTTAACATCTCAACACTTCCCCTCAAGCCCAACGCCATGTGTTGTAATCCAAGCATCTTTTGAAACTTCTTCAATTTCTTAGCTTCAAAGTGCTTTAGTGAAAATATCAACAACCTACTCAACTATCCTCACATAAAGAGGATCAATATCATGTGCCACACCTTCTATCTGATGAAGTGATAATGTATCATTATATGCTTTGTTCTAGCATGAAAAACAAGATTTCATGATAGGTTAATCATAACTATTGTTGTAACAAATTTGATGGCCCAAGCTTTGGAGCAATGAGGGTATGATCCATGTGGGTTAAGATATAGTAATTCTTAGTAGAAATGGTTGGAGGTGAGATTGGTTGGAGGTGAGATTGAGCCCATAAAATGGAGACCCCTTTTTTGAAATGGCTACAAGGGCATAAATGATTGGAGCAAAAAATGTGTTAGTGGCCATGGTTGTTTTGTCCATTGATAGGGATCATAATTCTATGCGAATTGACATCAATCTTGGTGCAACGTGGACCACTAGAGACTAGATTGAAGTACCTTTCGAGTAGTAAGATCACCAAAGAGGTGATCTCCTATGGGATGAGTGTGAACCATATGCAATACGATGAGAATCTCATGGGTTGGTACACAACGAAGTAGAGCACTAGCAACATCACAGTAATACAACTGACCATCTATGACTCAAAAGCATCAATGATATTGAACAAATTTCTTTTAAGCAGTTCTAGGTAATTAATCAAGGGAAAGTCCAATAGTGAGAAAAGAAAGTAAGATTTTGTAATAGGAACGATCAAGATCCCATCGCACATAAGGCTCTAAAATTATAGTTGTGAACAAGGTTGCATTAAGGAAGGAATTTCTACACTCGTGGCATCCTCATTGAAATCAAGGCTGGATAAAAATTTAGAGATGGTATATGAAGAGCAAGGTTGATGAATGATATTATAATCAAATTGTTCCAAAAGGAGGACCCATCATGCAAAGTGACCTACTAGATTTTGTTGCTTGACCAGATACAGGAGGGTCATATGATCCACATGAAAGGTATATTTTCACCTAAATATATAGTGTCTAAATTTTGTAATCGAGTATATTAGACCCAAATATTCTCGTTTTGTTATAAAATAATTCCGCTCAATTGGTGAAAGATGTTGACTGGCACAGTATACAAATGGAACCATTTTCTGGTTTGCTTCACTAAAACACTACCAAGAGCTTGATTAGGCATCCACAAAGACATGGAATGGTTGAAATCAATTCAATGCTGTTAGTAAAGGTATTGTTGATATATTTAGGTAGTGATGTGTGTGAACACACTAGGAGCGTCGGGGCACTTTTTCCCTCTATAGGAGGTTTTTTAACCTTGGTTTGTATATACGCCTATAACCCTAACATGTAAGTTATCTTTGCACGTTCTCTTGGTAATACATTCAATATTGTGTGTGTGCTCCAAGCTTCTTCTTCTTCTTTGTGTTGTTCGTGTGCTTTTGCAGACCTCAAACTCCAATAATTGGTATCAGAGCAGGTCATTGTTTCATCTAGGGCGTTGTCGACACCCCTCCAATCACAATATAAAAATCACACGAAATTTGGTGAGCATATTCAGGGCAATTAGGAGTTCAAAACAACTTTGTTATGTGGTGTTGAAATCGTGATCTGAGCTCGTTTGCCTCTAAATGCACTATTGCAATGCCTATATAAGCAATTTTGTCTTTTTGTGCCAAAGATATATACAATTTTTGGTTCGCCAGTATAAGCATGATATAGGTTTAATAGAACTTGACAAGGTAGTTTTGTTCAACTTTTTGAGATATAATCATTTTTCTGCATCATGTTATTTTAGTCAGTGGCCATAGCGGAAAGCAGTGATGTATTCCGTATGTTGGTGGTTGAGGATAAGTTGGATGGTACCAATTATGCATTATGGTATTATATGATGCATCATGTATTGGTTTCCAAAGGACTATGGAATATTGTGCAGGGTGTTGAAAAGCGTCCTATTACACTTGCAAATATAATTACTGAAAGTGATGCAGATGGCATTGAAGATGGCGATATTCTTCATATTCTTGTTCGTACTGCGGTTGCTACTGCACCTACTGCAAAGAAAATTCATTAGGATTGCAGAGATGCTCATTCACATCATTGATAGCCTTGAAGGTGCCATTATTCCTCACATTCGCTCTTGTAGAATAGCAAAAGATGCTTGGGATACACTTACCACTTTATACTAGGCAAGGAATGAGACTCGTGTTTCTTACCTCTGAAAAAAATTGGAGAGTGAGCACATGAATGAAGGAGATTCCATGGACAATTTTTTGACAAAGATCAAAGATTTTAAGGAATAGTTGATTTTTGTTGATGAAGTCTTGCATGACAGTTCACTTGTGTAGACTGTTCTGAATGGTCTTCCATATTCATATCAGAGTTTTCCTTCTACTCTTCAATTGATGATGAAAGATAATCCAAATGCCTTAATATTTGAGAAGTTAGTCTCGATTCTATTGCAAGAAGATCAGTCTAGGTCGAACAAGTCCATTATGCGTGTTGCAGATTAAGCTTTCCTGGCTAGTCAGAAGGGCAAAGGTAAATGGAGCTCTTCTACTAGTAAGCAGAAATCTGTTAATTCTGTATAATCAAAGAAGGATAACAGAGACGAGAAGAAAATAGTAAAGTAGAAAGTATCTTACAAATACTGTAAAGGAAATGATCATGTCATAAAGAGTTGTCCAAAACTGGCTGCAAAAGGGGCAAAGAAGAAGGAGGTTGGAATGGTTGTTGTAGAGTCCTCTACACCCAGAAGAGAGTCTGCTAATCTTGTGCAGAATGAAGAATGAGCATTTACTACTGTTTGTAGTTATGACCTGTCTTCACATAAGTAGTGCATGTCTGCAGAAGATTCACATGTTTGGTACTTTGATAGTGGAGGAACCAAACATATTAACTGGCAGCACAGTTTGTTCACTTCACTTGAGCCTTCCCCTATAGGGAATGCTGTCATATGTGCCAACAACTCCTCTTATCATATTATGGGAGTTTGTAAGATCATTCTGACTACTGCTAATGATAGTTCTTTTACATTGTTAGATGCTTTATTTATGCTGGGGATCAATAAAGACTTGTTATCAGTTTCAGCATTAGCCAAGATTGGATTAGTCATGAAATTTGTTGATGACAGATGTACCACTCATGATTTGTCAAATGGCAACATCATTATTGCTTCTGACATTTTATATCGTGGGCTGTTTAAGCTTATAGATTATGCAAAATTTGTGAATAATTCAGCATGTGCAATTCAGGATCCAGAGGCTATGTCAGATGCAAAGCTTTGGCATGCATGCTTTATTCATCTACATTTTGCTACTTTGTTATGCCTATAGAAATCTGAAATGGTGTCCTTTTTGCCCAAACTTGAGGCACACAGTAAGCATGTATGTGAAGGCTATATTTTGGGCAAAATTCAGCGTTCCTCCTTCCCAAAAAATGGTTCAGCTTGAGCTACTAAGAAATTATAGCTTGTTCATAGTGATGTCTATGGTCCTATGCAGACACCTTCTTTTGGGAACTATCTTTACCTCATGACTTTCATCAATGATTTTTCCAGGCATGCTGTGCTTCAAACAATTTTTTGTTTTGGCTGAAAATTTGTCAGCATGTATAATGGGCATGCTCTGTTCTGATGGAGGGTGGGAACATTAGTATACAGTGTTGTATACATCTCAACGGAATGGAGTTGCTGAAAGGAAGAACATCTCATTCATGGGGATGTCAAAGTGTATGGTCAAAAGTCAGGCTTTACCACATAGTTTATGGATTGAGGCTATTATGTATGCAGCATATGTACTTAATAGGTATCCCACTAAAGCATTATAGTCTATCAATCCATATGAGGCTTCACATGGTCATAAGCCATTTGTTGCTCAACTATATGTGTTTGTTGTTTGCCATATGCATTAGTGCTTGAACAACAACATAGAAAATTGTACAAAATGGTTGGTGCAGATGCATGATAGCAAATCAGATGAACCTCTATTATATCGTACTCGTTCAAGCTCTCATAGTGATTCTTTTGCATTAGATTTCTATGATATGGTTGCCTTGAGTCTTTGTGATGAGAATGAGCCAGTTTTGTTTGATGAAGTATGTCGAATATTTTTGCACTTATGATTGGAGAGATGTTGCGATAGCGATTGCTTATTAAAGTGATTTTCGTTTGGAGCACTAAACATATATAAGAAGCATATTCGGCTCACTTTAGATTATCTTCTCTAGTTATCATTCAAGGAGTTAAACTTGAAGGTGATCAAGGAGGAGGCCCTCTTAAAGGAAGAGTTCCTATACTCTTGGAGGAGTTTTTCTCTATATTTGGAGACATTTGGAGGAGTTTGTATCAGCGAACCATCAACATCACTTTTTGAGTTACTGTGTAACAAGTCTATTTCCAACCTAAATCTTCAAAGGTAGTTTCATTTGCACATGTTACTATTGAAGAGGTATCTTTTGATCAAGGAGCATTAAATGCAATCTCAGATAATCCTTGGTTTTTTTATTCTGGCACTACTAAGCATATGATAGATTGCAAAACATTATTTTCTTCCCTTTCTAACTCTTTTGGCAGAAGAGTGATCATAGATGGTCATGATTTTGAAATTGTTGATGTTGGAGAAGCAAAACTTAAGTTGAGAGCAGGTGGAAATTTCATAATTTCCAATGTTCTTTATGTTCCAAACATGAAGAAGAATTTGCCCTCTATCTCTACTTTCTTGTCACTTGGTTATAAAGTTGTTTTTAAGAAAGACTCATGTGAGATTCTCTCACCTAATGAGGAGCACTGTATACTTCAAGGTGAAAATAGAAGTGGCATGTTTGTATTGTTCAAAATAAGTCATGCTAATATTGCTAGGTCTACAACACCTAAGGAGAACATGAAGTTATGGAATGCTAGACTTGGCCATATCAACTACACAACTCTCAAGCACATCAAAGATCAAAGTATGGTGGAGAGTTTGCCCACTTTTTCTTTACCAGATGATATAGAATCATGTGAAGGATGTCTTGAAGGATATCTTCACATGCTTGAAGGATATCTTCACAGTCTTCCTTTTCAAGAAGCATGGATACATGAGGACCACAAGAAAGTTGCAAATCATACATTCAGATGTGAATGATTCGATGAGAATAGATTCTATTCAAGGTTTCAGGTATTTCATAAATGAAATACCTGAAACCTTGAATAGAATCTGTTCAAGGTTTCATCAATTAAAGAATTTCATCAATGAAATACTTTCATTGATGATTTCTCAAGAGATATTCATGGATTTAGGATCTTAAAGTAAAGTGAGGTTTTTCCTACTTTTAAGAAGTTCTTAGCTATGGTTGAAATTAAAAGTCAGTCAAAGATCCAGATTTTGAGAAGTGATAGAGGAGGAGAGTACATATCTAAAGACTTTAAGTCTTTTCTTGAAGATAAAGATATCTCTCATCAACTCACTATTGCTCATATGCCAAAACAAAATGGTGTTGTAGAGAGAGAGAGAATAGAATACTTCTTGAGATGATGCATAATATGATGTCATCCAAAAATCTTTCTCCCAAATTTTGGTTTGATACAATACATATAACTTATCACATTCTGAATAGGTCTTCCACAAAAGCTTTATTCTATGTTCGAGATAGGTGATATCCTACTCTCATGCAATGCATATATTGCAGAAAGTTAGATTTATGATAAGAAGAAAGAGATTCCAGATTTCATAAAAGCAGATGAATATGCATTTTTCAAAAGGAATTTGGATTCTTATGTTTAGCCGTACAAGGGGGTGATAACCATCTCAAATCTTAAGAGATGCAGGTGCAGAGAGAGTTTCATTACCTACATCAATACCTAGTCCCTCATCAGTACCTCTTGAAATTTTGACTTATGAAGTTAAAGAAGGTTCCAAAGTTCCAAAAGAAAGAGATAATGAAGAACCAGAAAGGCTTTCATCACTTTTCAAAGATATGCCAAAGTGGTTATATCAAACATAGAAGGATAGTGGTATAAAGGAATACACTAGAAGAACCAGAAGTCAAACAAGGAGATAAACATACTAGGTAAATTATATAGAATATTTTGAGATTCATAATATTTTAGCTCTTACTTTAGTTACGAATGAACCACCTAGTGTTCAAGATGCACTACATAGTCCTAAATGGAAGAAATCTATGTAAGAAGAGATTGATTCTCTTCATAAAAATCAAACATGGAAGCTTTGTGAGTTATCAAAAGGTAAGAAAGCTATTGGTATTAAGTGGATCTGCAAAATCAGAAGAAAAGCAAATGGTACCATAGACATATATGAAGCTAGACTAGTTATCAAAGGTTATATATGCACGAAAGAAAGGTATTGACTATGACGGGACTTTTTCTCCTATATCTAGAATGATAATAGTCTGAACAATACTTTCTTTAGCTGCATTCTTTGGTTGAAAAATATACAAGTTAGATATCAAAATGTGTTGGAGTTAGACATCTGCGGAAGCACGCGAACATCACAAGGAAGAAGAAGAAGCTTGGAGCACAACACACAAGACTGAATGTATTACTAGAGAATGTACAAAGATAAGTAGCCCATTAGGGCAATAGGCGTATATACAAGTCGGGGGAAAAAAACCTCCTAAAGAGGGAAAAAAGTGCCCCGGCGGTCCTAGAGTGTTCACACACATCACTACCTAAATATATCAACAAATCCCCCCTGGGAGTGATGCGGTGAACAAGGAGCTGGCACTCATGTATAAGGAAGTGCCGAGCTATGTGGAAATCACTCCACAAAAGGAAGTAAGCCCAAAGCTTTGCGGAAAGCTTCAAACTTCTCCCTAGGCAGAGCCTTCGTGAAAAGGTCTGCAATGTTCTCCTGCGTGGGCACATATGCCAAGCTGATCTCCCCAGCAGAGAACCTCTCCCTGACATAGTGATAATGCACCTCAATGTGCTTAGTGCGAGCATGAAACACAGGGTTCCTCGCAACTGCCAATGCGCTCTGACTGTCAGTGAAGATGGTGGTGGCAGAAGACTGGCCAACACCCAAATCAGCCATAAGGCGTCTAAGCCACACACACTCAACAGTCGCTGTGAAAGCTGCCCTATACTCAGCCTCACAACTGGAAGTGGCCACAGTAGGCTGCTTCTTGCTCAACCAAGATATACATGAGCTACCAAGCATGAAGCAAAAACCACTGGTGGACACACGAGTGTCATAGCAACCAGCCCAATCTGAGTCAGAAAAAGCATGCAAATCTGGCGGTAGTGATCCCCCCTTGGGATAAAACAACCCAAGTAGCCGAGTACCACTCAAGTAGCGAAAGATGCGCTTAACCGCTTTCCAATGCGTGACTCCTGGGCAATGCATAAACCTGCTCATCTGTGAGACAGCAAACTAAATATCTGGCCGAGTAATGCATAAGTAAATCAAGCATCCAACAGCCTGCTGATAGAGAACAGCATCAAATGCATCTCCAGCATCATGAAGACTCAATCGTAAACCTGTCTCCATAGGAGTGGCAATAGGCTTACAGTCTTCAAGGCCAAAACACTGCAATAATGTGTCAATATATTTCGTTTGACACAAAGCCATTCCACCATCAACTTGCATAAACTGAATGCCCAAATAGTGATGCAAATGCCCCAAATCAGACATCTCAAATGAGGCATGCAAATCAGCCTTGAAATCAGCAATATGCTTCTCAAGAGGACCAGTGAGCAGCATGTCGTCTACATAGACAACAATGATCAAAAGCACATCATTAGCACGCTTAACATATAAGGTGCTTTCAGTTGGACTGTTCTCAAAACCATGTGCAATCAGATAGGCATGTATTTTCTCATACCAAGCACGTGGTGCTTGCTTTAAACCATATAACGCCTTCTTTAACCTGCACACCTGGTTTTCATGCCCTTTCTGCACAAAGCCACGGGGCTGAACAACATACACTTCTTCATGCAAGTCACCATTCAAAAATGCTGTTTTAATGTCAAACTGATGTACATTCCAACCATGATGGGCTTCAAGTGCACAAATGCTCCGAACAGTAGTCATACGGCATGTAGGTGCAAAGGTCTCATCAAAATCAATGCCTCTTTCCTGCGCATAACCCTTTGCAACAAGCCTAGCCTTATACCTGTCAACTGTACCATCGGGTTTACGCTTCAGCTTGTATACCCACTTAGTGCCAATGGCCTTCTTGCCAGGAGGCAAGTCACATAAAGACAATGTACCATTCTTCATTATAGCATCATATTCAGATTGCATAGCAGCCATCCAATTTTCTGAATTTTGTGCTTCATCCAAAAGAAACAGGCTCATTCTCATCACAGAGACTAGATGCAGCCATAGCATAGCAATCTGATGCAAAGGAGGCACTATGAGAGCCTGAACGAGTACGATATGACAAAGGTGCATCTAATTTGCTGTCACGCAAAGTCTGCACCAGCCATTTTGGCATAGTTTTTGTCTGCTCAATATCAGCTCTCTCATCAACAAGTGCATCATGTAAATCTGCATTAGAAATGGAATGATCTGCATCATCATATGAAACCTGCAAAGGCTGAGAAGTTGCCTCATTAGGACCAGCACTAGCCTGTCCACCTGTAAAAAGAGGCATCAAAGTATCATACATGTCTTTGGAGCTAACAGATGTCTCCTTAGTACATGAAAGCAATGGCTGAATAGCATCTTCCACAAAGACAACATCACGGCTAACCAGAATGCGTTTAGTCTGTGGATGATACAGACGATAGCCTTTACTTTCAGAACTGTACCCAACAAAAATACATTTTACTGCCTTATCATCCAATTTTCTGCGATGTTGTTCAGGCACTAATGCATATGCCAAACAACCAAAAACACGCAGATGAGCAACAGATGGCTTGCGGTCATGCCAAGCCTCATATGGAGTAATAGACTGCAATGCTTTCGTGGGACACCTGTTCAGTACATATGCTGCACACATGACAGCCTCAAGCCAGAAACTATGTGGTAAAGCCTGACTTTTGACCATGCACCTCGCCATCTCCATGAGTGACCTGTTCTTTCGTTCAGCAACTCCATTCTGTTGAGGTGTATACGGCACTGTACACTGGTGTTTTATCCCACGTTCAGCCAAAAATGCATTAAAATCTGAAGACATATATTCCCCCCCTCGATCAGAACGGAGGGTGCCCATTTTACATGATGACAGATTTTCAGCCAAAACCAAAAACTGTTTGAAGCACATGAACACTTTGGACTTTGCTTTGAGTGGATATACCCATGCATGCCTGGAAAAATCATCAATGAAAGTCACAAAGTAAAGGTAATTTCCAAAAGAGGGTGTCTGCATAGGACCACAGACATCACTATGTACAAGCTGCAATTTCTGCGTAGCCCGAACTGAACCATCTTTTGGAAAGGAAGAACGCTGCATTTTGCCCAAAATACAGCCTTCACAAACATGTTTTCCAGGTGCCTCAAGTTTGGGCAAAGAGGACACCATTTCAGATTTCTGCAGGCGTAACAAACTAGCAAAATTCAGATGACCAAAGCGTGCATGCCAAAGCTTTGCATCTGACATAGCCTGAGAATCATGAACTACACATGCCGAATCATTCACAGATCTTTCATAGTCTATGAGCTTATACAGCCCACGACATAAAATGCCAGAAGCAATAATCACATCGCCATTTGAGAGATCATGAACTGTACACCTGTCATCAACGAATTTCACAACCAAGCCAATCTTGGCTAATGCAAAAACTGATAACAGGTTCTTTTTGATCCCTGGCACAAATAAAGCATCTGACAAAGTGAAAGAACTACCATCAGCAGTAGTCAGAATGATCTTACCAACTCCCATAACAGGATAAGAGGAGTTATTGGCGCATGTGACAGTATTCCCTGTAGGGGCAGGCTCGAGTGAATAGAAGAAACTGCGCTGCGAGGTAATATGTTTGGTTGCCCCACTGTCAAAGTACCAAACATCTGAGTCTACTGCAGACATGCACTGATCATGAGAAGATGGGTCAAAACTGCAGACAGTAGTAAACGCCCATTCTTCTTCCTGCACAAGATTTGCAGACTGTTTTTGGTGTAGAGGCCTCTGGAACAACCATTCCAGCCTCTTTCTTCTTTGCCTCTTTAGCAGCCAGTTTTGGACAGTTCTTTATAATATGATCATTTCCTTTACAGTACTTGCAGAAGAATTTCTGCTTTTCTGATTTCTTCTCATCTTTATCCTGATTCTTCGATTGTGCAGCATTTGCAGATTTCTGCTTACTAGTAGAAGAGCTCATGTGCTCACTCTCCAATTGTTTTCGGAGGTAAGCAACACGAGCCTCATTCCTAGCCTGGTACAAAGTGGTAAGTGTATCCCAAGCATCCTTTGCTGTTCTGCAAGAGCGAATGTGAGGAATAATGGCACGTTTGACAGACAAGGCTATCAATGCATGTGCCTGGGCATCTCTTCCATCCCAACGAATCTGCTCTGCAGTAGGTGCAACAGAAACAGCAGCACGAACAGGAATATGCGGAATATCATCTTCGACACCATCTTCATCAGCTCCAACACCTGTATTTGCAGTACCTATCGTTACAGGTGTAACAGGACGTCTTTCAACATCCTGCACAATGTTCCACAATCCTTTTGCAACCAGTACATGTCGCATCATATAAGCCCATAATGGGTAGTTTGTACCATCCAACTTATCCTCAACAGCCAACATACGGAATACATCACTGCTTTCAGCCATGGCCGGTGACTAAAATACCTTGATGCAGAAAATTGACTGTATCTCAAAAAGTTGAACAAAACTGCCCAGACGAGTTCTGCTAGACCTGTAGCAGACTTCGAGACGCTTAAACTGGCGAACAGAAACTGGTATATACCTTTGGCACAAAAGGACGAAATAGCCTGCACAAGCACTGCGATAGTGCGTTCGGAGGCCGAAACGAGCTCAAATCGCGATTTCGGCACCACAGAACGAAGCTGTTTTGATCTCGGAAACACCCTGAGTATGCTCACCAAATTTTGTGCGAATCTGAGACTGCAAACGGAGGAGTGTCAACGGCGCCCTAGAAGAAGCAACGACCTGCTCTGATACCAACTGTTGGAGTTAGACGTCTGCGGAAGCACGCGAACATCACAAGGAAGAAGAAGAAGCTTGGAGCACAACACACAATACTGAATGTATTACTAGAGAATGTACAAAGATAAGTAGCCCATTAGGGCAATAGGCGTATATACAAGCCGGGGGAAAAAAACCTCCTAAAGAGGGAAAAAAGTGCCCCGGCGGTCCTAGAGTGTTCACACACATCACTACCTAAATATATCAACAAAATGATGATCTTCATGAATATATTTATGCTCAATAGCCATAAGGTTTTGAAGAGACAAGTAAAAAGCATTTAATATGGAAGCTTATCAAAGCTTTGTATGGACTAAAGCAAGCACCAAGAGCTTGGTATGAGAAGATACATATCCATCTCTTCTCTATTGGTTTGAAAACTCGAATGCAACTCATACTCTTTATGTTAAAGCCAAGAAAGATGTTTTGATTATTATTAACATATATGTTGATGATATGATCATGGTAGGTCCGAAGGACTCAGACTTTTAGTTGTTTAAAGCACAACTTAAGCATACATTTGGTATAACTAACTTAGGTATTTTACATTATTATCTTGGGATTGAATTCATAAATAGAGATGCTTGTATCTATATAACACAGTAAAAATATATTGAGAAATTATTAGAAAGGTTTGAGATGATAGATTCTAGGCCTATGCAGATATCTATGGATATCAATTTCTAGAGGAGTTCCTATGAACCAATCATCAGCATTACTTGCTGATTATTATGAGTAACAAGTCTATTTTCATTCTCACTTATTTATTCACTAGTTTTTGATTTACGCATAATCAAAATTCACGTTTTCTATAAAAGAATTATAAACTATTCATATTCTTCATATTCTCTCTCTCTCACACACATACACATATACACACACACTCTTCATATCTCTTAGGCACACAATATTTTATATCTAGTTCTTATTTCTACCTAGATTGAGATATTGTTAGTTTTTATCATATTCACATATTGTAATTTGACATTGGAATATAAGTTAGCGTAGATGATCATTCTAGGTTAGCATACAATTTGAGAGACTGATGTAGAAGACGAATCTACAACCACTTGGATAGTAGGTTAGTGTTTTGACTATAGCTTGAGTTTTAAAGTTCATATTGAAGCAATCCGACTTGTTGTACATAGCTTGGAAAAAAAAGCTACAAGTTTATTGAAGAATATAGATCCAAGTTTTGAGTTGTATATCGCCAAAATTACAAAATGCAGAGCAACAATGTTGCAGGTGAAGATGAAATTGATAGCAGATGCTTGTTTTGTATATATTGCGAGCTATACACCTCCAATGGAGGTTTTCTAAGTTTGTTATGTAGCCAAGAAAGAGTTTGTGAAGTTTAGTGAAGAGTGCACAAGAAAATATTGAATTTTGACGCATCAAAAGGGTAATATACAGACTTTCATATTTTTGTATGCAATCTTAAAGATAGTTGAAGATTGGAATTATCTTTAAAATCCTTTTTGAGATCTTATTTTGGAGCTTTTGTTATTCATTTCCATTTGACCATGTATGATTACTATAGGATCTCCTCTGCTTGAGAGTAGAGCATGATCTTGTGAAGTATTTGGTATGTGGGATTGCATTGTGTTATACCTTTACGTTTATACCATCATGAGATTGATCATAGCATTGTCAATGGATGTATAGTGGCATTGTGGTATATATATTTTGCTTATGCCACTTGGTTATGACTTTGCTTCGTGGTTGCACATAATTTATGAGAGTTGATTTTGGATTTTGGTTTATACTTATTTTCTTTGTAGATACATGATCTAGATTGGAGCTTCAAATGCACATCCATGTTTCATCTTGATTGGCTATTATTTTAGCATATGATAATTGATTTGATATCCATTGTCTAGTGTGATTCTTGCCATAGATGGATGGTGATTCCCACATGGTTATTTTGGTTCAGACTCCATTTTATAGAAGAGATGCTATCAGAATTTTTTTTCCTTTTATGGTAGAAGAGACTCTAGTAGATCCTTTATGCTTATGTGATAGTTTCGGATCATTGCTTATCTCCATTCACTTGGACTTGGTCACAAGTTATTTATGAGAAATTGGACAATCTTACATGATTCATTCTTAAGTAGGATGTGTATCATCATTTTATTGGTATGTATTCCATCAGATTTTGGCATGTGTATTTGCCATTATCTTTGATTGGATCAATGATAGGTGGTGACATATTAGTCATTGTTCTTTTGCTATTGGTTATCTTGTTTGATTGCTAAGTTTACAAAGGATACTTTGTTCAGTTTTTTGAGGATTCGTTTACATCTATTTAGTCACTTTGGAGACTTGGTGAGTAAGCTTATGCTCTTGGCTTTATGTGCATGTTAGATGAACGGTTATGTGACATGTGGCTCACATGGTTTCTTCTCCAATGAGACATTTGTAATATGAGTTATACATATGGATATGCAGGTGTGATCCTATTAAGGATAGAGTATTGTTTCTAGTTTCTTCTTATATTTCTAGTATTTTGGATTGCCAACATGGTTATGTGCATGTTAGATGAACGGTTATGTGACATGTGGCTCACATGGTTTCTTCTCCAATGAGACATTTGTAATATGAGTTATACATATGTATGTGCATAGAGATGCACAAAGGACTCGTGACATGCTCGGCCCCATATAAATGGGGATGGATGCATTGGCTAGTTCCACTATTCGATACACCTTGTGGATTCAATATATGAGTCTGTTATGTATGATGAAGTAGTGCATTATGGTAGAGACTACATGATATGTATGCGAGTCCATTGACTCATGTGAGATATAGATCATATCGACGACTTTGATATTGGCATTGTGGTTGTGAGGGCCATACTTGACAATGTTGCTTCACGTGGATGTGATGATGATATCATAGATATGCATGTGATGCGGGTCAGGTAGTGGTTTTAAGAAAGTCTACGGGAATTGATTATGCTAGTGATGGTGATATCACTTTCTCCTATGGATCATCTCAGCATTCCTCTTGTTCATTGAAGAGCATATATATGGCTTGGTTTCTTGATGCATTAGTTGTTGGAACATCAAGCTTTCATTATGCTTGAGGTGGATATGCTCTATATCAAATCCATTATTTGGATGCTATGGATATGCCTTGAAGAATAACACTTATATGCACATATTTTCTTTGTATTAATTGGTTGTCACTTATGATCATTTCTTATGAGGTTCAAGGTATTTAACTTTGTAAAAGCGAAGAGTAAATAGCCTAAAAGCCACGAGTTAGAAGCGGTCGGTATTGATTCTGAATCAATCAATCAAAAAGTAGATTTAACTTGAACTTTCTCTTTTCCTAGATTATAGGAAAAGATTCCAATCAATCTAAACTAATAAGCCTGCCTAATTTTGAATTCAAATTCATGAAGAAAAGGTGTGGCCATATTCTCAAGGGTCTATATAAAGACTCCAAAACATTTTACATTAAGTAGAGTCATGATTTGAAGCAATACATATACTTCTTGATCATTGCTTGTTGCCACTTCAATTTTTTGCTCCTTTCTACTCAGATTCAATCAACTTGCAAGGATTATGGCTCTCTCTATAGAGCTCCAAATTTAGTGTTCAAGAAGACATTTAAAAGTTATTACTCTCTAGTTTATGTATACAATTTTTTTGATCATTTGGTTCATTAGTTTTAGAGATATTGAAGTTTTTCAATCTTGGTGTCATTTTTTGCAACTCGCTAGAAAATCGAGATGACATCAGTACAGTGCTAAGGTGATTGCTCCTTCGATAATTGTTATAAATTATGGATTTTATGCATTGTAGTCCAAATCTTTGACACTCGTTAAGAGAAAATTTTCCAATTGTTACTTTGTTGGCTGCTCTCAACGCTTGAAGTCACAACCTCCATCCATTTTTAGAAGGTTTTTGTGAGCTAGTCAAGGTGCAAATTATCTGTTTTGTATCAACTTGTTCTTGTCGATATTCCAAAGTACCTATTAGGTTTTATTTCACTAATCGCAAGTCTACAAGGTCTATTTTACATATCTAAAGAGCTAGGGATGGTCTTGTTTACATGGCTGAGCGCACATGCAATAGGGAAAGAGAGAGAGAGAGAGAGAGAGAGAGAGAGAGAGAGAGAGAGAGAGAGAGAGAGAGAGAGAGAGAGAGAGAGAGAGAGAGAGAGAGAGAGAGAGAGAGAGAGAGAGAGAGAGAGAGAGAGAGAGAGAGAGAGAGAGAGAGAGAGAGAGAGAGAGAGAGAGAGAGAGAGAGCATCGTTGTCATGCGCATGATTATCAAGAACGGCCAAGAACAAAAGACAACTACTCTAACTAACAAAACAAGAAAACAAGAAAACGTCACAAGCCATATTGGCGATGCAAAATGAGAGAGTTTTTTCCATTAACTCAAGCCATATAAATACAAGTTTGTGGCCTTTAAAGGCTCTTTCCACTCATTCTCTAACTCACCCTCCAAATGAACCTTAGTACAATGAAAATGTGCCCTTGACACTGGCACGCACGGTGGACTTGAACTACCACATCCCTTGATAAGTGATACCCCCTCAACAAGATGGAAATTACATGGAAACCATTTATAGGCTGGGAACCTTTATACAACAAGTCATACAACCAAAGGGACACACCTAATCTTGACGAGCGTTTCAATCCACGAGCCTCCACATCACTCATGCCCGAGGACACCGGTTCCATCACACTCCCCAAGACCAGATACATCAAGTCAAGCCCTCATATCAAGGCCAACACATATCCAAACAAATTCTAAAAATAAGAACCCAACCCATATATAATCTCCATGTACATTTTCATAATGCTAAAGTGGTAGCACTGTTCTTGGAATAGAATAGTCCAACTCCATGATATATGTGCTCACATAATTATGCACTACCCTTATGAACAATACTTGCAAACCAAAGTGCATGGTTAGACCATGGTATGGAATGCAAGTAAGGCTCATAACATATCCAAAATCAAGAGCAATGTAAGAGGCAAAGTGAAGTGCTTGGAACTTAATCCAAGGTTCACAAATACCACTCACCTAACCCTTGATTTTGCCCTCCTATATGCATACATGAAGTGCAAGGGTAGACCAATTACATCATTTCATATGTGTATACAAGTGAAGTAAAACATTAACTCAATGGCATCATTTCATAGGAAAATCTAAAACATAGGCTTTATGCACACAAGACATAACATAAGTGCGCCACAAGGTAATAGATGCCAAAATTGCCAAGCACCGTAAAATTTGCCATCAATCATTGCTCCAAATAGTAAGCCAAATGACTTTGTATGAACTTAAATCTTTAAGAAAATTAAGTAACCAGCATACATGTGACGATAAGTACATCAACATGGAATGGAAAGGGGCAAAAGCAATATGATAAGTATCAAAAGGATGTAATCTCCAATGTAACTGAGAGGTGCAAACGCTTCATCAGGATACAATCAAATACAACGTATAGCAGATATGATTGTAAGTCAAAAAACATGGTAAACCGATGTCACATTGGAGCCGTGTGCATCTCCAAAGCAATGCAAAGATAAATGTATGATGACCCCAAGAGAAATTGGCATGCTCCATAAAATGCATGAAGATTGCGATAGAACCAAGTGGCAATAAATTAATCATGTAATTTTTTGGGTAGCCCAAACTCCGAGCATTCAGCCATAGTCAGAATATGCATACGACATGAGGTACGTGGCTTGCACTCACAAATTACAATCGAACAAAGAAACATTAAACTATGAAACGATGTCAAAGGACATTATTCAGAGTAGTTCAGCATCATCCGGACAATTGTGTCACCACAAAGTAAAATAGACATTGAGCATGATGTCACTCAGAACTCGAAGAAGCAACAAAACACAATTAGAAGTAAGGTCGCCGGATTGGCATATTGTAATTTCATATTTTTCCTATACTGCACGAACCGAAAGGTCATAGCGAAGTGTTGTATCTTTTTATCAATCAATGAAAAGACATGGCAGTGACTCTTCCGTGACGACGAGCGGAATCGCCAGACTGCCTGTCTGGGTGATTGCGGTCATTAGAGACGCTGTGGTGTATGATTCGTGAAATCCTGAGTAAAGTTAACTCTTACTTTTTTTAATTGCATTGATTTGTGATTAACTCAACACTGTTAAGTGGCCGATAATAAGTCTGTGCAACGGTGTTGAATAACTCCTACGTTGCGTACTGTGAAAAGTCTAACTAGAATTTTGACAGTAAGCTGTATAAAGGATTCAATATTGAACATTAACGTACTGCTGATTGGATAAGTTAATTGGGAAAATTAAGTTACAGGGCCTCTGATTCATCAGACCCCTACCACTCCCAAGAACTCGAAAGAACTTAAAAGTGCCTGTGACGGAAACACACTTTTAACAATGGCGCCGTCTGTGGGAAGGTGGCATAGACGGTGAATAATCAGTAAGGTGGAGTAGTACGCAAGTGGTGCAGAGGTGATATATGCCGGTTACTCGGTCCGGCGAGTCTTATCCAAAGTACAGGAGAGACCAGCATCCCTGGACGGTACTAAATTTGTAAGGGACACCCCTAGGCAGCAGAAGTATAGACCGGTTAAGCCCAGTTGTCGAAGGAGCTGAGCCCGTTACAGGGCCTCTGATTTATCAGACCCCTACCACTCCCAAGAACTCGAAAGAACTTAAAAGCGCGTGTGACGGAAACACACTTTTAACATTGGCGCCGTCTGTGGGAAGGTGGCATAGATGGTGAATAATCAGTAAGGTGGAGTAGTATGCAAGTGGTGTAGAGGTGATATATGCCGGTTACTCAGTCCGACGAGTCTTATCCGAAGTACAAGAGAGACCAGCATCCCTGGACGGTACCAAATTTGTTAGGGACACCCCCAGGCGGCAGAAGTATAGACCGGTTAAGCCTAGTTGTCGAAGGAGTGGAGCCCATTAGCAGTGATTCTGGTAGGATTCCGGTGACACATGAGGAAATTCCGGTAGATTCTGGTGTAATTTCGGTACATTCTGCAGAAGGTACAGTAACTTCGGAGTGTACAGGGATGCAATGCGTAGTTGATCCGACACCGTCTGGTCAGGATTCGAACTTTTTCGAGGATAAAGTGGTGTTACCCAGAGAGATCATTGCCGGTGAAAGAATACCCTGTTTTGGGGAAAGTTCGACAAATTTCGGTGACAGTTCGGTCCTAGTTGCAGGGAATTTACAGTTTTTCGATGACAGTGTGATACTCCCCGGTGAGTCTTCATTTCGGACACCACTGTTTGGGGTAAACTTGCCTACTTGGGATACCAAAGCTGAGGATAGACTATTTGATTTGGAGATACGTAAGAGACTGAACGCTATTTTCGAGTCGGAAGGTGAGCAATCTAATAATACAGATTCCGAAGGGCACGAGACACCCCCTCAAAACTCCGGTAAGAGCAGTGGTACCAATAATAGCACAATGAGTGGTCAACAGCAGCAACAATATCAACAACAACAGCAGCAACAACAACAGCCACCTCCACTTCGACCGATTCCAATAGGGGTGACTTACACGAAGTTCGGTGGGTTTCCAGGTGATGACCCTGATGCACATGGTTTGGCCAAATCTTGAAGAAGAAAGAAGGGTTTCTTGAAGAGCTCATCTCCATATTTGGAGATGCAAACACAAGTTGAGTGGCAGAAATAAAACTCTAGAAGCTACATCAAGGTAGCTGCCCTGCCTCTACACATGCATCAAAATTTAGGTAATGGATATGTGGTCTCACTTGGTATGAAATAGTGGTCTCATTTGGTATGATGATTATTTCATAAGGCAATTTACATGGGGCGTAAGAGATGATGTGAAGGACCTTTTACTCATGATACTAGAGATTAAGACATTGAATGAATATGTAACCTAAGACATTCAGTGTGATAATCATCTCTTTGAAAGAAAACAAGAAAAACAAGTAGAAGAAAACTTTGCTAATGGGAATCCTTGCAACCCATTCCCAGAGAAGAGCCTATGCCTAGACCTATGTGGATAGTCATAAATAGGCACCTACCTCTGACCCCACATGAGAAACAAAGGAGAGATAGGAATTTATGACTCTACTAAGGAAACCCTGATCATATTGCAATTGATTGTTTTAATAAGAGAAAAAAAATCTAGACTTGCGATCATCCTTGTAGAGCAAGAAAAAGAGAAAGTTCACTTATAAAGGAGATCGTACATTTGGACCACGATATAAGAAAGGGTCTCATAATTCCAACAACACCCATAGAAACATGCCTTGCACATGTCAAATTGATCATGCCTAGGAAGAACCTTTTCCTTACAACTTTAGTTCACTTGGGAGCCTCCTCATGTTTTATCAATGAAGGATTGGTGAAGAATAATAAGATTCCAATACTTCAAAAGAACATACTAATAATTGCTAAAGTAGTAGACGGAAGACCTCTAGCATGTGGAAATATTACCAAGGAAACTGCACCATTAAGAGTAAACCTTGGTGATCATGATTCTCAAAGATGTCTTAATGTAATATTAAGTCTCATAAACCATGTTATCATTGCAATGTCGTAGCCAAAGAAGCATAATCCAAACATCCATTGAGAAAGGAATAAAATCACTCGTCCAGCTATCCAAAAGAGTTCAATATATGTAAGAGCCAAATCCTTTATACATGAAGTAAGGAAGGAGCCAACATATATGATCTATGCCATACCAACCCAAGAGTCCAAGAAAGTAGAGTTACCTAATGAGTACTAATATTTTCAAGATTTTTTGGAAAAGAAGCATGTCAATATCCTCTTGGAGGACCTTACATAATTACACAAGAATATCAGTGAGAATCTGGCCAAGAGGTTTATGAGATAAAGTCTCCTACAAGATCCCCTATCCTATTTGTGAAGAAGAAGGATGGGACTCTGTGAATGTGTATAGACTATCATGAATTAAATGAAGTCACTATAAAAGATAGATATCCCTTGCCACTTATATCAGATCTCTTAGAATGCCTTAGGAAATGTAAGTTCTTCATGAAGATTGAACTTCGAAGAACTTAGAACCTTGTAAGGATTAGAGAAGGAGATGAATGGTGAAGAAAACATTTCAAGCAAGGTATGGGCATTTTGAATATGTTGTTATGTCACTTGGTCTCACAAACGTTCCAACAATCTTTCAACATATGATGAATGATATAATTAGAGAATATTTAGATGAATTTGTGGTAATATACTAGATGAATGATAATGCACCTCAATGTGCTTAGTGCGAGCATGGAGCATAGGGTTCCTTACAACTGCCAATGTGCTCTAGTTGTCAATGAAGATGGTGGTGGCAGAAGATTGACCAACACCCAAATTATCCTTAAGGCATCTGAGCCACACACACTCAACAGTTGTTGTGAAAGCTATCCTATAATCAGCATCACAACTAGAAGTGGCTAGAATAGGCTGCTTCTTGCTCAACCAAGATATGCGTGAGCTACCAAACATGAAGCGAAAACCACTTTGCTATGACACACAAGTGTCATAGCAACTTGCCCAATTAGAGTCAAAAAAAGCATGTAAATCTGGCATTATTGATCCTGCGTGGGATAAAACAGTCCAAGTAGTTGGGTACCACTCAAGTAGTGAAAGATGTGCTTAACCGCCTACCAATGCTTGACACCTAGGCAATGCGTAAGCTTGGTCATGTTTGCAAAAACAAACTCAATATATCGCCAAGTGATGCATAAGTAAATCACCCATCCAACAACCTATTGATAGAGAAGAACATCAAATGCATCTCTAGCATCATGAAGACTTGACCGCAAACCTATTTCCATAGGAGTGGCAATAGATTTGCACTCTTCAAGGCCAAAATGGTGCAATAATGTGTAAATATATTTTGTTTGACACAAAGCTATTCTGCCATTAACTTACATAAACTGAATAACCAAAGAATGATAAAAATGCCATAAATATAACATCTCAAATGAGTCATGCAAATCAGCCTTAAAATCAGCAATATGCTTCTCATCAGATCTAATCAGCAGCGTGTCATCAACATAGACAACAATGATCAGAAGCACATCATTTGCATGCTTAACATATATGGTGCTCTCAATTGGATTGTTCTCGAAGCCATGTGCAATCAAGTAGGCATGTATCTTTTCATACCAAGCACATGTTGCTTTCTTCAAACCATATAAGGCCTTTTTCACCCTGCACACTTTGTTTTCATGCCCTTCCTACCAAGACCCCAAGGCTGAAAAACATACACTTCTTCATGAAAGTCACCATTCAAAAATGCACTTTCAATATCCAAATGATGTATATTCCAACCATGATGAACTGCAAGTGCAGAGATGTTACAACAATAGTCATTCACCATGTAGGATAAAAAATCTCATCAAAATCAATGCCCTTTCTTGAGCATAATGTTTTAAATAAGCTTAGCCTTTCACCTGTCATCTGTTCCATCAGGCTTATGCCTCAACTTGTATACACACTTAGTGCCAATGGCCTTCTTGTCAAGAGGCAAGTCACATAGAGACCAAGTATCGTTTTTCATAATAGCATCATATTCTGATTGCATAGCATCCATCTAATATTTTGAATTTTGTCCTTCATCAAATGAAATAGGCTCATTCTCATCACAAAGACTAGAGGCAGCCATAACATGGAAATATGATGCAAAAGAAGCACTATGAGAGCCTGAGCGAGTACAATATGACAAAGGTTGTCACTCTAGCAAAATGGCAAGTACCAATGTGAGGAGATCCACCTCATAATTGTTAATCCATGGAGACGTGAGGGTGGTATGATGGCCATGAGCAAGTGAAGTGCACAAGTGAGTGAGTGAGAAGCACACGAGCATGCATACAATACATACACATGTGCACACAAGGCAAGAACAAAGAGAGGAACAACAGAATGCTTTCAATTACAAAAGAAATATATTACAAAAGCTTCAATCTCTACCAAGCCAACCTAAAAAATGAGCTCTCTAGCTTTTTTTATAGTTTTTCACTAGCTTTGGTCCTGTTCCCACCTAGAGTTTGACCTAATTAAAAATTAGGTTCCAAGGCTTATTGGAGGGCTCAAATGGAATCGAAAAATTATGAAAATTGGTACAAAGATACTTCGAATAATCCTCAAGCTTGAGGAATTTTTGGCTTCAAAAAAATGGATTCTAATCTACCAAAAATGGTATTTACATTGTGAGTGTAGTGATAATGATCACTATTTGATGTAAAGTTAGATGACTATGAAAAATTGGATAGGCCTTTTTTCTAGATTATGTTTGATTGCTTTGTCTCCTTATTCCTTGCTTCTCTTCTCCTTGTTCTTATCTTCACACACTCTCTTCTCTACCAAATCCTGATTGCAAGCCAACACTCCCCCTCTCTAGCATCTTTCTTCCCTGACATACCTTCTTTCTGTAGGATGGTCAATGTAATACTAGAGGACATCTATTACTAGTTCATGTTCATATAGTCTTAATCCTTTTGCCAGATCGAATTGCAATGCATCCTAATTAATAGCAATAGGAATATCTAGGTTCAGAGTCATGTAATATTCAAAATACATTGCGTGCTCGCATGCAAATAATTGAAGCACATGTGTTGGTTTAGGCATGAATACTTCCGAGTGATACTCCCAAAAACCTATAGTAAACATGTCTTCAAATGTTTTCTTACAACAGGTTGGGAGATATCTGATGCGCGCATGCCAAGCGTAACCAACCGGAATGCTGGGGGTCGTGCTCATATCATACAGGAGATCATAGTTGCCATTTGTAAATCTAGGGAGGGTGACTTGCAAGGCCTGTGTGTTGCAAAAGGTTTCGAAAATGATTTTCATCATGTCAAGGATTTTCAACATCATCTACACTGCGATATTTGCCATAAGCTTTAATCAAGGGATCCAATGATGTATAGTGGCCATCATATAAGATATGGAAGGTGGCCCTACAATGGAGCGATGTATGAACAATTGACCCACTCGTTACATTGTGTGTAATTCTATACCTTGATGGCAAAGGATTTCCATGATCTTCACCTTGGGAATAGTCCATAACATGGATTGTATAGAAGATGCAAAGGTGCAGTGTTCCATGTGTGCAACATTTCAAAGTACGTTTCCAAGAGATTTTTCTGCGAGGTTGGTTGAAAAATATTACCTTTCCATGCTACTGATGGTAAGTCCTCTGGCTAGAATTGTGTAGCAAAAGTGGGGATTTTCCTCATGACTCTTTGCATTTTTGCATTATAATCGACCAAAATCACAAAATACGGTTGGCACTAGAGTTCTAAGGTAGTGATCAGCCATCGATGTGCCCAATTTCGGAAGTAGGCTGATTGCAACACCTTCTATAGCTTTCATATGTTGCCTTTGAATCACTATGCGATCTTCATGAGTTCATCTAATATCCTCTACTTATTTAAACCATGGAGGGCACAAGGATTCAAATGTTTCTTGTCCCTCTTTAGTGACTCTGCCTCTAGGAACAGGTTGAGGCATGTAGCCATCTTCAAAACTTTGTTTCACTGAAATATGTACAACTTTTTCTTCTTTTGGAGCCTCTAGGGGAGATGGAGGTCATTTGTATTGGAGTAACCTAGTTTGTAGTTCGACAATTTTTTGTTGCAGGGCCGTGACTATAGCAGAGTTTGATACTTGTGGAGTTGATGATTGGACTAGACTTGGAGAAACTTTAAGTCCTGACTCCCTTTATTGCTAGAGTTGTGTCAGTTCCTCTGATAATTTATCGCGTGCCTCCAAGAGATTCACATAATCTTCAAGGATGGTGCGGATGTTTTTAGGGGGAATTGTTTGGAATTTGCATGCACTTATCAATGCACTTGGTGTGGTCTCTATAGTAGTTGATAAATTCTCTTGATTTTGTACTTGCAAGCATCGATTCTCTCCTTGTACAGTTGCTAGATGCCTTCATAGTAGCGCCATGTTGTGCTGAAGTTTGGAGTTATGCTTCATTTGTGTGTGAAGGCGACCTTCAATGATTTGCATGGTTTTTGAGTCTACTTCTTGAGGCTTTGCCTCAAGTGTGCCATGAGATTCTTGTAATGTGTGAAACTGATCTTGGAGGTCTTTGTTAACTGCTTCAAGTGTCAAGATGTGTTGTTGTAACTATTTAGGTGAGATTGTAACATGTTGTTGCATTCCTTGAGCCTATCATACTCTATCCAAAGTTGTGTCATACATTGAACCATGGAGTTGAATACATTATTTAAAGGAGTGGATGCAATTTGTACATATGTTGATGCAAGTGGGAGGGAGTGGGAATGGGAAGTGTGAATGCCATGCCTGATGAGGAAGTGGGTGTTGGTGAAGTTGGTGGAAGGGGAATGGGAAATGGTGGAACCGTGGGGGGAGGGGGAGGTGCAGTGGGTGGTAATATGTCCATGCTATCCGATGTGAAAGTGTGTGTAGTGTCTAGCATGTACATAGGGATGGTAGGTGGTGTGTGTGGTGGTGGTGAATAGTTGTGATGTGGGTGTTGATAATGAGAAGGACAAAAAGGGTTTTGGCAAAGGATTGGGGGAGGTTAGACCAATAGGAGTAAAAAGACTAGAGAACTGCTAGGATGGAGGTTGTAGAAGGAACTACCAATGAAGAAGATTTAGTGATAGGAAGACAGAGAAAAGTTCATCAAAAATTTGGATGACCGATCATCAAGGTAGTGGAAGTGGAGTGTCCAATAGCAGGATTAATGAAAGAATTTGTTGGTTGGGTGGCAATATGTATGATAGTTACATCCTTAGTTCTAGGGGGTTATGGTGGAGGTGTTTGCAAAATTGTCTCATATGTCTCTTCATGGATGATAGTTATTTCGATGCTAAGAGTTCTAAGAGGGGGGGGGGATATTGGGGGACTTGGTATATCAGTGCCAGTTGCCTGAGAGACTATCCCTCCCTATGTTGTGAAAACTATGGTAGCAGGCGTATTGATTGTTTCAGGTGCCATCATCATTGTCGCCATGGTAGTGATGGGAATTTGATCACTTTTCATTGGCCGTCGTGAGGTTTGTAACCTATGTGGATCATATGTTGCATGTGGTCTTTGTAGCATGTATCTTATGGCCTCCACTACTCCACATATTTATGAGAGCATTTGTAGAGATTCATTGAGTTGAGAATCTATGCTGGCCTCTTCCAAGAGTTGGGCCATGAGTACTCTGCTGATCTATTCAAGAGTTGAGCATTCTCCATAAGTTGGTATAATCAATCGAGTTGCATGGTATAGGAAAGAGCCCCAATAGCTACTTCTTCTTCTTCTTCACCCTCAGGTTGCTCCAATTGCTACAAAAGCATTCTTTGTTGCCCGTCTTTGCAATGTACACACCATTCTTCTCTTGATTATCCCATCCTTCATGTGGTGTCATCAGCCTCAGTGTCTAAAAAAATCGACATTTTAAAGTTGAGTATTCTGTAGGAAAGACTCAAAGTGGAATGTTCGCACCCCTTTAATGTCTCCAATGGAGGCGAATTCAAACTTTGATGCCATAGGTGGAGTAGAGGGTGCAACTTGTGAAGCTCCTTTAGACCTAGATCTAGATATTCAAATAGTGAATGGGGGCATTGTACCCTCTATTGTTGGTGAGATATCTGGGGTTGTGATAGCTCCTCATGGTTGGACACATGGGATAGTGCCTCTCATCCTCTTAAATTGATGGTTTGAAGCTCCATGACCTTTAAAGATTTGCAATTAGGACCAAGTAAGAGCACGCTTGATGGCCACATCATATGATAAACACCTATATATAATGTGTGTAATGGCAGAGCACCCGTTCAAGACTAGTTTCCTGAACCACCTTGTTGAAGCTCAAGGTCAAGGACAAAGCATGGAAGCACATCAAAGAAGTGGACATAGAAGAAGAGAGAGCAAGTAGGGAGCTCCAAGAAGTGTATGTCAAATTTTCAGAAGAATCCCCTACAAAAATAGTGATTTTCATCACTAGAAACCATTGTAAATACCATTATCTATTTTTAGTAACTCCATTTTGTTCAAGCCGAGGAGTCCTCGAGCTTGAGGAGTATTAGAAGTACCATCGTACCAATTTTCATAATTTTTAGACTTCGTTTGAGCCCTCAAATAAGCCCTGGAACCTAATTTTTAACTAGGCCGGACACTAGGTCTGGACAGGGCCAAAACTAGTCAAAAAACTATAAAAAGAGCTAGAGAGCTCATTTTTGGGGTTAGCTTGTTAGAGAATAGAACTTTTGTAAGAGAACTCTTTTGCAATCTAAGCTTTCCATTGTTCCTCTCTTTGATCTTACTTTGTGCGCGTGTGTGTGTATGTGTGTGCATGTTTGTGTGCTTTCACTCACGCACTTGTGCCTTCACTTGCTCGTGGTCTTCATACCGGTCCTCACGTCTCCGCGGATTGACAAGTAAAGGAGGTGGTGCTTACGCTTGAGCTACACCAAATTTTGGCGCCGTTGCCGGGGAGAGAGCTTCGAGGACGAGCGTTGTGATGGTAAGATCGTAGATTTGCGACGTTGGAAGGTAAAAAAAAAACTGTCATTTCAGTTCATTTTCTGTTTTTTCCTCTTCATCTTCATCATCAACATCATCTCCACCTTCTTCCATCTTCTTCTTCATAGAAAATTCTCGTTTTTTAGTGCATCTTCACCATCTTCATACCATTTTTCATGCATTATTGTGTGGGAAGGAGTTAGGAGGTGCAAGGGAGAGCAAGCGCTGTATTTTTTTCATGATTTTCTGCTCATACGGAGCTCGCCATAGCCGGCGCTCAGAAATTTGAATTTCCCGCCAAAAAACGCGATTCTGTGATGAAAATCGCGATTCTGTGAAAATTCAAAATTTTTTGAAAAATCACGATTTTCAGTTTTCCCGCCTAAAAGTTGGTTGAAAAAAATCGCGATTCTGTGTTTTTCTCAAAAAAACACGCTTCTCTGCTCAAAATCGCGATTCTCACCAATCACGATTTTCAGCAAAAACACGATTTTGTGAAAAAGGCGATTCTGTGGAAACACGATTTTCTGCTCAAAATCGCGATTTTCAAAAACACGATTTTGTGCTCAACATCGCGATTTTCATGTGAAAAATACGATTTTCAAAACACACGATTCTCTGCTCAAAATCGCGATTCTCACCAATCACGATTTTCAGCAAAAAACACGATTTTGTGAAAAACACGACTTTCTGCTCAAAATCGCGATTCTCACAAATCACGATTTTCAGCCAAAAATACGATTTTGAGAAAAACACGATTCTGTGGAAAAACACGATTCTCTGGGACAAAATCGCGATTTTCAAGTCAAAAACACGATTTTGAGAAAACACGAATTTTTGCTCAAAATCGCGATTTTCAATTCACGAATTTCTGCTCAAAATCGCGATTTTCATGTCAAAAACACGATTCTGAGAAAACACGAGTTTCAGTCAAAAACACGATTTTGTGAATCACGATTCTCTGAGTCAAAATCGCGATTTTCAGAAACACGATTTTGTGATCAACATCGCGATTTTCAGAAACACGATTTTGTGATCAACATCGCGATTTTCAGAAACACGATTTTGTGATCAACATCGCGATTTTCAGAAACACGATCTTGTGATCAACATCGCGATTCTCTAAAACACGATTTTGTGATCAAAATCGCGATTTTCAAAACACGATTTTCTGCTCAAAATCGCGATTTTCAAAAACACGATTTTGTGATCAACATCGCGATTCTCTGAAACACGATTTTGTGATCAACATCGCGATTCTCTAAAAACACGATTTTGTGATCAAAATCGCGATTTTCAAATCACGATTTTCTGCTCAAAATCGCGATTTTCAAAAACACGATTTTGTGCTCAACATCGCGATTTTTTGAGTTCACAAAATCGCGATTTTCAGAAAGCTCACAAAATCGCGATTTTCTCCAAAGGTCCTGTTTGCCTGTTTTGACCCCCAGGAGCCTGATTTGACATAACTTTCTCATCCAAAGTCCATTTTTTGAGCTCTATAGCTTGTTGGAAAGCTCGTTTCAAATCCTACACGATCTCAACTGTTTTTTTCAAGAATAATGCGTTGATTTTGAGATAGGATAATTTGAAGTTGACCCTCAGGTGGGACTAGGGAACCAAGGGGGCTCTAAAGAATTGTGAACCATACCAAAGGGAAAATTTGGACTCTTGACTAAAGCTTATGAACCTGAGATCTGGTAGACACTTAGGCAAGGATAAACAAAGCATTAGATCTTCTGAGGCTAGTGTCAACCATACATCCAAGTCTTGGGCACAACAACTAAGTGGTCATCTTTTACTCAGATCGGACACAAGTGATTCAGAAATGTCTTTTAGTATGGGAAAACCTGCAGGTGGCTCAGGGACTGCCCATCTACAAACACCGGAAGGTCCCTATAAGACACAGTTGGAATATATTCGGACCAACCAATTAGGTGCTCGCATCTATGAGGATGGTCTGAGGCGATCAGTGGTCCAACTCAAAAATCCAGATCAATCCTTTGGACTTGAACACCCGGTGGTCAAGTTCGAAGAGGGTTCATACATTGATAAGGAAGGAACCATGTATGTGGTTACCAACCAACCAGATAGGACCGATGAGTTTGGAAATATCATTCATGAGAATGAGATAGGAGACCTAGAACAAGGAAACGTAGGACAAGGACCCCAGACTCCTAGAGGTAAGTCAGTTTTGACCCGAGTGATCACTCCGGACTGGATCCCTCAAGACAACAAAAGCATAGAACTATATTTGAATAGAGAAACAGAGGAAGCCTTTTGGAGGTTCAAGCCAGATCAACCTAGCCAATTGGGCATAGTTATCATCTATGAATTCAAAGATCCTGAGATACCAGGCAAAGTTGTCTACCTGGATAACACATCAGAGAAAATTTTCTTGGTAACGGAACATGATAGACATGCATATACATGGAAGAATGACATGATTTTCCCCCCACCAAGATCCAATGTTTCCCATGGCCTCCAAGGTGTAGGATCATCCAAGGCTCATGAAGCCCAGAGAGAAAGAACTAGAGAGAGACCTGAGGTAAGTTTTGCACACACCGTGGGCAGGAATAGGTCAGGATTTGAAAATGAAAGACCTGAAAGAGAGAGACATCAAGCACATAGGCAACAAAGAGTTGAACAGGATTTTCCATTGCCTAGACCCCGGGAGTACCCAAGAACCCTTAAACCCAGTCACGTGATCAAGGCAATGAAGAACTATTTCGATGGGACAGGGGATCCTTATGATCATGTGGCCGAGTACAAACAAGTGCTGAGAGCCGAACAAATCGAGGACTGGTTCACCCAGTACGAGGCATTTGGTTTGACCCTTAAAGGCACTGCCTTAGCTTGGTTTCAACCATTGAGTAGAAGCAGCTATCACGATATAGGTCAACTGCTAGACGAATTCATTGTAGAATTTTCCAAGAGTGGTATCAGGCATAACACATCGTCCCTGATCCATAGTTTCAAGCAGACACCCCAAGAAACAGTGCGACTAGCAGGTAGAAGGTTCAGACAGTACCTAGAAAGATGCCCTGCTCCAGAGCTACCCACACCAGCCAAACAAGTGGCTTTGTTTTTAGATGGCTTATTGAGCACAAAGTTAAGATCCTATGTATACTTGAAAGATCCTAGATCCATAGAAGAGTGTGTGCGGACGTGCATAGACATAGAAGATAACTTGGGTGAGGAGTTAGGATTGTCCAAACTCTACAAAGATTCGGATAGTTCTACTAGTCATACTTCAAAGACCTCCACAGAAATAGAAGAGATAGCTGAGCAAGTTGCCAAAAAGCTGGGAGTCCAAAATAAACAAACACAGAGAGTCACTTCATTGAATCGGTGCTATACTTGCGGAGGTGACCACATGGCTAACGTATGCCCAATGCAAAACCAAAACATTAGAGAAAGGAATGCTCCATATTGCACTATTGAGAGAAAATACACAAACCACACGGCTCAAGATTGTCCCTACAATAGGCAGGCTGTTAGACAAAATTATCAGCAACCTTACCCACAAGGTAGGTATCAGAATCAATACCAACAGCCATATTACAGACCACAACAGCAATATCAGGTACCATATAGGCCACAACCTGTCTTGGTAAACCAACCACCAGCTCCAGCCAACGTGATTCCAGTCAAGTATGCTGTGGGAGAGGAAAATCCAAATAGAGCTTTGGTGCCACTAACCCCATTGATACCAGATAATGACTCTCATGCTCATAGTTCAGACTACTCCCATGAAGGTAGTCCACATGCTTATTACACAGAGTCACCTGAACATAGTGAGATTTACTCGTATCAATATGAGGCACCGCCTATGGAGCAAAATTGGGAGCCAGAATACTCCAATGTCATGTACACAAATCCTAACCCTAGGCCCCAGTTGAGACAAATGAGACCACAAGCCCCTAGAGGATCTTGTTTCAGATGTCATGGTGACCATTTCATTCGTGACTGTCCCCGCCCACCATCTCCGAGTCAAGGACAGGCTATCACAATACAGGCTTTTTGTCCTGATTGTGGCAAAGACCACCTCCCCAGAGATTGTCCAAGAAACCCCTCTAGTGCACCCAAGATTACACCCATTAATGTGGTAGGCTTAGTGGCAGATCCAAGTTCAAGTAGTAGCAATGTGGCTCCTATACAAGCTGTCACTAGAGCACAAGCCTTAAAACAGGATAAACCAGTAGAACAATCAGAGTCGAGTGAATCGGGAGAGCCTAGTAAGAGGAAAACAAGAACATGGAAGGATACCAGAGAGAAGGCCAATCGCAAGTGGAATAAAAAGTTATCGGAACTAGAAGAAAGCTTAAAAGAAGCGAAAACAAAAATAGAAGACATTGCATCTCAAAGCCCCTCGCATGCCGAAACTCCATCCACTCCACCTCATCCCACCCCACCACCCATTGTAAATAGACCGCAACCAGGGTCTGTTCTTGCAGATCCAACCCCAGAAGGCTTGGACATGATGTTCAAGGCCTACCAGGCTCGACTTCAAGAAGGGCCTACAGTGGCAAACCTAGACAAGAGTTACCCTAGAGCAGATTTAGAGATTGAACGGATGAAAATGTGCATGAAAATGGTAGAACAAGCTCAAGCCATACTTGAGACTAGTCAAAAGTTCAATCAGACAAACTCTATCAAATCAGATTTGCATTTCCAGGGCTTACTAGAACGATTAGAGCAGTTGGTAAACAAACCACAAGTTTCTCTACCTCCACAGGCTCAACCAGTTATTGAAAGAGGAAGCTCACCACCCAGGGGAGCTTATGTTCCTAATTCCACGGATGCTGGAATACCTCCTTCTATTCAACAGTACTCTCAAGAATTCTTGCGGGAAATACAAGAAGAGAAATGGGCCAAGGAGAAGGGTAATTCCCCTCCTATTCCTGAGATTGATGATCTTCATGATCAATTTCCCCAAGACATCCCATCTATTTACGAAGATGAAGCAGAACAACAAGAGGACGAAAGGTTAGATTTTGAATCTAATACCTTAGAAGAACTGCCTCAATTTCCAGGCCCATGGGAATCTGAATCACTCCAGATTAGAGCTCCCACAATACTGGTAAGAAATGAAGACTCAGTGGTTCCAAGGAACACTGATGTCGTGAAGAACACTAAGGTTCAGTGTCATCTCACTGTAGAAGAGCTGCTCAAAGCAAAACCTGAGCTCTGGAATCATGTGAAGGATCAGGTTCCAGAACTTGATTCCAACATGCCAAAAGCAGGCTCCAAGCAAAGGATACCAGAGATACCTCTAGACAAAATAGGGGACATGTGTGAGGGTGAAGAAGGTAATACTTATCTTCCCATCACCTACCAAGGTTACACAACCAAAGCAATCATAGATTCAGGTGCTGGTGTTGCTATTGCGACCACCTCCTTGTGGAAGCAATGGGGCAAGCCCACATTAAGACCAACTAGAATGAAGCTTCAAATGGCTGATGGTCATTTTGAAAGACCTCTATGATTGCTAGAAGGGATCACTCTAACCACTTGTGGTGTAGAATTTGAGCACACATTTGCTATATGTGACTTTGAGAAAAATAATGTCTTTGAGATGATCCTAGGAAGACCCTTCCTACGACAATTGCAAATAGTACAGGATTGGGGAACTAACTCCTTGTACTTACAGCACTTAGGGGTCACCACTAAGGTCAATTTGAAGGATTACACCTTCAGAGATGTACCACCCCTACAGTGGAATTCTATCCACAAAGCGAAAGAAGATTCCATCTTTGTGCATTCTGAAAGTTCACCTGATCCATCATGGCTGCATGAAGATACTCATTTGTGGATGTGCAAGGTCGCAAAGGAAGAGGAAAAACGTTTAAAGGCAAGAGAAGAAGGAACTTCGCTAGGAGATAGACCAGTTAGGGACCCAGCCTACACACAGATGATCTTTCCAGATGAGGAGTTTGAGCCTCATGGCTGGCCAGAAATCTTAGCCACCATGGACATTGCTGTCAATGAGGAACAATGGACACCTCATTGTGATGAGGAGGGTTATGATATCTCAGTGTTCATGTGTCAACCCTTGCTAGAAGAATGTGACCCTAGTGATGTCATAGAAGAAGAAGAGAATGACGATGATTTGGAGTCTATTGTGATGGATAGTTGCTTTAACTCAGAGCAGCACTATCTAGAAGATATAGGAGTGTTCACCCAGAAAGAAGAAGAACCTCTCACAAGTATTAAAACAGTAAACTCAAAGGATGGAAGTGAGAGTAGTCAAAAGAAAAAGAAAAGAAAAGCAGTGAAACAAGAAAAGGAGGAATCATTGTTTGAAGTACCAGAAAACTTCAAGAAATATGAAGTTGACGACCGCAAAATTTTGGTACGAATGCCTAAGAGAGAGGCCATCATAGGAGAATCATATGATAATAAAGAAAAGACCAAGAAGATTGTAGTGACCATTGAAGAGAACGAAGAGAGATGCACATATATAGGAGATGACCTAAGTGCAAGAGAAGAAATGGAGCTCATAGCTCTATTAAGGGAATATAGGGATGTGTTTGCATGGCACTATAGAGACTTGAAAGGGGTAGATCCAAGAATTTGCTCTCATACTATCCCCATGACTGCTGATGCTAAGCCCACCAAACAGAAGCCCTACACATATAATGATACCTATGCAGCCAAAATCAAAGAAGAAATTGATAGGTTGATTGAGGCTGGATTCATCTATGAGATTGAGCATACCGAATGGGTGTCCCCCATTGTTGTGGTACCCAAGAAGAACGGGAAGTTGCGAGTGTGTATTAACCTTAAAAAAGTTAATGCCGCTACGATTAGAGATAGTTATCCACTTCCAATCACAGAACACCTATTGGAGCGTGTTGCAGGCAAGGAAGTTTATAGCTTCCTTGATGGATTTTCAGGTTACAATCAAGTAGCCATTGCCCCAGAAGATCAACACAAAACAGCTTTTGCTACAGAGTGGGGAATCTTTGCATTTCGGGTGATGCCATTTGGGCTCACCAATGCACCTGCAACATTCCAAAGGCTCATGTGTCATGTCTTCAAAGAGTTCTTGCGAAAGAGCTTAGAAGTGTATGTGGATGATTTATGTGCTCATTCCCAAGAAAGAAGGGTTCACATCCCTGAACTCAGACAAATCTTCAACAAGTGTAGAGAATATCGAGTGTGTCTGAACCCAGAAAAGTGTGTGTTCATGGTACGTCAAGGTAAAATCCTCGGTCATATTGTTTCTAAGAATGGAATCTCAACGGATGAAGATAAGGTACGAGCCATAGCGGAGCTGCCAAGGCCAAGGAATGTTAAAGAGGTACAAGCCTTTATGGGCCATTGTGGATATTACCGTAGGTTTATCCACATGTACGCGATCATAGCTAGACCCCTTTATGCCTTGTTGTCTAATTTTGAGTGGAACGACGAATGCGAGAATTCTTTCAATGAACTGAAGAAACGTTTGTGCACAGCACCAATACTGACCACTCCTGATTGGAATAAACCATTCCATGTCCATGTGGATGCATCCAATCATGCCATAGGATGTGTGCTAGCACAACCCACAGGTGAAGGGAATTTAGATTTGCCCATAGCATATGCTAGTAGACAACTAAACCCAGCCGAAAGAAATTATACCACAACCGAGCGAGAAGGGTTAGGCATGGTATATGCCGTAAAGAAGTTTAGACACTATTTATTGGCCAACAAGTTCAAGTTTTTCACTGATCATCAAGCTTTGTTATATTTGGTCAATAAACCTTGCAATACTGGACGCTTAGTAAGATGGTTCCTCTTACTAATGGAGTATGACTTTGAAGTTGTTGTCAGGAAAGGTAGAACCCACCTTCGGGCAGATCACCTTTCTCGCATTACTTCAGGAGAGTCACCACAAGGAGTGTCTGATGAACTACCTGATGCTTACCTGTTCAATTTGGAAGTTGTTCCTAAATGGGCAAATAAGTTGGTACCAGTCCTAACCTTCGGCCCTGCAAATAAGAATGTGAAAACATCACAAGAAGAAATTGTAAAATCACAAAAATATCACATATTGGCAGGAAGCATGTACAAACAAGATACTGAGGGTGTATTAGCTTGTTGTGTCGAGGATGATGAACATAGTAGTTGGTTGCAGCAAGCTCATGAGGGATTGCTAGGAAATCACTATTCTAAACAACGAACATTGCAGAATTTGAAACGTTTAGGAGTGTATTGGCCTAGCATGGACAAAGAAATACATGAGTGGATCAAGAATTGTCCAATGTGTAGAGAGAAACCACCAGTGGAGCATGCGACCCTTTATCAAGTATCATTAATTCCAGATTGGAGTACTCCATTGGTAGAGTTTATGAGATCGGGAAGATTACCCAAAGAGGCCAGTCTAGCAAGAAGACGAAATATGGAGCAAGAGGCTCAAGGCTATGCCTTAGTAGGAGAAAACCTATACCGAAGAGGTAAAGATGGTTACTTAAGACTGTGCGTTCATGAATCAGACTATTTAAGGGTCTTAGAGACTGCACACAGTGGTGTTGCAGGTGGACATTTTGGCCCTGACCGAGTGATTAAAACCATTCTATTCTCAGGACTTTGGTGGCCCACTCTTCATATGGATGCACATACCTATGTGAAGAAATGTGACACATGCCAACGTGCACAATATCCAGTGAGAAAAGACGAGATGCCCTTGAGGCCAATGATGGGAGGACGTGCATTTTCGAAGTGGGGCATAGACTTCATAGGTCCTATTAACCCCCCAGCTAGAAACTCCCATGCAGAATACATCATTGTAGCCACAGATTACCTTACAAAGTGGGTAGAAGTCAAAGCCACAACAAAGAATGATGCTCAGACTACGGCTAAGTTCTTATTCGAGAATGTGTTCACGAGATATGGACTACCAATAGAGTTGGTGAGCGATAGAGGCACACACTTCTTGAATGAAGTCATTGAAAATCTTCTCCAAGAATTCTTGGTGATACATAAGAAATCCGCCCCCTATCATCCACAAGCCAACGGACAAGCCGAGAGTACCAATAAGATCCTCTGTAACGTATTGACAAAACTGGTGAATAATAAACGCTCTGATTGGGACAAACAACTTCATCATGCTGTTTGGGCTTATCGAGTTGCCTACAAAACGGTACTCAACGCCACCCCATTTCAGATGGTCTTCGGACAGAACGCTGTGCTACCATTAGATTTCTTAATCCCTGCCTTAAAAGTAGCACAAGAGTATGAGTGGAATGGGCACGAATTGTCCTCTAGGATCTTTGATCTCGAACGCTTGGGTGAGACGAGGCTACGAGCGGCAGCAGGCATCTACGCTGCAAAGAAGAGGCAAAAGGCATACTTTGATGCACACATCAAGGATAAGGGATTGAAAGAGGGAGATCTAGTGTTGGTATACACACTAAAACAACATGCCCGTAAGTTGGAAAAAAGAGGTTATGGACCCATGATCATTAATAGAATTTCCACTAGTGGTGCAGTTCAGTTGGCCACTCTAGAAGGAGATATCTTGCCAAACTATATTAGTGGCTGTAGAGTCAAGCTATATCAAGAACCTCTTACTGAGGATATGCTAATGAGACTCAACACTGCGAAGAAGCGAAAAGAAGAAGAGTTAAGAGTGAGAGAAGAAGCACAGGAAGAGGCCAGAGAGCGTATTAGGCAAAATAAGTTAAGGCGATTAGGCCTAGATGTCAACTCAAAAGCCCCAAAATATCACATGGATATGTGTCAAAAGTCAGGCATTGCGACTTCTCAGGTCATTGACCGAAGACCCTTTGTGACCATAGAGATAGGACAAGGGAAGGGTGCAAGGACGGTGAAAGCATTGATTGACTCAGGTGCAGCAAGTAGTGCAGTTAAACTTTCCTACTGCCAAGACTTGGGGTTGAACATCAATCCCATAGAAGCTTATCTCATAGGATTGGGAGGTGTGGAAACCCCTTGTTTGGGCGAGGTGGAACTTCCCATCTACCTTCAAGATGTTCCAATGAAAGTCAACGCGCTAGTATGTCAAGATGAGAACCTTACAGAACCACTTGTCTTGGGTCAAGATTGGATCTATGACCATGCAGTTAACTTAAACCTAAGAAGTCAAATTCTTCAAGTTTGGGTACATGAACAATGCATTACATTAGAATTAGAGAACTGCATGCTCCTAGATCATGGCACCACACACTCTCTTAGTTCTTCCAAGACTAATCATATGAAAGAAGATGTTGTATGTGTCCAAAGCTCTATGATGCAGAAGGAGTCAATCGTGGAAGACCAGGTTCGAAGGCGGGTGGATCTTTCTTCTTCTCCAAAGACTCAAGTAGCCACAGTAGTGAGCCCACCACACAAGCAAACACAACCGTTCACGACAACTGCTACATCAAATAGAAAGACACCATTCGATAAAAAAGCGGTTCCGGGCATGAAGCAGATCTGGGTACGCAAAGGAGAGCAACCACCAGCCTTAACCCCACAAATCCCATCCATGCACACTAACCAAGCCAGAAGACGAAGGAAGCAGCTCAGACAAGCTCCGTCACAAGATATCCAACAAGTTTGGGTGCCTAAGAAGTTAGCTGCAGCTCAACAAGGGCAATTACAGATGTGGGTACCTAAGAAGATCCTACACCCACAACAACCTTTGTTCTCCCACATGCAAAAGGTTTCAACAAAGAGGCCAAAAAGAGAAAAGGGTAAGAACCACGTACAGAGACCAAAGGAAGATCAAATCAGCTCTTCAACATTAGTAGGAAGACATGCAAAAAGGATATGGGTTTGGAAGCCAAAAGTGCAAGTAGCCTCCACCGAACCAAAGCATCAACCACACTGGATACCATAGTTCAGAAAGCATCCAAAGAGAAAGACGCCTGAAGTGACCTCTACAGTGCCAAATGATGTTCTAAAATGGACTCCAATAAGGAGGATTACATCAGTTCGAGACTCAATGGATACCTCCACTAAGGCCGGCATCAACCTCCACAAATAACATCGAAAGCCTCGAACGAGCAACAACCATGTGCTCCTTGCACAACCCTGTCTTTTGCACCATTTAGGTCATGCATTTCCAAAGTATGCATTAATATAGGGCCACATTACACGGCCGTGCATAGACACACTTGAGAATCCCATGCACAAGAGCACAGTGACATATGTCGAACATTTCTATTGATACTAACTTTTGTGTTCTTGTTTTGTGATATCCTGTTCCTCAAAAAAAAAATATATATATATATAAAAAAAAAAAAAAAAAAAAAAAAAGGAGAGAGAAGTGGGAGAGAGCTTGTTCCCAGTGTGTCTCGGCCAGCAGTGAGATTATTGCTGCCTTATCTGGTAGAGGACAAGCATTTGGCATGAACATGGCATCTACAGCTATGATTTTCTCTTACCATGGTAGGAATGAAGAGCTTGAAGGTCTGCAACTTGCGTGATGCTTAACTACTTCATGTACCAGAGCATCCAAGGAGATATCTGCAAAAGGTAGTTCTAGAGGAGAAGACTCCTGCATATGGTGAGCTAAAGAGTATATGTGAAACACAGCTTGGTGTAGTTATCCGATGTTGCTTGCCAAGGAATATAAAGCAATTCAATTCTCAGTATTTCCTGAACCAGTATGGAACAGTAGCACTGGTGAATGGTCTATGTCAATCAGCATGGTAATCTCTTAGAAACCGGCACGTGTCCAATATTCCTCTGAGTGTCAATATAGGGAAGTGAACGTGCATGAGCCCAAGCTCAGAAATGCACATTGTTAGTGACAAATGTTGCTTTGAAAAGAGGAGAGGGGATCCACCACTCAAAAGATCTCATCAGTGGACAATCAACATGGACATTCATCAACAAGGTTCCATCGCAAAGGCCGACTCTACCACACGAAGAGGCAAACATCCATCAACCTTCGCCATGGTAAGTATCTTTACTCTGGAAACACCATAACCATGATAGTTTAGGAAACCTCTTCGTCAGCATACCCTTGAGCACTTAGCTCAAGACCCGCAATTTTTGCACCATACTTCTTCCAATGCATTTTCCAAGTAAGCATGCGTAGGGCTACATTACAAGGCCGTGCACAAGGCACATACTTTTTTCAACCCATGCACGAACACACTTACCCATCACTCAATATGGGTTATGAGTACTTGGCTTGACTACTATGAAGATCAACTTTGGAAGATCTAGAAAACATCAACGGAGACTCACAACGACACAGTCATGCTGGAATACAAGGCAGAAGCACATACCAAGAGACTACAACCTGCAAAGACTCACAGTGATAGATGAAGAACGTCGGACGACTTGTGTTCATACAGAAGGGACACTCCCTCTCAAGGCACTACTTGGAACAATCACTACAACAAGGGTCTGTCAGGGACGACAGACTCGAGAGGGGGGGGAGTGTTGAAGCTCAAGGTCAAGGACAAAGCATGGAAGCACATCAAAGAAGTGGACATAGAAGAAGAGAGAGCAAGTAGGGAGCTCCAAGAAGTGTATGTCAAATTTTCAGAAGAATCCCCTACAAAAATAGTGATTTTCATCACTAGAAACCATTGTAAATACCATTATCTATTTTTAGTAACTCCATTTTGTTCAAGCCGAGGAGTCCTCGAGCTTGAGGAGTATTAGAAGTACCATCGTACCAATTTTCATAATTTTTAGACTTCGTTTGAGCCCTCAAATAAGCCCTGGAACCTAATTTTTAACTAGGCCGGACACTAGGTCTGGACAGGGCCAAAACTAGTCAAAAAACTATAAAAAGAGCTAGAGAGCTCATTTTTGGGGTTAGCTTGTTAGAGAATAGAACTTTTGTAAGAGAACTCTTTTGCAATCTAAGCTTTCCATTGTTCCTCTCTTTGATCTTACTTTGTGCGCGTGTGTGTGTATGTGTGTGCATGTTTGTGTGCTTTCACTCACGCACTTGTGCCTTCACTTGCTCGTGGTCTTCATACCGGTCCTCACGTCTCCGCGGATTGACAAGTAAAGGAGGTGGTGCTTACGCTTGAGCTACACACCTTTTATTAGCTTCATATATAACTGCTCAATGATCCATATGGGAATCTTGATGGTTAGTGAGCCTGTCTCAACCAAATAGAGAGTGAACCAAATTATTTTATGTGGCTAAGTGAAAACTCTTGACATAGAAATGAAAAGTGCTACATGTAGAGATGAAGGGGTATGGAAACATTAGGCGTGAGCACAACTATATCTTTCGATTCACGATCTTCCTATCCTTCATGATGTATCCTACCAAGGTTTCCTTTTCTGAAGGAACATGTGTACCGTGCATGTTGAGTGTCTCTCCTGATTGAATTTAATCCCTCATATTTACACACTAGAAGTGAAATGAACCCAATAACTAGGTCCCTTCATACACCTTTTTTGTTATCCTACAACAAAACTCTGATTCACTTGCCTTACACTAATCCAAATCACCTAAGATTTTATACACACTTAATATCATTAATAAGATTTCCAACAAGCTATAGAACACCTCAAATGGATATGTTTAGTTTATTCAACAACTCTATACAAAACAGACTATGTAGATATGTAGGATATGCAAAACTTAGGGTTACAAAGATACACCAATTTCTCTGCACATAAAACTCATTTCAAGAATAACTCTTAGGAAAAGTAATAGACATATATTAGTTACAAAATGTAAATCTCTTGAATTGGATATGTACACAAAGAGTTACAATTGTTATAAGCAGACTATGTCTATACTTTCAGCTCCTCCTCTGTGCATATAACATCATCCTCTACATTTTTCCTAGCTGAGTCTACTAGGTTTCAACTCCTTGAGCCTTGGATGAATCTCTCCTTGAGCCTCCTTTACTACATGTCTCTTTGTCTTCAATGACTTGCAAGACTTACATACATTTGATGACTCTTCACCTTCTTTTATAGCTTTTGGATGCCTCTCTCGACTTTTCCACCAGCTTAAGACCACCTTGTCTGACCTTGCCCAACCTTGAGACTTCCTTAATTGATTTGAGTCATGCATTTTGTCCACATTATGGTCGTTTGACCCCTTTATCCACGTAAATCTTGCATAGTTCACATTTTAACCACTCCCCCTCAAGATTAAGGTGGTAATGTGTATAGTTGATAGCTTTTTGTTAACTTGGTCATGTCCAAGATTTTGGTGAAGATATTTGCAACTTGGTCCTTTGTACCTACAAAATGAACATTAATGTCCCCACTTGCAACCTTTTCCCTTAGATAATGATAATGCACCTCAATGTGCTTGCTCCTTGCATGATACATGGGATTGTTAGCAAGATGTAGGCTTGACATGTTATCTCCATAAATTGGAATTGGTCCAAGTTCTATAACAAAATCTTTGAAGAGCTCCTTAAGTAACATTGACTCACATGTAGTGAGGGCTAAAGCTTTACACTCAACCTCTGTTGAAGTCAATGCAAATAAGGGTTGCTTTTTGCTCAGCCATGAAATTGCTTTTGTACCTAGCATGAAAACATAGCCAGAAGTTAACCTTCTATCATCAACACTTCCTACCCAATCTGCATCACTCCATGCTCTTACTTGAGGTTCTTCATCATACCTGTATAGCAACCCATAATTAATTGTACTCTTCACATACCTTAACACTCTCTTTGCATGATTGAGATGTGTATGTGTGGTTGCATGCATGAAGTGAGATAGAACTCCAACTATGTAGCACAAGTCAAGCCTTATGAATATAGCATAGATCAATGATCCCACAATGCTCCTGTATAGTGTAAGGTCTTCTAGCTTCTCACCATCTTCCTTACATAACTTGACATTTGAATCCATAGGTTGAGCTGTTGGTTTGCAATCTGTCATGCCAAACCTAAACAACACATCCAGAAGATACTTCTTTTAAGAGAGATAGATAACTTCTTTCCCATAGATCATCTCAATTCCAAGAAAGTACTTGAGCACACCTAAATATGAGATTTGGAACTCTCTTCCAAGCTTCTCTTTGATGGTCCTTATCCCTGCATCATCATCACCTATCACAAGAAGATCATCTACATATATGCACTTGTCATTTGTCTTCTTCACATACAAGGATGGATCTACATCACTCGTAGAGAAACCACATATCCTCAAGAAGTCCACTAGCCTGTGATTCCAAGTCCTTGGGGCTTGCTTTAAGCCATACAAGGCCTTCTTCAACTTGCAAAGATAGGTAGGATGTTGTGGATCTAGATAACAACACCTATTCTTGTAACTCACCATTCAAGAAAGCATTCTTTATGTCCATCTGGTAGATAGGCCATCTCCTTGCTACACATAGGGCTATGAGAGCTTTAAAGGTATTCTTATTTGTCACAGGGCTGAAAGTTTCCTCATAATCCACCCCTTGTGTCTGTGTGAAGCCTTAGGACACTAGTCTAGCCTTCTACCTTGCCAAGCTTCCATCTACATTCCTCTCGGTCTTGGACACCCACCTGTTTTGGACTATCTTCATGCATTCCTTCTTGGGTACTAGTTCCCAAGTGTTTTTCTCCTTAACAAGCATTGAAATCTTATTACATAGCCTTCCTACACTCTGGTTTTGTCTTTGCTTCCTCATAAGAATCTGGATCTTGATGTGCAATGACATTCATCATGTATGCATAGTGCTTTGCCATGAAAGAGCCATATGTATACCTTTGTCAGGGTGCCTTCTTCCTTGTAGACCTCCTCTCTTGAACTTTCGGATATTGCTTCTTGAGTCTATTGAGCTTTACATTAGGACTAATGACCTCCTCAAGCTTTTCCTTGTTTGACTCCTCTTGAACTTCCCTAGTGGCATAGTTTGTCTCTTGCAGCCTTCTATACTTTGAAGTAGGGGATGATCTTTCATAGTCATAAGTGTAAGAGTGATCATATGAGTGTATCTTAGATGTAGAAGACTCTATTCCACTGATTGTGATTGACTCTTGAGGTTGAATCTGAACATCAAAGTCTGCATAATCCTCTCGATCCTCCTCATCCAACTTTGCCTTGCCCTTGTCTCCATACCATGACCTTGACTCATCAAACATAACATCTCTTCACACATATAGCTTCTTTGAGAGAGACTTGTAGCACTTGTAGCCTTTTTGCTCATTTGCGTATCCAATGAACACAGATTTCTCACTCTTGGACTCTAACTTTGTTCTCACTTCACTAGGAACATGAACAAAGCATACACATCCAAATACCTTGAGGTGCTCCATGGTTGGTTTCTTGCCAGAATAGACTTCCTATGGAGTTAAGTTGTGCACACCATCTGTTGGAACATTGCTTATCAAGTAACAAGATGTATTCACAACCTCAACCCAATACGAGAATGGTAACACACATTCATTTATGAGACATATAGCTATCTCAACCAAATGCCTATTCTTCCTCTTTGTAACACCATTTTGTTGAGGGGTGTACCTGCATGTAAAGTACCTCTTTATGCCATTGTCTTGCAATTACTTTGTGAGTTCCTTGGAGAATTACTATCCCTCTCCATTTAACCTCAGTTTCTTGATGTGTGCATCACATTCTTTCTCAACAAGGGACTTGAACTTTTGAAAGCATGAAAACACTTTTGATTTTTCCTTCATAACATATAGTCATAGCTTTCTTGAGTGGTCATCAATGAAAGTGACAAAGTACCTAGTTCCTCCCAATGAAGCCTCTCTACTAGGTCCCCATACATCTAAGTCTATAAGCTTCGAGGGCTTAGAGGATCTGTACTCACTCTTTGGAAATGGCTTCCTTGCTCGCTTGCCTAGATGATAAGCATCACAAAACTCATGTAGATCTTGGCCTACAAAATTGGTAGCCCCTACACTAAATCTACTTTGCACATGCTTTTTAACTTGGGAATATTGATATGCCATATCCTCATGCCAAAAATCAATCTCTAGAACCCTTTTGTTACCAATCATGACATAACATACCTTGTTGTGTGTAGGAGAAACATCTAGTTTGACCAATCTGCCTTCTTTCCTCACTTGGAAATGACCTTGCCTCCTTGCTTCACCATGCACTCTTATGCATCAAATATAATGGGCATACCTCTCTCTACCATCTGTCCTAGAGAGATAAGGTTCTTGGAAATAGATGGATCATGGAGCACATCTTTAAGAGTCTTGACAGATTTACTTCGCCTAGCTCACATCTCCCACATGTATAATGGGATGCTCAGTGTTATCTCTTATCTCCACAAACCTTTTTTGCTTGGGACTTGCATATGAACAAAAGATTCCTCCATACATGACATGTGATTAGAGTATCGAGAGTCTATGTATCTCTTTGCATCCTTGGGATCACTAGTGTAGCCATGTCTCATGGCTAGGAGGGTCTCCTTCTCATCATCCTTCTTGGGGTTGTTAGCATAGTTCTCTTGCTCCTTGTTCTTGTTGCCTTTGTCATCCTTGAACTAGCAATTTGAAGAAATATGATTCTGTTTACAACATATAAAACAAGTTTTACCTTGCTGAGGGTTGTTGTTCCCTTTGCCATTCTTGCCCTTCCTTGAAGATGATGCCTTGCCATCTCGTTTTGAATGTGAATCTTCTTCCTTGGATTGCTTCCACTTTCTTTTTCCTCATTTCCCCTCCTTGCCACTCTTGCCTTTGCCTTTGCTAGCATATAGGACCTGTGAGTGACCATCCTCCTTGGATGCGTCTCCTATGGAAACCTCTTCTACCACTAAGTGTGGGATCAACTCCTCAAGAGTTGGTAGAGGATCTCCATACAAGATGGTAGTAATAAGGGGTTTCCACTTGTCTTCCCCTATTAGCCCATTGAGAGTAATCTTCACAAGGTCTTGCTCATCTACTTTGCAGTGAATGAATGCCAATTGCTCCCTCAACTCCTTCACCCTCAAGGTGTAGTAAACAATAGATTGACCACTACCCTTCTTCAAAGAGTGGAGTTCATTCTTAAGCTGCATCTTTTTGCTTCTTATAGAAGTGGCATATATCTTCTCTAAGGCCTCCCAAACATCTCTAGCATGATCAAACTCTGATATATGACCAATCATAGTGTTAGAGATTACTTGTGATATGTAGAAGATAGCTCCCCTATTCGTTTCCTCCCAATCCTTCAACATCTTCAATTCTTGATCGGTGACCTTTGGTTCTTTGGGATCCACATGGGGCTTGACTTCATCTGCACACAAAATAGGCCATTAACATTTTCTCATGAGTTAGTTCATGACTCTGAACCTCCATGGCTGGTAGTTTTCTTTGTCTTTGTGGGACACTTGTTAAGTACATATGTTGCACACATAATAACCTCAAGACAAAAACTATGTGGTAAAGACTGACTCTTGACCATACACCTCGCCATCTCCAAGAATGAAATATTCTTTCTTTCAACCAATCCATTTTTTTAGGTGTATACAGCACTGTACACTGATGTTTTATCCCATGTTTAGCAAGAAATGCATTAAAGTCAGAAGACATATATTCCCCCCTCGATCAGTATGGAGGATGCACACCAGATTTTCAACCAAAAGCAAAAATTGTTTGAAGCACATAAACACTTATGACTTTTCTTTCAATGGATATACCCATGCATGCCTGGAAAAATCATCAATGAAAGTTACAAAGTAAAGGAAGTTCCCAAAATAAGGTGTTTGCATAAGACCACAAACATCACTATGAACAAGCTGCAATTTTTGAGTTGCTCATATTGACCATCTTTTGGGAAGGAGGACTATTGCATTTTGCCCAAAATAGAGCCTTCATGGACATGTTTACCAGGTGCCTCAAGTTTGGGCAGAGATGACATCATTTCAGATTTTTGGAGGCATAGAAAACTAGCAAAATTCACATGACCAAAGCATGCATGCCAAAGCTTTGCATCTGACATAGCCTGAGAATCTTGAATTGCACATGCTGAATCATTCATAGATTTTGAATAATCTATAACCTTACATAGCCCACAACATAATATCCTAGAGGCAATAATGATGTCAATATTTGACGGATCCTGAACTGTACATCTACCCTCAAGAAATTTCACAACCAAGCCGATCTTGGCTAATGCTAAAATTGATAGCATTAAATAAAGCATCCAAAAATGTAAAAGAACTACCATAAACAATAGTTAGAATGATCTTATGACCTCCCATAATAGGATGAGAGGAGTTGATGGCACATGTGACATTATTCATTGTAGGGGTAGGCTCAAGTGAAGTGAAAAAACTGTGCTGTAAGGTAATTGTTGAAAATGTGAACTATGCATGCTTTAGGTGGATAAAGGGGTCAAAAGACCTTAATGTGGAAAAAAATCACGACTCAAATCATTTAAGGTGGTCTCAAGGTCACACAAGGTAGTCCTAAGGTGGTGGAAAGGTCCAGAGAGGCATCCAAAAGCTATAAAAGGAGGTGAAGAGTCATCAAATGCATGCAAGTCTTATAAGTCATTGAAGACCAAGAGACATATACTCAAGGAGGCTCAACTAGAGAGTCATCCAAGGATCAAGGAGCTGAAAGAGAGTTGTCCAAGCTAGGAAAAATGTAGAGGAGGACAAAAACTGTGCCATCGTTGCTCGTCTAATTCTCTGAGTGTATCCAACCGAAATGACAGTGATTCTTCAGGTAGCAGTTTCTGAGTGATTGCTACTCGTAAACTTGGTATAACTATCTCCACCGGTGCTATTGCTTCTAATCCATAAGCTAGTTTGAAAGGGGTTAATCCTGTTGTTACCTTGTATGTAGTCCGATATGCCCATAATACTGCAGGTAGTAATTGATCCCATCTTTTCGGTGCTTCTAAAATGAGTTTTTGAAGCATATTCAACAGAGTTTTGTTTGTACTCTCAGCCAAACCATTTGCACGAGGATAATATGGTGAACTAAATTTATGTGTGACCTGAAACGAATGTGTGAGTACTTTCATTAGATTGTTGACAAAATGAGTGCCTTGATCTGTAACAAGTTCCACTGGTAAACCAAAACGTGGAAAGACATCGGTTAGCAGACACTTTTCTACTGCAACAGCTGTAGCAGATCGTAAGCCCAGGCTTCTGCCCATCGGGTAGCATAATCTGTACATGTCAAAATATAACGATTATTACTGAGGATTGCTGGAGGTGTAATCGGTTCGATAAAATCTAGACCCCACTTCTGGAAAGGTTCCAATGGCAGGACAGGTTGTAGCGAAAAATAATGATGTGGTAACGGCTGTCCAGACCTCTGAAAATTATCACATTTTTTGACAAACTGCAATACATCCCTGTACATAGTAAGCCACTAGAGACCACTTTGCAGAATTTTCCGGTGTGTTAAGTCTGCAGCAAAATGGCCACCGGAAGGAATTTAGTGAGCCAAATTAATGACTGAGTTAACTTCATGTGGTGGAATACAACGAAGTAAAACTCCAGTGTGATCTACATAGTATAATTCCCCAGCAATGAACCGAAATCGGTGACTGAAAACCGAAATTTTCCTGCGTATTGCCGTAGAAGTCTGAGTAGGAAGGTATCCATCAGTGAGGAAGGTTAAGATCTGATCATAATATGTAGATGGTATAGGTGGGTCTGTAATTTCATCATTAGTTAGTTCAGAGACATAAATTGCTGGTGTTGTGTCATCTACACCGACCGGAGCTTCACCGGAATCTAAGCGAGACAAAAAATCTGCTAAGGCATGTGAACTGCTTGGTCGATGAATAACTTCGTAGTCAAACTCTTGTAAAAGCAGGACCCATCGTGCTAATCAACCTCCTAGATGCTGTTGCCTGTTGGAGAAACAATCACTAATTGGACATATATTTGAAGGTCAAATCTTAGGAAGAAAACCCCATGCCTATGTGAAGGGACAAATTCACAAATGTATTATACTTGTAAAGTTAGTTCACTTTAGTTCTAGAAGTTTTTTAAAAGTCACGGGAATGAGAAAGTCTATATAAGTTAGTTAGTATTAACTGACGCGGTGAGAAGAAGAAGGTGGAAGACAATGAGAAAGTGAGAAGAACTCATTTTTGTATGACTGAGTATAGTCGGGCTTCTCTGAGTGAGAAAGCACTTGTAAGCTTCTGAGTTTTCATAGTTATGACAAGAACTAGTTAAAGTTCTGTGTATAAGTCTTCTTCCTCCATCTCCAGTGTTGTCTTCTGTGTAATGATTTGAAAGGTTGAAGTTTTCCAAGCAAGTCGATGCGTGGCATCGAATCTCACTTGATAAGTCCTTATCTTCATATCTGATTTTTATCTACTGCCAAATCTTCTTGAAAGATGATGTTGTTGGAGCAACTCGATGCCTGGCATCGAATTCCAGTTGATAAGTCATATTGTAAGTGTGCATGAAATCACCTATAGTTTTGGTGTCCAAAAGATCAAGACTTTATGCGGGAAGTCGATGCCCGGCATCGAATCCCTGCTGAAAAGTGGCCAAAAACATCCCAAGTCGATGCCCGGCATCAAATTCTCGTTGCAATTCGATGCTAGGCATCGAATTCTAATTTTAAACAGGCGCTCTTACTAAAACAGGTAAAATTTCTAGTTTTGGAAGGTCATACAGGGTCATCTTGTGAGAGCCATAACTTGAGTTCTAAAGATCTGTTTGATGCATATGCTAGCTTGTTGGAAAGCTCTACTCTTCTAGTTTCAGTCTATAAAGTTTCATGGAGAAATAATACTTGAGCTAGGAGAAATTAGCAAAATACTGAAGGTATGTCATTTCGATGACTAGGAATTTCTGTAGAAGCAAAGTTCTCACTTTAGGCTATCATTTCTCAAAGTTTGGAGTGGCAATGAGTTAATGGTGACCATAGAGGTGTTCTAGTGTCACATTAATTCATTTCTTGTGGTGTTTCATACATCAACAAGTGGTATCAGAGCAGAAAGATTCTCGAGAGCAGAAGACGACAAAGGTACGAGAAGTTTTGTAAAGTTTTCCATTAAAGTTTGAAAGGTGAAGCATTTGAAGAAACAAGGCATCAAAAGGTTACTTCAAAAGTATCCTCATACACAAAGAACTTCAAATGGTATTATCCTTTATCCTTTAAGCTCACAGGTTGCAGCAGAAGGAAAGAACTATGGCAGATCATATCTCCATTGACAAACTGGACAGAGATAATTATCCCGCATGGGTAATGAGAATGGAAGCCTTACTTATGAGTAAGGATCTCATGGTATATGTAACAGGTGAAGAAGAGAAGCTAGTATTTGAAGATGAAAGCCGACCAAAGAAAGAAGAACTAGATGCTTTAAAGCATTGGCAGAAGAAGGATGCAAGTGCAAAAGCCTACATCTATAATACAATCTCTGATCATTTGCTACCACACATCAGAGGATTGGAATCATCTGAAGATATATGGAATGCATTGGAGTATCATTTCCAAAGTACTACTAAAGCAAGGAAAGCAAGTCTATGGTCAGAGTTTACAACATTCAAGAAGAAGCCAAGTCAAAGTATTAGTGATTATGTCACTAAGATGAAGGATCTAGCAGATAGTCTTGGATCCATAGATGAAGATGTTGAAGATCATAGATTGATTGCTCAATTACTTGCAGGTTTGAGAGGGGATGAAAGGTGGAAACCTTTTGTCTTATCAACAGAACTTTCATTAAATCATTATGTTCCAGATTTGAACCAGTTGCTTGGTTTGATGCTCACATATGAGCAAGACTTGAAGGGAGATGGAGATAAAGGACAAAGTTCTGCAATGTACATGAAGAACAAGAAGAAAGGAGATAAAGGTAAAGCAAAGGATGAAGAGGAGTCTAGTTCTCAAGCTTATTATGCAAGAGGTAAAGGCACTAGTAGAGGAAGAGCAAGAGGTTTTGGAAGAGGAAGAGTGTTGAAGCTCAAAGTCAAGGACAAAAGCATGGAAGCACATCAAAAGGTGGACACACAAGGAAAGGGAGCAAGTAGGGAGCTCCAAGAAGTGTATGTCAAATTTTCAGAAGAATCCCCTACAAAAATAGTGATTTTCATCACTAAAAACCATTGTAAATACCATTTTATATTTTTAGTAACTCCATTTTGTTCAAACCAAGGAGTCCTTGAGCTTGAGGAGTATTAGAACTATCATCCTACCAATTTTCATAATTTTTAGACTTCGTTTGAGCCCTCAAATAAGCCCTGGAACCTAATCTTTAACGAGGCCGGACACTAGGTCTGGACAGGGCCAAAACTAGTCAAAAAACTATAAAAAGAGCTAGAGAGCTCATTTTTGGGGGTTAGCTTGTTAGAGAATAGAACTTTTGTAAGAGAACTCTTTTGCAATCTAAGCTTTCCATTGTTCCTCTCTTTGATCTTACTTTGTGCGCGTGTGTGTGTATGTGTGTGCATGTTTGTGTGCTTTCACTCACGCACTTGTGCCTTCACTTGCTCGTGGTCTTCATACCGGTCCTCACGTCTCCGCGGATTGACAAGTAAAGGAGGTGGTGCTTACGCTTGAGCTACACCAAATTTTGGCGTCGTTGCCGGGGAGAGAGCTTCGAGGACGAGCGTTGTGATGGTAAGATCGTAGATTTGCGACGTTGGAAGGTAAGAAAACTGTCATTTCAGTTCATTTTCTGTTTTTTTCCTCTTCATCTTCATCATCATCATCATCTCCACCTTCTTCCATCTTCTTCTTCATAGAAATTTCTTGTTTTTAGTGCATTTTCACCATTTTCATACCATTTTTCATGCATTATTGTGTGGGAAGGAGTTAGGAGGGGCAAGGGAGAGCAAGCGCTGTGTTTTTTTTCATGATTTTCTGCTCATACGGAGCTCGCCATAGCCGGCGCTCAGAAATTTGAATTTCCCGCCAAAAAACGCGATTCTGTGAAAATTCAAAATTTTTGAAAAATCACGATTTTCTGTTTTCCCGCTTAAAAGTTGGCTGAAAAAATCACGATTCTGTGGTCATTCTCAGAAACGCGATTCTGTGATTGTGCTCAAAATCGCAATTTTCATATCAAAAGAAACACGATTTTCTAAAAACACGATTTTCAGCGGGCTCAAAATCGCGATTCTCACAAATCACGATTTTCAGCCAAAAAACACGATTTTGTGAAAAAGGCGATTCTGTGAAAACACGAATTTTCGCTCAAAATCGCGATTTTCAAAAACCCGATTTTGTGCTCAACATCGCGATTTTCATGCCAAAAATCGCGATTCTGTGATTGTGCTCAAAATCGCGATTTTCATATCAAAAGAAACACGATTTTCTAAAAACACGATTTTCAGCGGGCTCAAAATCGCGATTCTCACAAATCACGATTTTCAGCCAAAAAACACGATTTTGTGAAAAAGGCGATTCTGTGAAAACACGAATTTTCGCTCAAAATCGCGATTTTCAAAAACCCGATTTGTGCTCAACATCGCGATTTTCATGCCAAAAACATGATTCTGAGAAAGTACGATTTTCAGCGGGCTCAAAATCGCGATTCTGTGATTGTGCTCAAAATCGCGATTTTCATATCAAAAGAAACACGATTTTCTAAAAACACGATTTTCAGCGGGCTCAAAATCGCGATTCTCACAAATCACGATTTTCAGCCAAAAAACACGATTTTGTGAAAAAGGCGATTTTGTGAAAACACGAATTTTCGCTCAAAATCATGATTTTTAAAAACCCGATTTTGTGCTCAACATCGCGATTTTCATGCCAAAAACATGATTCTGAGAAAATACGATTTTCAGCGGGCTCAAAATCGTGATTCTCACAAATCACGATTTTCAGCAAAAAACACGATTTTGTGAATCACGATTCTCTGAGTCAAAATCGCGATTTTCAAAAACACGATTTTGTGCTCAACATCGCGATTTTCAGAAACACGATTTTGTGCTCAACATCGCGATTTTCAGAAACACGATTTTGTGCTCAACATCGCGATTTTCATGCCAAAAACACGATTCTGAGAAAACACGATTTTGTGAAAAAAAACACGATTTTGTAAATCACGATTCTCTGAGTCAAAATCGCAATTTTCAAAAACACGATTTTGTGCTCAACATCGCGATTTTCAGAAACACGATTTTGTGCTCAACATCGCGATTTTCAGAAACACGATTTTGTGCTCAACATCGCGATTTTCAGAAACACGATTTTGTGCTCAACATCGCGATTTTCTGAGTTCACAAAATCGCGATTCTCTAAAAGTTCCCAAAATCGCGATTCTCTGAAAGTTCACAAAATCGCGATTTTCTCCAAAGGTCCTGTTTGCCTATTTTGACCCCCAGGAGCCTGAATTGGCATAACTTTTTCATCCAAAGTCCATTTTTTGAGCTCTATAGCTCGTTGGAAAGCTCATTTCAAATCCTACACGACCTCAACTGTTTTTTTCAAGAATAACGCGTTGATTTTGAGATAGGATAATTTGAAGTTGACCCTCAAGTGGGACTAGGGAACCAAGGGGACTCCAAAGAATTTTGAACCATACCAAGGGGAAAATTTGGACTCTTGACTAAAGCTTATGAACCTGAGATCTGGTAGACACTTAGGCAAGGATAAACAAAGCATTAGATCTTCTGAGGCTAGTGTCAACCATACATCCAAGTCTTGTGCACAACAACTAAGTGGTCATCTTTTACTAAGTTCAGACACAAGTGATTCAGAAATGTCTTTTAGTATGGGAAAACCTGCAGGTGGCTCAGGGACTACCCATCTACAAACACCAGAAGGGCCCTATAAGACACAGTTGGAATATATTCGGACCAACCAATTAGGTGCTCGCATCTATGAGGATGGTCTGAGGCGATCAGTGGTCCAACTCAAAAATCCAAATCAATCCTTTGGACTTGAACACCCGGTGGTCAAGTTCGAAGAGGGTTCATACATTGATAAGGAAGGAACCATGTATGTGGTCACCAACCTACCAGATAGGACTGATGAGTTTGGAAATGTCATTCCTGAGAATGAAATAGGAGACCTAGAACAAGGAAATGTAGGACAAGGACCCCAGACTCCTAGAGGTAAGTCAGTTTTGACTCGAGTGATCACTCCAGACTGGATCCCTCAAGATAACAAAAGCATAGAACTATTTTTGAATAGAGAAACAGAGGAAGCCTTTTGGAGATTCAAGCCAGATCAACCTAGCCAATTGGGCATAGTCATCATCTACGAGTTCAAGGATCCAGAGATGCCAGGCAAAGTTGTTTACCTGGATAACACATCAGAGAAAATTTTCTTGGTAACAGAACATGATAGACATGCATATACTTGGAAGAATGAATTGATTTTCCCCCCACCAAGATCCAATGTTTCCCATGGCTTCCAAGGAGTAGGATCATCCCACGCTCATGAAGCCCAGAGAGAAAGAACTAGAGAGAGACCTGAGGTAAGTTTTGCACACACCGTGGGCAGGAATAGATCAGGATTTGAAAATGAAAGACCTGAAAGAGAGAGACATCAAGCACATAGGCAAAAAAGAGATGAACATGATTTTCCATTGCCTAGACCCCGAGAGCACCCAAGAACCCTTAGACCCACTCAAGTGATCAAGGCAATGAAGAATTATTTTGACGGGTCAGGAGATCCTTATGATCATGTGGCCGAGTTCAAACAAGTGTTAAGAGCTGAACAAGTTGAGGATTTATTCACCCAATATGAGGCATTTGGTTTGACTCTTAAGGGCACTGCCTTGGCTTGGTTTCAACCATTGAGTAGTCGCAACTATCGCGATATAGGTCAACTGCTAGATGAATTCATTGTAGAATTTTCCAAGAGTGGTATCAGGCATAACACATCATCCTTGATCCACAGTTTCAAGCAGACACCCCAAGAAACAGTGCGACTAGCAGGTAGAAGGTTCAGACAGTACCTAGAAAGATGCCCTGCTCCCGAGTTACCCACACCAGCCAAACAAGTGGCTTTGTTCTTAGATGGCTTACTGAGTACAAAGTTAAGATCATATGTATATTTGAAAGAGCCTAGATCCATAGAAGAGTGCGTGCGGACATGCATTGACATAGAAGATAACTTGGGTGAGGAGTTAGGATTGTCCAAACTCTACAAAGATTCGGATAATTCTACTAGTCATACTTCAAAGATCTCCATAGAAATAGAAGAGATAGCTGAGCAAGTTGCCAAGAAGCTGGGAGTCCAAAATAAACAAACACAGAGAGTCACTCCAGTGAATCGGTGTTATACTTGTGGGGGCGACCACATGGCTAATGTATGCCCAATGCAAAACCAAAACATTAGAGAAAGGAATGCTCCATATTGCACTATTGAGAGAAAATACACAAACCACACGGCTCAAGATTGTCCCTACAATAGGCAGGCTGTTAGACAGAATTATCAGCAACCTTACCCACAAGGTAGGTATCAGAACCAATACCAACAGCCATATTATAGACCACAACAGCAATATCAGGTACCATATAGGCCACAACCTGTCTTGGGAAACCAACCACCAGCTCCAGCCAACGTGATTCCAGTCAAATATGCTGTGGGAGAGGAAAATCCAAATAGAGCATTGGTGCCCCTAACCCCATTGATACCAGATAATGATTCTCATGCTCATAGTTCAGACTACTCCCATGAAGGTAGTCCACATGCGTATTACACAGAGTCACCTGAACATAGTGAGATTTACTCGTATCAATATGAGGCACCACCTATGGAGCAAAATTGGGAGCCAGAATACTCCAATGTCATGTACACAAATCCTAACCCTAGGCCCCAAATGAGACAAATGAGACCACAAGCCCCTAGAGGATCTTGTTTTAGATGTCAAGGTGATCATTTCATTCGTGACTGTCCCCACCCATCATCTCCGAGTCAAGGACAGGCTATCACAATACATGCTTATTGCCCTGATTGTGGCAAAGACCATCTCCCTAGAGATTGTCCAAGAAACCCCTCCAGTGCACCCAAGATTACACCCATTAATGTGGTAGGCTTAGTGGCGGATTCAAGTTCAAGTAGTAGCAATGTGGCTCCTATACAAGCTGTCACTAGAGCACAAGCCTTACAACAGGATAAACCAAAAGTTAGAGACCTAGCCTACACATCGATGATCTTTCCAGATGAGGAGTTTGAGCCTCATGGCTGGCCAGAAATTTTAGCCACCATGGACATTGCTGTCAATGAGGAACAGTGGACACCTCATTGTGATGAGGAGGGTTATGATATCTCAGTTTTCATGTGTCAACCCTTGCTAGAAGAATGTGACCCTAGTGATGTCATAGAAGAAGAAGAGAATGACGATGATCTGGAGTCTATTGTGATGGATAGTTGCTTTAACTCAGAGCAGCACTATCTAGAAGATATAGGAGTGTTCACCCAGAAAGAAGAAGAACCTCTCACAAGTATTAAAACAGTAAACTCAAAGGATGGAAGTGAGAGTAGTCAAAAGAAAAAGAAAAGAAAAGCAGTGAAACAAGAAGAGGAGGAATCATTGTTTGAAGTACCAGAAAACTTCAAGAAATATGAAGTTGACGACCGCAAAATTTTGGTACGAATGCCTAAGCGAGAGGCCATCATAGGAGAATCATATGATAATAAAGAAAAGACCAAGAAGATTGTAGTGACCATTGAAGAGAACGAAGAGAGATGCACATATATAGGAGATGACCTAAGTGCAAGAGAAGAAATGGAGCTCATAACTCTATTAAGGGAATATAGGGATGTGTTTGCATGGCACTATAGAGACTTGAAAGGGGTAGATCCAAGAATTTGCTCTCATACTATCCCCATGACTGCTGATGCTAAGCCCACCAAACAGAAGCCCTACACATATAATGATACCTATGCAGCCAAAATAAAAGAAGAAATTGATAGGTTGATTGAAGCTGGATTCATCTATGAGATTGAGCATACCGAATGGGTGTCCCCCATTGTTGTGGTACCCAAGAAGAACAGGAAGTTGCGAGTGTGTATTAACCTTAAAAAAGTTAATGCCGCTACGATTAGAGATAGTTATCCACTTCCAATCACAGAACACCTATTGGAGCGTGTTGCAGGCAAGGAAGTTTATAGCTTCCTTGATGGATTTTCAGGTTACAATCAAGTAGCCATTGCCCCAGAAGATCAACACAAAACAGCTTTTGCTACAGAGTGGGGAATCTTTGCATTTCGTGTGATGCCATTTGGGCTCACCAATGCACCTGCAACATTCCAAAGGCTCATGTGTCATGTCTTCAAAGAGTTCTTGCGAAAGAGCTTAGAAGTGTATGTGGATGATTTATGTGCTCATTCCCAAGAAAGAAGGTTTCACATCCTTGAGCTCAGACAAATCTTCAACAAGTGTAGAGAATATCGAGTGTGTCTGAACCTAGAAAAGTGTGTGTTTATGGTGCGTCAAGGTAAAATCTTAGGTCATATTGTTTCTAAGAATGGAATCTCAACAGATGAAGATAAGGTGCGAGCCATAGCGGAGCTACCAAGGCCAAGGAATATTAAGGAGGTACAAGCCTTTATGGGCCATTGTGGATACTACCGTAGGTTTATCCACATGTACGCGATCATAGCTAGACCCCTTTATGCATTGTTGTCTAATTTTGAGTGGAACGACGAATGCGAGAATTCTTTCAATGAACTGAAAAAACGTTTGTGCATGGCACCAATACTCACCACTCCTGATTGGAATAAACCATTCCATGTCCATGTGGATGCATCCAATCATGCCATAGGATGTGTGCTAGCACAACCCACAAGTGAAGGAAACTTAGATTTGCCCATAGCATATGCTAGTAGACAGCTCACTGCAGCTGAACGGAACTATACCACAACTGAGCAAGAGGGCTTAGGCATGGTATATGCTGTGAAGAAGTTTAGACACTATTTATTGGCCAACAAGTTCAAGTTTTTCACTGATCATCAAGCTTTGTTATATTTGGTCAATAAACCTTGCAATACTGGACGCTTAGTAAGATGGTTCCTCTTACTAATGGAATATGACTTTGAAGTTGTTGTCAGGAAAGGTAGAACCCACCTTCGGGCAGATCACCTTTCTCGCATCACTTCAGGAGAGTCACCGCAAGGAGTGTCTGACGAATTACCCGATGCTTATCTGTTCAATTTAGAAGCTGTTCCTAAATGGGCAAATAAGTTGGTACCAGTCCTAACCTTTGGCCCTGCAAATAAGAATGTGAAAACATCACAAGAAGAAATTGTAAAATCACAAAAATATCACATATTAGCAGGAAGCATGTACAAACAAGATACTGAGGGTGTATTAGCTTGTTGTGTGGAGGATGATGAACATAGTAGTTGGTTGCAACAAGCCCATGAAGGAATGCTAGGAAATCACTATTCTAAACAACGAATATTGCAGAATCTAAAGCGTTTAGGAGTGTATTGGCCTAGCATGGACAAAGAAATACATGAGTGGATTAAGAATTGTCCAAGGTGCAGAGAGAGACCCCCAGTGGAGCATGCGACCCTTTATCAAGTGTCATTAATTCGAGATTGGAGTGCTCCATTGGTAGAGTTTATGAGATCGGGAAGATTACCCAAAGAGGCTAGTCTAGCAAGAAGACGAAGCATGGAGCAAGAGGCTCAAGGCTATGCCTTAGTAGGGGACAACCTATACCGAAGAGGCAAAGATGGTTACTTAAGACTATGCGTCCATGAATCAGACTATTTAAAGGTCTTAGAGACTGCACACAGCGGTGTTGCAGGTGGACATTTTGGTCCTGACCGAGTAATCAAGACCATTCTATTCTCAGGACTTTGGTGGCCCACTCTTCATATGGACGCACATACCTACGTGAAGAAATGTGACACATGCCAACGTGCACAATATCCAGTTAGAGAAGACGAGATGCCCTTGAGGCCAATGATGGGAGGGCGTGCATTTTCCAAGTGGGGCATAGACTTCATAGGTCCTATTAACCCCCCAGCTAGAAACTCCCATGCAGAGTACATCATTGTAGCCACAGATTACCTTACAAAGTGGGTAGAAGTCAAAGCCACAACAAAGAATGATGCTCAGACTACGGCTAAGTTCTTATTCGAGAATGTGTTCATGAGATATGGACTACCAATAGAGTTGGTGAGCGATAGAGGCACACACTTCTTGAATGAAGTCATTGAAAATCTTCTCCAAGAATTCTTGGTGATACATAAGAAATCTGCCCCCTATCACCCACAAGCCAACGGACAAGCCGAGAGTACCAATAAGATCCTCTGTAACGTATTGACAAAACTGGTAAATAATAAACGCTCTGATTGGGACAAACAACTTCATCATGCTGTTTGGGCTTATCGAGTTGCCTACAAAACGGTACTCAATGCCACCCCATTTTAGATGGTCTTCGGACAGAACGCTGTGCTACCATTAGATTTCTTAATCCCTCCCTTAAAAGTAGCACAAGAGTATGAGTGGAATGGGCATGAATTGTCCTCTAGGATCTTTGATCTCGAACGCTTGGGTGAGACGAGGCTACGAGCGGCAGCAGACATCTACGCTGTAAAGAAGAGGCAAAAGGCATACTTTGATGCACACATCAAGGATAAGGGATTGAAAGAGGGAGATCTAGTGTTGGTATACACACTAAAACAACATGCCCGTAAGTTGGAAAAAAGAGGATACGGACCCATGATCATTAATAGAATTTCCACTAGTGGTGCAGTTCAGTTGGCCACGCTAGAAGGAGATATCTTGCCAAACTATATTAGTGGCTGTAGAGTCAAGCTATATCAAGAACCTCTTACTGAGGATATGCTAATGAGACTCAACACTGCTAAGAAGCGAAAAGATGAAGAGTTAAGAGTGAGAGCAGAAGCACAAGTAGAGGCCAGAGAGCATATTAGGCGAAATAAGTTAAGGCGGTTAGGCCTAGAAGTCAACTCAAAAGCCCCAAAATATCGCATGGATATGTGAAGAAGCTCCTACATCCACAACAACCTTTGTTCTCCCACATGCGAAAGGTCTCAACCAAGAAGCCAAAAAGAGAAGAGGGTAAGAACCACGTACAGAGACCGAAGGAAGATCAAATCAGCTCTTCAAGAATAGTAGGAAGACTTGCAAAAAGGATATGGGTTTGGAAGCCAAAAGTGCAAGTAGCCTCCACTGAACCAAAGCGTCAACCACACTGGATACCACAGTTCAGAAAGCATCCAAAGAGAAAGATGCCTGAAGTGACCTCTACAGTGCCAAATGATGTTCTAAAATGGACTCCAATAAGGAGGATTACATCAATTCGAGACTCAATGGATACCTCCACCAAGGTCGGCATCAACCTCCACAAATAACATCGAAAGCCTCGAACGAGCAACAACCGTGTGCTCCTTGCACAACCCTGTCTTTTGCACCATTCAGGTCATGCATTTCCAAAGTATGCATTAATATAGGGCCACATTACACGGCCGTGCATAGACACACTTGAGAACCCCATGCACAAGAGCACAGTGACATATGTCGAACATTTCTATTGATACTAACTTTTGTGTTCTTGTTTTGTGATATCCTGTTCCTCCAAAAAAAAAAAAAAAAGGGAGAAAGAAAAGTGGGAGAGAGCTTGTTCCCAGGTTTGGCTTATGAAACATGAATGAGTCATGCTTAGTTGAAGGTGGAACTATTGATTACTAGGCATTTATCAATTTGGATAGAAGTGTGTCTCGGCCAGCAGTGAGATTATTGCTGCCTTATCTGGTAGATGACAAGCACTTGGCATGAACATGGCATCTACAACTATGATTTTCTCTTACCATGGTAGGAATGAAGAGCTTGAAGGTCTGCAACTTGAGTGATGCTTAACTACTTCATGTACGAGAGCATTCAAGGAGATATCTGCAAAGGGTAGTTCTAGAGGAGAAGACTCCTGCGTATGGTGAGCTAAAGAGAATATGTGAAACTAAGCTTGGTGTAGTTGCCCAATGTTGTCTGCCAAGGAAGATAAAGAAATTCAATTCTCAGTATTTGGCAAATGATGCTTTGAAAAGAGGAGACAGGATTAGCCACTCACACAATCTCATCAGTGGACCATCAACACGGACATTCATCAACAACGTTCCATACCAAGGCCAAGTGTACAACACGAAGAGATGAACATCGATCGACCTTCTCCATGGTAAGTATCTTTACTCTGGAATCATCATAACCTTGATAGCTTAGGAAACCTCTTCGTCGGCATACCCTTGAGCACTTAGCTCAAGACCCCCAATGTTTGCACCATACTTCTTCCAATGCATTTCCCAAGTAAGCATTCATAGGGCCACATTACAAGGCCGTGCACAAGGCACCTATTTTCCTCAACCCATGCACGAACACACTTACCCATCACTCAATAGGGGTTATGAGTAATGGGCATGACTACTATGAACATCAACTTTGGAAGATCTAGAAAACATCAACAGAGACTCACAACGACACCGTCATGCTGGACTCCAAGGAAGAAGCACATACCATGAAACTACAACTTGCAAAGACTCGCAATGATAGATGAAGAACCAGACAACCAACCCTGCCACATCTGGAAGTCAGACGACTTTTGTTCATACAGAAGGGACACTCCCTCTCAAGGCACTACTTGGAACAACCACTACAACAAAGGTATGTCAGGGACGACAGACTCGAGAGGGGGGGGAGTGTTGAAGCTCAAAGTCAAGGACAAAAGCATGCAAGCACATCAAAAGGTGGACACACAAGGAAAGGGAGCAAGTAGGGAGCTCCAAGAAGTGTATGTCAAATTTTCAGAAGAATCCCCTACAGAAATAGTGATTTTCATCACTAAAAACCATTGTAAATACCATTTTCTATTTTTAGTAACTCCATTTTGTTCAAGCCAAGGAGTCCTTGAGCTTGAGGAGTATTAGAACTATCATCCTACCAATTTTCATAATTTTTAGACTTTGTTTGAGCCCTCAAATAAGCCCTGGAACCTAATCTTTAACTAGGCCGGACACTAGGTCTGGACAGGGCCAAAACTAGTCAAAAAACTATAAAAAGAGCTAGAGAGCTCATTTTTGGGGGTTAGCTTGTTAGAGAATAGAACTTTTGTAAGAGAACTCTTTTGCAATCTAAGCTTTCCATTGTTCCTCTCTTTGATCTTACTTTGTGCGCGTGTGTGTGTATGTGTGTGCATGTTTGTGTGCTTTCACTCACGCACTTGTGCCTTCACTTGCTCGTGGTCTTCATACCGGTCCTCACGTCTCTGCGGATTGACAAGTAAAGGAGGTGGTGCTTACGCTTGAGCTACAAAGAGGTAATCAAAATAACATCAAAAAGGCTTGCTGGATCTGTGGATTGAGTAATCATTTGGCTCATGACTGTTGGCACAACCAACAAGGATCAAACCAGAATCAAAACAACAATAGCAGAGGTCGAGGTGGAAGATATCAAAGTAATTTTCAAAGAGGTAGACAAAGTCAAAGAGGAGGCTATGGCAGAATCAATCCTACAACACCACCTACTACAATTATGCAAATGACACACAGAATGAAAGTCATACATCATTGATGATGAATTCAATCAACACATCAGATAAAGAAGATCTAAAGGTATTTTACATTGACTCTGGATGTTCTAATCATTTGTCAGGAAACATAGAATTGATGTCAGAAATGGAAAAAGGCATTTCTAGCCATAGTGTTCAAACTGGTGATAATACAAGACATAGTGTACATTCAATTGGAAAGGTGAAATGCAAGAGTGGAGCAGATTTGCTAACCAATGTTTTGTATGTTCCTACAATACCTAAAAACTTGATTAGTGTGGGACAGATAGTTGAAAAAGGTTTTCAAGTCAGGTTTACAAATGAAGGAGTATTTGTGGAAGATCCAGAGAATGGATATAATCAGATTGTCTCTGGTAAGAAAGAAGGTAGACTCTTTACTTTAAGAGTGCAAGGGAACATTGGTCAAGCTTTGCTCACACATGGTGAAGGAGTGATTACAGAACTTGATCTCTGGCATAAGAGATTAGGTCACTTTAATGAAAGAGGAATTAAAGCTATGGTTGCTAATCAGTCTGTACTAGGATTACCAAATGTGCAAAGTCAACATATGGTTTATAAATGTGAAGCATGTCAAATGGGTAAAGCATACAGGTTACCATTTCAGAAGAAAGGATTCAAACATGATGGAGTACTTGAGCTCATTCATACAGATGTATGGGGACCAACAAAAGAAGGATCTATCAGTGGCTCAAGGTATTATGTTCTTTTCATTGATGATGCTACAAGATGGATAACATTATATGTTTTGAAGGAAAGATGAGAAGTGTTTGGAGCTTTCAAGCATTTTCATGCATATGCAGAGAGAGTCACAGGTCAAAAGCTTAAGAGACTGAGGTCTGATGGAGGGGGAGAATATTTCTCCCAAGAGTTCAATGGTTGAGTTTGCTAGAGCTATGCTAAAGGAGAAGAACTGTCCAAATTATCTTTGGGCTGAGGCTGTAAATACAGCTACATATCTTGTGAATAGATTACCATGTGCAGCTCTGAATGGAATGACTCCATATGAAGCTTGGTGGGGTAAGAAACCAACACTAGATCATTGTAGAGTGTTTGGATCAATTGCATATGCTTATGTGCCATCACAAATTAGGCATAAACTTGAACCAAAGGCAGAAAAATATGTGTTCATTGGTTATGATGAAAAGCAGATGGGTTACAGGTTGTGGAATCCTTTAACCAAACAATTTATTGTTTCTAGAGATGTTACATTTGATGAACAGAAAAGTTGGTATGCATATCAAAGTCATACAGCTGAAGAATTTGAAGAAGAGGTAAGAAGATGTGAGAAAGGAAAATCAATTGTGCAGGTGAATAGAGATGAAGACTATATGCAAGCAAGTACATCCAGAAGTGGATTAACAAGAAGGAATGAAGAAGCTCCTATATTTGATGAAGAAGTGTATCCAGACACATATGAAGAATGTGAACCAAGAAGGTCAAGCAGGACTAGAAGACAACCAGAAAGGTATTCTTATGATACTTCTTACATAACTCAGAAGAACTATGCATATATGGTCAAAGATGATGAAGAACCTCAGAACTATGATGAAGCTAAAGGAAAGAAGCAATGGGAAGAAGCAATGAAGGAAGAGTTCAATGCACTGGAGGAGAACAAGACATGGGAACTTGTTCCTAAACCAAATGGTAAGAAAGTAATTGGAAATAAATGGGTTTATAAAGTGAAGAAGCTTGCAGATGGAAGTATAGCCAGATACAAAGCTAGATTGGTGGTGAAAGGCTATGCCCAGACCTATGGCATAGATTATGATGAGACATTCAGTCCCGTAGCTAAGATGTCAACTATAAGGACAATCATTGCTATTGCAGCTTCAAAAGGATGGACCCTAAGTCAATTGGATATAAAGAATGCATTCTTGAATGGATACATATCAGATGAGGTATACATGGAACAACCTCAAGGATTTATAGATTCCAGGTATCCAAATTTTGTTTGCAGGTTGAGAAGAGCATTGTATGGATTGAAGCAAGCTCCAAGAGCTTGGAACTATAGACTGTTGAAGTATCTCAATGATCTTGGATATCAAAGTTCAAAAGCAGACCCAAGTCTACTTATCAGAAGAACAGAGGAAGGTACAATCTACATTTGTATTTATGTAGATGACATTATAATCACAGGTACTTCAGATGAAGGAATCAAGGAGGTAAAGAGATTACTTGAGAAAGAATTCAAGATCAGTGATCTAGGAAAGTTGTCATACTTTCTTGGAATGGAAGTCACTTATACAGATCATGGCATATATGTGTCACAAGAAAGGTATCTTCTGAACTTGTTGAAGAAGTTTGATATGGAAAATTGCAAAGAAGCTTCAACTCCACTTGAAGTTAATCACAAGCTCAGTAAATATGATGGTGCAGAATACAAAGATATGAGGAAGTATCAATCTCTTGTGGGTAGTTTGATTTATGCTACACTAACAAGACCTGATCTTAGTTATGCAGTGGGAGTCTTGTCACAATTCATGCATTGTCCAAAGGACCCACATTGGATTGCAGGTCAAAGAGTTCTCAGATATATCAAAGGAACTATAAAGGAAGGATTATATTATCCTTTTACATCAGATTTGAAGTTGAGAGCCTATAGTGATTCAGATTGGGCAGGTAATCAAGATGACAGAAGATCAACTCATGGTTACATGATATATATTGATGATAAGCTTGTAAGTTGGTGTTCAAAGAAACAACATACAATAGCATTATCATCAACTGAAGCAGAGTACAAAGGACTTGTGGAAGCAGCTAAGGAAGTCATATGGATGCAGACATTGTTCAAGAGCTTAGGCATTGATCAAGGTACACCTACAATACATGCAGATAATATGAGTTCACTTTATCTTGCAGCAAATCTAGTATTTCATGCAAGGACAAAGCACATAGAGATACAGTATCATTTTCTCAGAGAAAAGGTAAAGGAGAAGGAGATTGAAGTGGAGTACATTTCTACTAAAGATCAGTTAGCAGACATAATGACAAAGAGTTTGGATGGTGTGAAGACCAGCAGATTCAAAAGCATGGCAGGAGTAAAAGAAAAGAAGATGATATGAAGAAACAGGGAATGTCAATTAGTGATTGAGGGGGAGCTGTTGGAGAAACAATCACTAATTGGACATATATTTGAAGGTCAAATCTTAGGAAGAAAACCCCATGCCTATGTGAAGGGACAAATTCACAAATGTATTATACTTGTAAAGTTAGTTCACTTTAGTTCTAGAAGTTTTTTAAAAGTCACGGGAATGAGAAAGTCTATATAAGTTAGTTAGTATTAACTAACGCGGTGAGAAGAAGAAGGTGGAAGACAATGAGAAAGTGAGAAGAACTCATTTTTGTATGACTGAGTATAGTCGGGCTTCTCTGAGCGAGAAAGCACTTGTAAGCTTCTGAGTTTTCATAGTTATGACAAGAACTAGTTAAAGTTCTGTGTATAAGTCTTCTTCCTCCATCTCCAGTGTTTGTCTTTTGTGTAATGATTTGAAAGGTTGAAGTTTTCCAAGCAAGTCGATGCGTGGCATCGAATCTCACTTGATAAGTCCTAATCTTCATATCTGATTTTTATCTACTGCCAAATCTTCTTGAAAAGATGATGTTGTTGGAGCAACTCGATGCCTGGCATCAAATTCCAGTTGATAAGTCATATTGTAAGTGTGCATGAAATCACCTATAGTTTTGGTGTCCAAAAGATCAAGACTTTATGCGGGAAGTCGATGCCCGGCATCGAATCCCTGCTGAAAAGTGGCCAAGAACATCCCAAGTCGATGCCCGGCATCGAATTCTCGTTGCAAGTCGATGCTAGGCATCGAATTCTAATTTTAAACAGGCGCTCTTACTAAAACAGGTAAAATTTCTAGTTTTGGAAGGTCATACAGGGTCATCTTGTGAGAGCCATAACTTGAGTTCTAGAGATTTGTTTGATGCATATGATAGCTTGTTGGAAAGCTCTACTCTTCTAGATTTAGCCTATAAAGTTTCATGGAGAAATAATACTTGAGCTAGGAGACATTAGCAAAATACTGAAGGTATGTCATTTCGATGACTAGGAATTTCTGTAGAAGCAAAGTTCTCACTTTAGGCTATCATTTCTCAAAGTTTGGAGTGGCAATGAGTTAATGGTGACCATAGAGGTGTTCTAGTGTCACATTAATTCATTTCTTGTGGTGTTTCATACATCAACATTGCCGAACCAGATAAACAAGTGCAGCATGATCTACATGAAAAGTAAATTTACGGCCCAGCAAATAATGCCTCAATTTCTTGACAGAATATACTAGACCTAGACATTCTCTTTCTGTTACAGAGTAATTCTTTTCAGCAGAGGCCAATCTTCGACTTGCATAATACACTGGTCTGAACCACTTATCGGTTTGTTGCATTAGAACGCTGCCAATCGCTATATCTGAAGCATCATACATGAAAGGGGTGATCCCAGTCGGGAACTTGTGTTAATAAACACTTTAAACGATCAAATGCTATCTGACATTCCTGAGTCCACTCAAACTGTTGAGGAGTCTTGGTGATTAATCTGTTCAGTGGTATTGCCAAGTGAGCAAGCCATCGTAAGTGTCATCCATGCCATCTTACTTGGCCCATGAAGCGCATTACTTCCTTCGGTGTAGTGGGCACAGGAGCTTCTAACACAGCTGAAATTTTATCTGGATCCACCTGTATACCTTGTACCGATACAATGTGGCCAAGTAGCTTTCCATATGAAATTGCAAACACGGATTTGTTTGGGTTTAAACAGAGTTTGTATTCTCTGCACTTTTCAAAGCAGCATCGTAAATGGAACAGGTGTGCTGTCATCTTACCGAAAATTGAAAAATTGTCAAGATATACTTGCATAAAAGAGGTAAGGTAAGGAGAAAATATTTCTTGCATACACCTTTGGAACGTACTTGGGGCATTCCTTAATCCAAACCACATAACAGTACATGCGAAAACACCCCAGTTGGTAATGAAGGCAGTTTTCAGTATATCCTGTTCAGCCATTCTAACTTGATTATAACCACTATATCCATCTAGGAATGAGTACATTTCATGTCCTACTACTCTATCAAGCATTGTGTCCAGAAAAGGTAGCAAAATGGATCCGGCACCGTAGATGCGTTTAGTTTCCGGTAATCTACACATATTCGTAACAACTTATTCTTTTTAGGCACAATAACAATTGGTGAGATCCATTGAGCATGCTCTACTGGTACAATGAATCCAACCTTCAATAACCTATCCAGTTCTGCCTTTACCTGTGATACATAGTTTGGATTCATCCGGTAACTGGGTTGCTTGATCGGTCTTGCTTCTGGCTTCAGCATGACCCTGTGTTGGTAGATGCGCGGGTCCAGACCTTTCATGTCTTTGTAATCCCATGCAAATACATCAGAAAATTCTCGAAGTAGCTGAATTAAGTTTGCTTGAAATATTGCCGGTAAGTTTTCCTTTATCTTGACAGGACGCGGATGGTCTTCGTCTCCTAAATTATAAGTTACCAATTGATCCTCTGGAACATAAAATTATCGGGGCTTCTCTGTATCGTCAACTGGCTTAAAAAGTTGTTGCAATTCAGTGTCATCTGTAGCAGTAGTATCTTCTTTGTTATCTTCTTCTGTTATAGGCATCACCGTACAAACTGAAGGATTCCAATTATCTACAACAGATTGTAGATCAACAGTTCCTAGGGAGATCAAGTCAATGTTATTTTTTAGAAACTCTTCTTCTTCATCATCTGACACCCCATCTAGCATATGGACTGGTTCTGCAAAATACGGTCTAGCATGCAACTCACAAGGTTGTATAGCATCTAATTTTACAACGTATTTACGATTATTATCTTTGAAAGTGAGTTCCTGTGCAGACCAATCTTGTATCACCTTAGCGTGCTTCAGCCAAGGTCGACCGAAAAGGAGATTATAATCAAGGGTGGATTCCGGTAATTCTAGTATGACAAAGGTCATTTTGAATGTTGTACCTTGTAAAGTTATTGGTACATTTCGTACAAGTCCTACGGGATGGACTCTTGACTGGTCGGCCATTCTGACAAAAATTGAACTGGTTTGATTTCGGTCCACCCTAACTTTTTACACAATGAAGCAGTAGCAATGTTGACGCCAGATCCTCCATCAATTAGTACGTGTGTGATTTTATGATTTTTATACCATATCGTAATTAAAGGAACTGAACGGTCGACCGTAGAATCAGGTTCCGGTTGCACTGTTTCTATTGCTGGAATATAAGAAGGCACAGGACTAAACTGCTGTTGGAATTGTTGTCGAACTCCCGGTACTAGTGCAAGTAATTGGCCCAGAGGAAGAGTGATGGATGCTTTAGATAAAATTTCCCAGGCCTTTTGTGATTGGGTTGTATTTTCCACAGATTCTGAAGATGATGCGTCTGCTGAAGATGATGTGCCTGTTGCTGAATTAAAATCCTGTTGCTGTGTTCCTTCCTTGGTTAACAGAGTCTGGATCACCGAAATAGGATCTGGGAAGACTGGAGGTTCTGCGGTGGTCCATTGACTAGCTTTATTGTACATCCTTTGTTGTTCGCGTATGCCTGGTTCAAATATTTCTGCTGCTGGTTGTAGTTGTTTACCAGATCGGGTCTAAATTACTGCAGCGTGCGTTTCTACTGGTGTGATTTGTACCATATTAGCCATTGGGTTTTGACATTCTTTCTTCCTCTGTTCATACTCAGCTGCATCCTTACAAAGTCTTCTAATGTGACCAAATTCACCACAGAAATGACAGCGCAGTGGTGGCAAATTGGGATTTTTCGGTGCTGGTCTGGCCTGCCAGTGGTTTGTATTGTAGTTATTATTTCTTTGTCCTCTGTAATTTCGATATCCTTATTGCTGGTTGTTTCTCATTTGTGGAGGTACATAGTGATTGGCTGGCTGCGCTGGTTCTTGTATAATTGCATTGACAGTTGTTGTTCCCTGCACTTTGGCGTTATATGCGCAGTTTTCGGTGGTGTGTCCGGTAGTATTACAGATAGCATAAAATAGCTGATTAAGTGCACAAGTGGCACTAGTATGGCCTGAATTCTTGCATGTAGTGTAGTACATCTGTCTGGTCAGGTCTTCGGCGATATTTCTATTTGCTTTTAACCATTCCAGATCTTCTGTAAATCCTCCAACCTTGTTTTCCAACTGCAAAGCCATTGCAATCACTGCATCTAGCGTCATAGCTCCTACACAGCGTATGATCATAATCTGTTTAAGTTGTGGAGTCAAGCCATTGATGAACCATTGAGTAATAACGTCATTCGGTAGGCTGGCATGTGCTGGTGGTAACTGCCTCAAATGAGTCCTGAATAGCGTGGCATATTCCTATACTGTTTGATTTATCTTCTGTCTATTGTTTTGCAGGTAGTCAAAAATTTCGGCTGGATTCTTCTTTAGCCTGAATCTCTGCAAAAAGGCATCTCTTACTGCTTCATAAGTGCCAAAATGGTTAATATCATATTCTGTAAGCCATCTAGTTGCTTCGTTGACCAATGTCGATTGGAAAACAATAGCCTTATACGCCGGATCAGGTGGATGATTGAGCACTGCATAACTTATCTCAAATATGCGTACGTGAGCATCCGGGTCATCTCCTGGGAATCCACCAAATTTGGTGTACGTTACTCCCGTTGGAGTCGGCCTTGGTGGACATAGTTGTTGTTGTTGCTACTGTTGTTGTTGTTGTTGCCTGTTCATGGCTCTGGTGGTTGTATTGTGTCGATCTTCTATATCCCGGGGCTCAATATCTAAACTATTGGAGTCTGTATTGTCTGCCTGTGCACTTTCCAATTCGATAATCTTGTTCAATATATTTTGAATCTCGGTTTTGAATAGGCTACCTTCCTTCTTGATGTCGAAGGTAGGGAAACTTACTCCCAATAGCGGTGATTGGGCTGAAGATCCACCGAGAAAGGGTAAACCGTCGTCGGAAAACTGCGATTTTTCAGCAACTGTTATCGAAATATCACCGGAATGTGTCGAATCTTCGCCAAAACAAGGTGTTTTTTCTCCTTCACTAATTTCCTTGGCTAAAGTGTTTCTAGTCGTAAACAGATTTGAATCTTTATCCAATGTTGTTAAACTAACTTCAGGCTGCGTCCTGGTAGATCCTGGAGTTACTATATCTTCGACAGACAGTGCCGAAATAGTACCGGAATTTACCAGAGGTGTAACACATTCCACCGGAATATGACCGGAATTACTACTAACGTTCTTTACTTTCTTGACAACTGGGTTAGGTCTAACTGTACTTCTACCTCCCGGAGTCGTTTTTAGCAAATTAAGTACCCCAGGCTGGCGGTTCTTTGGATACGTTTCACCGGATCGAGTAACCGGCATGTATCATCTTTTGTACTAATCGCGTACTGTTACTGTCGATTAAAAATTTACAGTCACGTTTTCACAACAGGTTTGCAACAATCCGATCTGTTGCCACTTCCCACAGACGGCGCCAGTGTTAAACGCTGTTTATTCTCCTAACTGTCAGGAGTGCGTTTAAGTGATTCTTGGGTTCTTGGGAGTGGAAGGGGTTTGTTAGACAGAGGCCCTGTACTTAGTTCTCAAACTCACTTCTCGCACCCAACAATATACTAATGCTGAGACTTTATCAAAATCGGCTGTACTTAGACATTACAGTTCACGGTCTTAGCTCAACCACGTGTACCAGATACACTAAGATGCTATGTTGCATTTGCACATAACTTACTAAACATATTAGAACAAGAGTATTCGTCCAACCTTCACTGGATACCACACTCCGTCCAATATCCGAAGACACAGAAAATCCCCGTGTTCAGATACACCGTGCTGAAGATTCAGTACGCAATCCAGGGAATCTTTACTGTAACTTAAACTTTGCCGTATGGAACCTAAACCTAGATACTACAGACAAGTTAACACAACACGGATACCAGAAGAGTTATTACGATTGCATAGACTTAGCCACATGTTTGCAGAACATTTCAAGAAAAGAAACAGCTTGATGCGCGAACTAGTTGAGACTCACAACCGCAATGAATACCATCAGACAACCGTTAAGCCGAAACACAAATACACACAGGACACTCAGAAAGTCACCAAGATACTCTGGATTACTCGACTCAATACACACAAAAATGCTACAGACCAATCACTCAGACAGACAGTCTGGTGATCTCTCGAATGTCTATGAAGTTAACAAACAGAAACAGATATTGACGGCACACAAGACAAGAGACAAACATAAAACTCAGAATACTGGAGCTTAAGCAAATAGACACTACAGTAACGACCCGCTCAGTCACACAGATGGACAGTCTGGTGATCCATCACGGAACCCTCACTGGCGCGCCTTTCTTTGATTTATATAACTTTTTTACAAACTGTTTGTAACAGCTTTTCACTCGTGCAAACAAGATTCAGTTACATATTCCCAATCCGGCGGCTGCTAACATATCTGATTTAGGTTTGAAGCTATTTTCTGATGCAGATTGGGCTGGCTCCAAGGAAGATAGAAGAAGCACTTCAGGTTATCTTACCTTTGCAGGTTCAAAGCTTATTTCATGGTCATCCAAGAAGCAACCCACAGTTTCTCTCTCTTCTACTGAAGCTGAATATAGAGGTCTTGCCATAGCTACTTAGGAAGCTATGTGGATGAAGACATTATTCAAAGATCTTGGATTGGAGTTTGGAACTCCAACTATTTTTGGTGACAATATGAGTTCTATTCATCTGGCTGCTAATCCTATTTTTCATGCAAGGACTAAACATATTGAAGTTCATTATCACTATGTAAGAGAGAAGGTTCTAAGCAAAGAGATTCAAATATCATATGTGTCCACTCATCAACAATGTGTAGATATTCTAACCAAAGCATTGGATGGTACAAAGCTTTGCAAATTCAAGGCTATGATTAGTTTACAAGTAATCTTGGAAGATTGAAGACCTCAAGCATACTTGGCTTGAGGGGGAGCTGTTGGAGCAAGTCTATGACAAGCCTAAGTATTGGCTTGAGTCCCACAAAGTCATAGAAGAAGCCTTAAAATGAAGACAATGTAAAGTTCACTTGTGAACTACCTCTTGTAACTTTTGAAGAGTTTACTTAATGTAAAAGTGAAAGAATCTTAAGTGGTTGAGTCCACTTGATCAAAAAGGGAAAGAGGAGCCACGAATTCGTGATTTGTGGTAGGTAGAGAATCAAATCAATCATTGATTGATTGGAGAGTGATTGAGGGAAGTTAGCCTCCCAAACTCAACTATAAATAGATGGCAGTTTTAGTCGTGGTTAGAGAGACCTATGTGAAGACCTCCAAGAGCTGAGCTTTATGCCATATCAAGGTGTGATTACAAGGAACACATATGTATCAGTAAGTCATTGTATTGTACAAGCAATATACTTTCATTTTCATGATCATTTGAGTTCATATTTCCATGTTCTTGTGAAGTGTACTACTCACTGCCATTACTCTCAGTTTTCTAAGTCAGATTACAGAGATTGTTTCTCTGAGCTTGGTGCATCATTTTCAGTGATTTAACTTGGTAAAGTTAGCTCTATAATCTACTATATGCTCACAAATTTTCATGTCATTTGGATGTTGCAATCATCAGTTATGTTCATTTGAAGTCAACCCTGTCTGTCATTTTCACTTCTCTGTCAGGTACCCGACTTTTTTACTCATCTTGTCAGAGCTGTTTCTCAGTGTGTACTTATTCAAATTCAATGATGTAAAACTTGTTGGATTGAACTTACTGTCTAGTATAAGCATACAAATTTTCATAATCATTGGATTCTTAAATCTGGAGCTATGTTCATTTTTCTGCTCACTGGTCTCAAACTGTAGCAGCCCGTGAAAATCGGGATGATGTCATCACTTGTTAAAACTGATTCTCAGTGTATGGTTCATTATTTTTTATGAGATTACTCTTGAAAGTTAGCTCTTTAAGTGAACTAGAGTTCCCCAAGAGGAATTAAGCTAATTGTTGCTGTGCTCAGAGAATTATTCAAAACAGTGGACAGGTGTATGAACCAAAATAGCAAGTTTTTCACCTCTGAGCTAACTCCAACTTATCTATTTTGATCTATCTTTTTGAGAGTGATCTTCCAAGGTACATAGGGTGTCTAATACATCCATTGGAAAGCTAAAAGGGCCCACCATATACTCTTGGAGTTCATTTGGCTGGTGTAGATCAAGGATTTTGCAACACCTCTTCATCTTCAAGCACATACCTATCCATCTCTTCACAAGATAGTCCAAAACAGGTGGGTGTACAAGACCAAAAGGAATGCAGATGGCGGCTGGCAAGGTATAAGGCTAGACTAGTAGCCAAAGACTTTAAACAGACACAAGGGGTGGATTATGAGGAGAATTTCAGCCCTATGGCAAACAAGGCTACCAATAGATTTCTCATAGACCTATGTGCAGCAAGGAGGTGGCCTATCTACTAGATGGACATAAAGAATGCTTTCTTGAATGGTAAGTTACAAGAAGAGGTGTTCATGGAGCAACCTCAAGGGTGTTCCTACCTATGTTTGCAGGCTGAAGAAGGCCTTGTATGGCCTAAAGCAAGCCCCAAGGCTCGGAATCATAGGCTAGTGGATTTCTTGAAGAGATGCGGTTTCTCTCCAAGTTGTGCAGATCCATCCTTGTATATGTTTGATATGCATATATGTAGATGATCTTCTTGTGACAGGTGATGATGACAAGATATGTTTGATATGCATATATGTAGATGATCTTCTTGCGATAGGTGATGATGATGCAAGGATAAGGACCATAAAAGAGAAGCTTGGTTGAGAGTTACAAATCTCAGATTTAGGTGTGCTAAAGTACTTTCTTGGCATTGAGGTGATCTATGGGAAGGAAGGTATCTATCTCTCCCAAAAGAAGTATCTTCTAGATGTGTTGTTTAGGTTTGGCATGATAGATTGCAAACCAATAGCATTGTGGATGATGGTAAGAAACTAGAACACCTTACACTATACAGGAGCATTGTGGGATCATTGATCTATGCTACACTCACAAGACCTTACTTGTGCTACATACTTGGAGTTCTATCTCTGTTCATGCACGCAACCACAGATACACATCTTAGTCATGCAAAGAGAGTGGTAAGGTATGTGAAGAGTACATTTTATCATGGGTTGCTATACATATATGATGAAGAACTTCAAGTAAGAGCATGGAGTGATGGAGATTGGGCAGGGAGTGTTGATGATAGAAGGCCAACTTCTCACTATGCTTTCATGATAGGTACAAAAGCAATTTCATGGATGAACAAAAAGCAGCCCTTAGTTGCATTGAGCTCAACAGAGGCTGAATATAGAGCTTTAGCCCTCACTACATGCAAAGCAATGTGGATTAAGAAGCTCTTCAAAGATCTTGGTGTATAGCTTGGACCAATTCTAGTTTATGGAGATATGTCAAGCCTACATCTTGCTAACAATCCCAAGTATCATGCAAGGATCAAGGACATTTTGGTGCAGTACCATTATGTTGAACAATTTAGCAAAGTTTTCAAAGGCGATGAGCTTGAAGGATATGGTCACTACCACCTTAAGCTTGAGGGGGAGTGTTGAAAATGTGAAATATTTCGCCTTTAGGTGTATAAGGGGGTTCAAACAACTTAATGTGGACAAAGTTCATGACTCAAAACACTTAGGGTGGTCTCAAGGTCGGGCAAGGAAGTCCTAAGGTGGAGGAAAAGTGGGGAGAGGCATACAAAATCTATAAAAGGAGGTGAGAGTCATCAAATGCATGGAAGTCTTGTAGATCATTGTATACCAAGAGACATATACTTAAGGAGGCTCAAGGAGAGAATCATTGAGGGCTCACGGAGTTGAAATCTAGTTGTTCAAGCTAGGGAAAATGCAAAGGAGGTTGTTACATGCACAGAGGAGCAAGGAGGAGCCATCAAGCCCACACTCCCTCTAGTTTCTTATAGGTATAGACATAGTCTACTTATAATAATTGTAACTCTTTATGTACATATCCAATTCAAGAGATTTAAAGTGCATTTTGTAGCATATATATGTTTCTTATGTTAGTTAAGAGGAATTCTTGAAATCAATGTTATGTGGAGAGAAATTGGTGTATCTCTATAACCCTACTTTTTGCATATCTTACATCTCTGCATAGTTTACTTTGTGCAGAGGTTTTGGCATTTGAGGTGTTCTATAGCTTGGTGGAGAGCTTTTAAACCATACTAAGTGTGGCTAAAAGATTAGGTGATTTGAATTAGTGTAAGGTAGGTGGATTAGAGTTTTTCTACAAGGTAGCAAAAAAGGTGTATGAAGGGACCTAGTCATTTCACTCCTAGTGTGCAAATATGAGGGATTAAAATTCCATGAGTAATATGTTTGGTTGCCCCACTATCAAAGTACTAAACATCTAATTCTACTAAAGACATATAGTATTCATGAGAAGATGGGTCATAACTGAAAGTAGTAGTAAATGCCCATTCTTCATTTTGCATAGGGTTTGTAGGCTTTGATTAGAGTGTAGAGGCCTTTATAAAAACCACTCTAGCCTCTTTTTTCTTTGCCTCTTTTGCAACCAATTTTGGACAACTCTTTATGAAATGATCATTTACTTTATAGTCTTTACAAAAGAATTTCTACTTTTCTATTTTCTTTTGGTCTTTGTAACCCTTCTTTGATTATGTAGAATTAGTAGATTTTTGCTTACTAGTAGGTGAGATCCATTTACCTTTGCCCTTCAGACTATCCAGGAAAGCTTGATCTGCAACATGCATAATGGAACTCTTCTACCTAGACTAACCTTCTTGCAATAGAATAAAGACTAACTCCTAAAATGTTAAGGCATGTGGATTACCTTTTATCATAAATCGAAGAGTAGAAGCAAAACTTTGATATGAATTTGGAAGACCATTCAGAACAGTCTACACAAGTGAACTGTCTAGCCAGACTTCATTAGTAGAAATCAATTGCTCCTTCAAATCTTTGAGCTTTTTCAAAAAACTATCCATGGAATTTCCTTCATTCATGTGCTCACTCTCCAACTGTTTTTGGAGGTAAGTAACACACGCTTCATTCCTTGTTTGGTTTTAAGTGGTAAGTGTATCCCAAGCATCCTTTGTTATTTTGGAGGAGAGAATATAAGGAATAATGGCATGTTTGATAGAAAAGTCCATCAATGCATGTGCTCTAGCATATCTGCAATGAAGTTTCTCTACAATAGGTGTAGCAAGAACCGCATCACGAATAGGAACCCGAAGAACATCATCTTCAATACCATCTGCATCACCTTTAATAAATGTATTTGCTGATGTAGTATGGACAACCAAAACCTGTATATATGTTTGGCACAAAAAGACAAAATTGCCTACAGAAGCACTATGATAGTGTGTACAAAGGTCAAAACGAGCTCAGAGCACGATTTTGACACCACAAAGTGAAGTTTCTTTTTTAACTCCTAATCTCCATGAGTATGCTCACCACTTTTTGTGCGATTTTGAGATTGTGATTGGAGAAGTGTTCACGAGATGAAGTGGTGACCTGCTCTGATATGGATTGTTGGAGTTTGAGGTGTGCAAAAGCATGCAAACAACACAAGGAAGAAGAAGCTTGGAGCACAACACATAATACTAAATGTATTACCAAGACATTTTACAAAGATATGTGACCTATTAGAGTTATAAGCATATATACAAGCCGTGGGATAAATCTCCTAAAGAGGGAAAAAAGTGCCCTAGCAGTCCTAGTGGGTCCACACTATAAAAAAGAGATGGTGGATGCAATCAGAAGATGAGTTGGTGTTACTACAACCAGCTTCACACCAGCTAACTGAGACTTCAGAGTTGGTTAGTAGACCCTTTGAGCTTCCTAAATCCACAAAAAAATCACCCAAGTGTTTTGGAATAAGTATCTCAAAAGTTTGAGTCAAGACAGACTAGCTGCAAAATGACTAGCTCCCAAAACTTGCTATTTTTGTACATACACCTACTGGAAAACATGAACACTACTCTAAACCTGGTAGGAACTAGAAAAATTCATTTTGGAAATAGAAAATAGATTTATATAGCTTGCTAATCCAAGATAAAACCCTTCAATTGATCAACTGAGCACTGAGAACAAGATTTATCAACATTTGGAACACTCCTGCCATTTTCTAGGCTCTGCAGAGATTTGACTAGTGAGTAGAAAAACAAATATTTCTCACAAATGGTAAATTCAATGATCATGAAATTTTGTGAGCATAAACTAGAAGTAGAGAGACATCCAATCCACGTTACAAATCTGAAAACGGTTATGTATAGCCCGAGCTATGAGCTTGTAAATTTACTATTCTGAGTGAGTATAGTAGAGAATACAACAGAGAAGAAGTAAATGATGAATGTATAGATTCACATATAATTACAACCACATTGGCAATGAAAACTTGCACAATGGGAGTAGAATGATAGAGCTATGGATTAAGCTCTTCAATCTCTACAAATGAACATGACATGGGCACAAAGCAAGCTCTCTAATGGCGACTTCCTTCTTGCACTTTTTATAGCTACTTTTGGAGGTAGTTTTGAATTTGAATTCAAATAGCTTCACCTAAAAGTGATGATAAGAAAGGAAATATTCTCTCAGCTGATGGATTCACGGTTTTAGGTAGTTAGAGCCACAAATTTCCTTTTTACATCATGGATGACGTAAGACATTCTTTCTTTCACAATTACAACAGATATTGTACTTGAGCCTCCTTAACCAACACTTTCTCTTTGTTCTAGTGATAGTGAATCTCTATGCATTTCCTCTTAGCATGGGCCATCCATGAGATGACGTTCTTGCATGCCACCATTTTTGCATATCCACTTGTGCTCCTATCTTCTTTAGATCTAGCACAATCAACCTTAGTGTATACTTTCACCTACAAATCATCTCCAAAAAGATAGAAAAGACATTTATTCGATGTTCATTTGTGATATCTAAGCACTCTTTTGACTGCTTGGAAGTGGGGAACTCTAGGTATGTGCACGAATTGAGATAATGCATAAAATCTATATTCTAGGTGAGGTCTTGTTCTTGTGGCATAATTCAATGATCTCACTAGAGACCTATATAATAGTGCATCTTCAAAACATCCAAAATGCATTTCCTTTGTATGAACCATATACCATTGTCTTTCTAGATGACTTCAATACCTATAAAGTATCTTAGATGTTCAAGGTTTGAGATCTTGAACTCATTAGTATTCTCTTGATATCCTTGATTCCTTCTTCATGATTGCCTATAATGATCAAGTCATCCACATACACAAACAAGTAGACAAATGCATCACCTTCTCTGTCATAGAATAATTAAGGATCAACCTTGCTCTATTTGCATCCACAACTGATCAAATAGCATACAAGTTTTTGATTCCATGCCCTTGGGGCTTGCTTGAGACCTAGAGTCCCTTCTTTAACCTATAAACGTAATCAATTTTGGTTGTGTCTTCAAACCCTAATGGTTGATCCATATAGACAACCTCTTTTAAGTCTCCATTTAGGAAAGAATTCTTCACATCTAATTGATACATCTTCCCACTCTTGCTAGCTTCAATCCCAATGGGTGTCCTGATAGTGGTCTTTATTGCTACAAGGCTAAGTGTCTCCTCATAATATATACCATGTGTGTGAGAAAAGACTTTGGGTAAAATTCTTTTTATACCTAGGAAATCTACCATCTAAGTGCTTCTTTATCTTTTATACCCACTTATTTCCAATTACCTTCATGTCTTTCTTTCTTGGCACTACTTGTCAAGAGAGAGAAGATAATGAAGAGATCTCTCATACACTCTCACACACAAGGAAAGGAGCACACAAAGATTGAGTCAAGGAAGAATAATCCTCTACTACTTCTTCTATTACATAAAGAGAAGATACAAGAATTACCTGATAAAAATAATACAATCAATACAAAACAAAGAGTAGTACATAAAGAAATTCATAATGTCCACAAATCAATGAGTTGGCAAGAAACAAATGTTTCATCACTCTAGATAGATAAATTTGGTAAAGATCGCTAGAGGGATCCCTAGTGTATATTGACAAAACCACTATACATATCAAAGAACTGAAAAGTGGTACATGTCATCCTTGATCATCACATGTTGAGCTTGATATCTCACCACTCCCCCTCAAGACCAAAGTCGTGTCCTATAATCCAAGCATCTGTGAAGAGAGATGGTGGATGCAATCCAAAGATGAGTAGCTGCTGCTACAACCAGCTTCACACCAGCCAACTGAGACTTCAGAGTTGATTAGTAGACCCTTTGAGCTTCCTAAATCCACCAAAATATCAGCCAAGTACTTTGGAACATGTATCCCAAAAGTTTAAGTCAAGATAGACTAGTTGCAAGATGACTAGCTCCCAAAACTTGCTATTTTTGGACATACACCTACTGGAAAAAATGAACAGTGCTCTCAACCTCGTAGGATTTAGATAAATTCCTTTTGGGCATAGCAAATAAACTTAGCAAGCTTCCAAATCCAAGTTAAAACACTTGAAATGATGGACTGAGCACTGAGAAGAAGATTCATCAATTTCTCAAACATGCCCACCATTCTCGGGGCTCTACAGAGATAGACCAGTGAGTAGTAAAATGCATATATCTCTAAAGCTATGAATTCAATGACCTTGAAAATTTACATGCAGAAATATGAGAGTAAGAGCTATCCAACGCATATTAAAACACTGAACAATGGTGAGCAGAACTCGAGATATGACCTTCTGAAGTTACTGCTCTGAGTGAGTATAGCAGAGAACAAAACAGAGAAGTAGATGTTGATAAGTGTATAGATTCACATATGATTACAACGACATTGGCTATGAATATTTGCACAATGGGAGTAGAATGATAGAGCTATGGAGCAAGCTCTTCAATCTCTACAAAATGACATGAAGTGGTCAGGTACAAGGCTTGCTAATTGCCTCCTCCTTCTTGCTCTTTTTATAGCTATTCTTGGAGGGAGTTTTGAATTCGAATTCAAATGGCTCCACCTAAAAGTGATCCCCAAAGTTAGGAGATATTACCAAAAATTTGTGGTTTTAGGTAGTTAGAGCCACGAGTTTGCTTTTACATCATGGATGAGATAAGCCATCTTTTTCCTTTTTCCTTTTTTCAATTACAAGAGATAAAATGTACTCTTTTACAAGAGGTGTTCACATGACTACACATGTGACTTACAAATGATCATAGTATCAAGCATATCAAGCATGTAGGCTTGGGTAAAATGCACCAAAAGCTCCCCCTCAAGCCTTACATGCTTGGCCTCCAAATAAGTCTTCAATTGTCCTTGATTTCCTACAATCCAATCATCAACTTGAATCTACTTAACTTTGTACGATCAAGAGCTTTAGTCAACATGTCTGCACATTGCATATCTTGCTCATAAGCTTCTCCCTTAAATAATGGTAGTGGACTTCAATATGCTTGGTTCTAGCATGGTATACCGGATTAGCTGCTAGATGTAGTGAGCTTGTGCTGTCACCAAAAATGTGAGGTGTTGAACAATGACGTCCAAGATCTGTGTACAAAGAATTTAACCACATGATTTCTTGAGTTGCATTAGCCAAACCTCTATATTCGGCTTCGGTAGAAGATAATGCCACGGTTGGTTGCTTCTTCAATGACCAAGAAATGAGTTTTGAACCTGCAAATGATATATACCCGGATGTGCTTCTTCTATCATCTCTAGATCCGGCCCAATCTGCATCCGAGTAGACCTTTAGCTCAATATCTAAAGTAAATGAATAAAACAAACCTTCTTTCATGGTCCCCTTTAGGTACATGAGGACTCTCTTGGCCGCTTCCATATGTGGTCTTCTCGGCTTATGCATAAACTGACTTAATATGCTAACACTATAGCATATATCCACCCTTGTGAGAGTTGCATAATTCAAACTTCCAACCAAGCTTTGATAGCTTGTGCTGTCTTCAATTGGCTCTCCTTCATAAGCACTAAGCTTATGATTTTGCTCCATAGGTGTACCTGCACACTTGGTATTTTCCATCTTGAATTTGATGAGCATGTCATGCACATACTTCCTTTGTGTGATGTATATACGTGAATGTGTGTAGATGAACTCCAATCCAAGAAAATAAGTGAGTGGTCCGAGGTCACTTATTTTGAACTCTTCCTTCATTTGACTCTTTACTTGTTTGATTCCTTCAAGATCATTGCCTGTGATAATAATATCATCAACATACACACATAAATAGATCACTTCAGATCCATTCCTCTTTATGAACAAAGAGGTATCCGCCTTGCTAGCTTTGAATCCTTGGTCCTCCAAATAAGTCACCAATCTGAAATTCCAAGCTCTTGGAGCTTGCTTCAATCCATACAAAGCTTTCTTTAGTTTACATACATAGTTAGGATGATGTGCATCCTCATATCCAGGAGGTTGTGCCATATACACTTCCTCAGAAATCCATCCATTCAAGAAAGCATTCTTTACATCAAGTTGATAGAGATTCCAATTTCTAGATGCAGCAAGACTAATGAGAACCCTAATTGTAGGCATTTTTGCAACAGGAGAGAAAGTCTACTCATAATCAATACCATGAGTTTGAGCAAACCCTTTAGCAACTAACCTTGCTTTGTGTCTATTTATACTTCCATCTAGATTCCTCTTGATTTTGTATATCCATCGAGATCCAATTACCTTCATAGATGGCTTGTTAGGTACAAGCTCCCAAGTGTCATTCTCCTTCAAGGCTTCCATTTCTTCATCCATAGCATCTCTCCAAGCTTTCTTGCTTTGTGCTTCTTCGAATGTGGTAGGTTCTTCATTGGTTGAATCCTTTGCAATGTAGATTGAGTGCTTGGTGACCAAAGAAGTATCATAACCAAACCTCTCAGGTTTCTTCTTCTCCCTTGAAGACCTTCTAAGTGGTTGATGTGAGCTCTCGGGTCCATATGTAGCATCCTGTATCTTTGCTTTACCTTTGTTCTTCCATAGCTTTAGCCTTTCCAAGTCTTCTAGGTCAATGTCCAAATCACTTTCTTCAATCTGCTTTGGCTCCTTTGGTTGAAGTGATGGAAAATCTTCATCCAAGTCATATGGTAGCTTCACTTTCCTGTCATCATCAAACCATGATTTGTTTTCATTAGAAATTACATCTCTACTCACAGAAAATCCTTTATTGGTTGGATTGTACAATCTATATCCTTTTTGGTTTTGATCATAACCAATGAATACACACTTCTCTGCCTTGGGATCCAATTGCCCTCTTACTTGAGAAGGAATGAGCATAGGCTACGCATCCAAAGATTTTACAATGCTCTAGACTAGGTCTTCTTCCATTCCACACTTCATATGGAGTGGTTCCATCTAGTGACTTAGATGGAAGTCTATTTATGAGATATGTGGCTATAGACACAGCCTCTGCCCATAGGTAGTTTGGCAATCCCTTTTCGTTGAGCATGGACCTTGCAGCTTTGCCAATAGCTCTGTTTCTCCTCTCCGCTACACCATTGAGTTCGGGTGTATACCTTGTAGTGACTTCCCTTTTAATGCGTCTTTCATGCAAGAAGGCATCAAATTCAGAAGAGAAGTATTCTCCTCCACCATCAGATCTCAGTCTTTTCAAAGTCCTACCTGTTTGGTTTTCAACAAGAGCAATATACTTCTTAAAGCAATTAAACACTTCATCCTTTTGCTTCATGAAAAACAGAATGGTGCACCTGCTACAATCATCTATGAAAGACACATAATATCTTGAGCCTGATATAGATGGCTCCTTACTTGAACCCCACACATCCGTGTGCACTAGATCCAAAGGATTTTGATACATATATCCTTTCTTATTGAAAGGTTGTCTATGAGCCTTGCTGAGTTGACAAGCTTCACACTTATAAATCATGTGTTTCCTTGTGATATTAGGCAAACCAAGTACACTTTGGTCCCTGCAAATCTGTTTGAGTGTCCTCTCACCAATGTGAGCAAGCCTTTTGTGCCATATCTCCAACTCTGTTAGAGTTTGAGATCCAGAGCTAAACAAAGCTATGTTCTTTGTATCTTCCACTTCAAAAGTGAAAAGCCTTCCTGTCTTTTCTCCTTTGGCAATCCTTCGAAAGCCTTGCCTTGGGTCTTCAACATATGCTCCAAATCGGTTGAATCTAACCTGCAATCCTTTTTCAACAATCTGACCAACACTTATTTAATTTTTGGTAATTGTAGGGACATACAAGACTTTGCTTAAGAGGTTCATATTCCCATCTGATGTCTTCACATTACCTATCTTCTCCACTGAGTGCTTTGTGTCATCTCCTATCTGCACTTCATGCTTGTTATGAGGATCTTCCAAATCAGAAAGTAAAGCCACATTTCCTGCTACATGGTTTGAGCATCCCAAATCAATGTAAAATATGTGATCATCATCCTTACCCTTCTTCACTGATAGATTCATAATCAATAATGAATCTTCTTGAATTTGTTCCTCTCCATAGTTATTGTAATCTCTTCTTCCTCTATGGCCACTTTGATAGTTGTTGTTGTTGTAATGGTTGTTGTAGTAGTTGTTGTTGTAGCCTCCATTGTACCTGCCTCTATTTGATCCATAGCCACCTCTATTGAATCCTCTTCCTCTTGAGTTCCTCGGGTTCCTGAAACATTCTTCAGTAGTATGGTTAGATAAGCCACATATATTGCAAGGTTGAGATGATTGGAATCTCCCCCTGCCTTGCTTTCCACCTCTCCCTCTTCCTCTAGCTCTTCTTCTACCTGCAAAGTTTGCTTGGAAAGAGCTACCTTCATCTTCATTCTTCCTATTCTTTGACTTTTCCTTGACCTTAGCTTTATCAGAATATAAGGCAAAAGTTTGATTACCTCTTGAGGACTCACCACCTTTGCTAATCTTTGCTTCATGAGTGAAGATTTGGCCCATGATTGTGTTGAGGTGGGGTACATGCATATCCATGTATAAATCCATGGCTGTTGTGAATGACTCCCACTTGTCGTCTGCTTTGATTCCATTTATGATTTGTGTAGTGATTTGCTCCTCTTCAATTACCTCTCCAATGCTTCCAAGTTGGTTGAAAATCTCCTTCATCTTTGTGACATAATCAATCACATTTTGCTTCGGGCGTTTGTTCATTGTTGTGAACTCCATCCACAATTGGTTCTTCCTTGCTCGAGTGTTGGAAGAGAAGAAAGATGCAAGTGCATTACAGGTCTCTCTTGATGTCTTGCATCCCTTGACATGAGGTAAAAGAAAATCAGAGATTGAGTTTAGAATATAGGACCTTGCAAGTGCATCCTTCGAACACCAATTCAAAAGTCCTTCCACTTCTTCATGTGATGGTTGCCCTTTGTTCCTCATGGTTGGCATTGCTTCATCTCCGGATATGAATCCATATAGATTCCTCCCTTGAAGGTAAGCCTCCATCCTTAGAGACCATGCCGGGTAGTTCTTTCGATCCAATTTGTCAATTGTTGATGGAAATCCATCTCTCATGTTGCTTGACTATGCTCTGATACCACTGTGAAGAGAGATGGTGGATGCAATCCAAAGATGAGTAGGTGGTGCTACAACCAGCTTCACACCAACCAACTGAGACTTCAGAGTTGATTAGTAGACCCTTTCAGCTTCTTAAATCGACCAAAATATCAGCCAAGTACTTTGGAACATGTATCCCAAAAGTTTAAGTCAAGACAAACTAGTTGCAAGATGACTAGCTCCCAAAACTTGCTATTTTTGGACATACACCTGCTGGAAAAAATGAACACTGCTCTCAACCTCGTAGGAATTAGATAAATTCCTTTTGGGCATAGCAAATAGACTTAGCAAGCTTCCCAATCCAAGTTAAAACACTTCAAATGATGGATTGATCACTGAGAAGAAGATTCATCAATGTCTCGAACATGCCCACCATTCTCGGGGCTCTCTAGAGATAGACCAGTGAGTAGTAAAATGCAAATATCTCTAAACCTGTAAATTCAATGACCTTGAAAATGTATATTCAGAAAGAAGACAATAAGAGCTATCTAACACACATTAAAACAGTGAAAAATATTGAGTAGAACGTGAGATATGACCTTCTGAAGTTACTGCTCTGAGTGAGTATAACAGAGAACAAAACAGAGAAGTAGATGATGATAAATGTATATATTCACGTATGATTACAACCACATTGGCAATGAATATTTGCACAATGGGATTAGAATGATAGAGCTATGGAGTAAGCTCTTCAATCTCTACAAAATGACATGAAGTGGTCACGTACAAGGCTTCCTAATCGCCTCTTCCTTCTTGCTCTTTTTATAGCTATTCTTGGAGGGAGTTTTGAATTCGAATTCCAATGGCTCCACCCAAAAGTGATCCCCAAAGTTAGGAGATATTCCCTCAGCTCAAGAATTCGTGGTTTTAGGTAGTTAGAGCCACAAGTTTTCTTTTACATCATGGATGAGATAAGCCATCTTTTTCCTTTTTCCTTTTTTCAATTGCAAGAGATAAAATGTACTCTTTTACAAGAGGTGTTCACATGACTACACATGTGACCTACAAATCATCATAGTATCAAGCATATCAAGCATGTAGGATTGGGTAAAATGCACCAACAGCTCCCCCTCAAGCCTAACATGCTTGGCCTCCAAATAAGTCTTCAATTGTCCTTGATTTCTTGCAAGCCAAACATCAACTTGAATCTACTTAACTTTGTACCATCAAGAGCTTTAGTCAACATGTCTGCACATTGCATATCTGTAGAGACATAGGATAGTTGAATATCCTTGCTCATAAGCTTCTCGCTTACATAATGGTAGTGGACTTCAATATTCTTGGTTCTAGCATGGTATACCGGATTAGCTGCTAGATGTAGTGAGCTTGTGTTGTCACCAAAAATGTGAGGTGTTGAATAATGAAGTCCAAGATCTGTGTACAAAGACTTTAACCACATGATTTCTTGAGTTGCATTAGCCAAACCTCTATATTCGGCTTTGGTAGAAGATAATGCCACGGTTGGTTGCTTCTTCAATGACCAAGAAATGATTTTTGAACCTGCAAATGATATATACCCGGATGTGCTTCTTCTATCATCTCTAGATCCGGCCCAATCTGCATCTGAGTAGACCTTTAGCTCAATATCTGAAGTAAATGAATAAAACAAACCTTCATTCATGGTCCCCTTTAGGTACTTGAGGACTCTCTTGGCTGCTTCCATATGTGGTCTTCTCGGCTTATGCATAAACTGACTCAATATGCTAACACTATAGCATATATCCACCCTTGTGAGAGTTTCATAATTCAAACTTCCAACCAAGCTTTTATAGCTTGTGATGTCTTCAATTGGCTCTCCTTCATAAGCACTAAGCTTATGATTTTGCTCCATAGGTGTACCTGCACACTTGGTATTTTCCATCTTGAATTTGATGAGCATGTCATGCACATACTTCCTTTGTGTGATGTATATACCTGAACGTGTGTAGATCAACTCCAATCCAAGAAAATAAGTGAGTGGTCCGAGGTCACTTATTTTAAACTCCTCCTTCATTTGACTCTTTACCTGTTTGATTCCTTCAAGATCATTGCCTGTGATAATAAAATCATCAACATATACACATAAATAGATCACTTCAAATCCATTCCCTCTTTATGAACAAAGAGGTATCCGCCTTGCTAGCTTTGAATCCTTGGTCCTGTAAATAAGTCACCAATCTGAAATTCCAAGCTCTTGGAGCTTGCTTCAATCCATACAAAGCTTTCTTTAGTTTACATACATAGTTAGGATGATGTGCATCCTCATATCCAGGAGGTTGTGCCATATACACTTCCTCAGAAATCCATCCATTCAAGAAAGCATTCTTTACATCAAGTTGATAGAGATTCCAATTTCTAGATGCAGCAAGACTAATGAGAACCCTAATTGTAGGCATTTTTGCAACATGAGAGAAAGTCTCTCATAATCAATACCATGGGTTTGAGCAAACCCTTTAGCAACTAACCTTGCTTTGTGTCTATTTATACTTCCATCTGGATTCCTCTTGATTTTGTATATCCATCGAGATCCAATTACCTTCATAGATGGCTTGTTAGGTACAAGCTCCCAAGTGTCATTCTCCTTCAAGGCTTCCATTTCTTCATCCATTGCATCTCTCCAAGCTTTCTTGCTTTGTGCTTCTTCGAATGTGGTAGGTTCTTCATTGGTTGAATCCTTTGCAATGTAGATTGAGTGCTTGGTGACCAAAGAAGTATCATAACCAAACCTCTCAGTTTTCTTCTTCTCCCTTGAAGACCTTCTAAGTGGTTGATGTGAGCTCTCAGGTCCATATGTAGCATCATGTATCTTTGCTTTACCGATGTTCTTCCATAGCTTTAGCCTTTCCAAGTCTTCTAGGTCAATGTCCGAATCACTTTCTTCAATCTGCTTTGGCTCCTTTGGTTGAAGTGATGGAAAATCTTCATCCAAGTCATATGGCAGCTTCACTTTCCTGTCATCATCAAACCATGATTTGTTTTCATCAGAAATTACATCTCTACTCACAAAAAATCCCTTATTGGTTGGATTGTACAATCTATATCCTTTTTGGTTTTGATCATAACCAATGAATACACACTTCTCTACCTTGGGATCCAATTTCCCTCTTACTTGAGAAGGAATGTGAGCATAGGCTACGCATCCAAAGATGTTACAATGCTCTAGACTAGGTCTTCTTCCATTCCACACTTCATATGGAGTGGTTCCATCTAGTGACTTAGATGGAAGTCTATTTATGAGATATGTGGCTATAGACACAGCCTCTGCCCATAGGTAGTTTGGCAATCCCTTTTCGTTAAGCATGGACCTTACAGCTTTGCCAATAGCTCTGTTTCTCCTCTCTGCTACACCATTGAGTTCGGGTGTATACCTTGTAGTGACTTCCCTTTTAATGCCTCTTTCATGCAAGAAGGCATCAAATTCAGAAGAGAAGTATTCTCCTCCACCATCTGATCTGAGTCTTTTCAAAGTCCTACCTGTTTGGTTTTCAACAAGAGAAATATACTTCTTAAATTAATTAAACACTTCATCCTTGTGCTTTATGAAAAACAGAATGGTACATCTACTACAATCATCTATGAAAGACACATAATATCTTGAGCCTGATATAGATGGCCCCTTACTTGGACCCCACACATCCATGTGCACTAGATCCAAAGGATTTTGATACATATATCCTTTCTTATTGAAAGGTTGTCTATGAGCCTTGCTGAGTTGACAAGCTTCACACTTATAAATCATGTGTTGCCTTGTGATATTAGGCAAACCAAGTACACTTTGGTCCCTGCAAATCTGTTTGAGTGTCCTCTCACCAATGTGAGCAAGCCTTTTGTGCCATATCTCCAACTCTGTTAGAGTTTGAGATCCAGAGCTAAACAAAGCTATGTTCTTTGTATCTTCCACTTCAAAAGTGAAAAGCCTTCCTGTCTTTTCTCCTTTGGCAATCCTTCGAAAGCCTTGCCTTGGGTCTTCAACATATGCTCCAAATCGGTTGAATCTAACCTGCAATCCTTTTTCAACAATCTGTCCAACACTTATTAAATTTTTGGTAATTGTAGGGACATACAAGACTTCGCTTAAGAGGTTCATATTCCCATCTGATGTCTTCACATTACCTTTCTTCTCCACTGAGTGCTTTGTGTCATCTCGTGTCTGCACTTCATGCTTGTTATGAGGATCTTCCAAATCAGAAAGTAAAGTCACATTTCTTGCTACATGGTTTGAGCATCCCGAATCAATGTAAAATATGTGATCAACATCCTTACCCTTCTTCACTGATAGATTCATAATCAATAATGAATCTTCTTGAATTTGGTCCTCTACATAGTTATTGTAATCTCTTCTTCCTCTATGGCCACTTTGGTAGTTGTTGTTGTTGTAATTGTTGTTGTAGTAGTTGTTGTTGTAGCCTCCATTGTACCTGCCTCTATTTGATCCATAGCCACCTCTATTGAATCCTCTTCCTCTTGAGTTCCTTGGGTTCTTGAAACATTCTTCATTTGTATGGTTAGATAAGCCACATATATTGCAAGGTTGAGATTATCGGAATCTCCCCCTGCCTTGCTTTCCACCTCTGCCTCTTCCTCTAGCTCTTGTTCTACCTGCAAAGTTTGCTTGGAAAGAGCTACCTTCATCTTCATTCTTCCTATCCTTTGACTTGTCCTTGACCTTAGCTTTATCAGAATATAAGGTAGAAGTTTGATTACCTCTTGAGGACTCACCACCTTTGCTAATCTTTGCTTCATGAGTGAAGAGTTGGCCCATGAGTGTGTTGAGGTCGGGTACATGCATATCCATGTATAAATCCATGGCTGTTGTGAATGACTTCCACTTGTCGTCTGCTTTGATTCCATTTATGATTTGTCTAATGATTTGCTCCTCTTCAATTACCTCTCCAATGCTTTCAAGTTGGTCGGAAATCTCCTTCATCTTTGTGACATAATCATTCACATTTTGCTTCGGGCTTTTCTTCATTGTTGTGAACTCCATGCACAATTGGTTCTTCCTTGCTCGAGTGTTGGAAGAGAAGAAAGAAGCAAGTGCATTCCAGGTCTCTCTTGATGTATTGCATCCCTTGACATGAGGTAAAAGAAAATCAGAGATTGAGTTTAGAATATAGGACCTTGCAAGTGCATCCTTCGAATACCAATTCGAAAGTCCTTCCACTTCTTCATGTGATGGTTGCCCTTTGTTCCTCATGGTTGGCATTGCTTCATCTCTGGATATGAATCCATATAGATTCCTCCCTTGAAGGTAAGCCTCCATCCTTAGAGACCATGCCGGGTAGTTGTTTCAATCCAATTTGTCAATTGTTGATGGAAATCCATCTCCCATGTTGCTTGACTATGCTCTGATACATTGTGAAGGGAGATGGTGGATGCAATCCAAAGATGAGTAGGTGCTGCTACAACCAGCTTCACACCAGCCAACTGAGACTTCAGAGTTGATTAGTAGACCCTTTGAGCTTCCTAAATCCACCAAAATATCAGCCAAGTACTTTGGAACATGTATCCCAAAAGTTTAAGTCAAGGTAGACTAGTTGCAAGATGACTAGCTCCCAAAACTTGCTACTTTTCGACATACACCTACTGGAAAAAATGAACAGTGCTCTCAACCTAGTAGGATTTAGATAAATTCCTTTTGGGCATAGCAAATAGACTTAGCAAGCTTCCCAATCCAAGTTAAAACATTTAAAATGATGGACTGAGCACTGAGAAGAAGATTCATCAATTTCTCAAACATGCCCACCATTCTCGGGGCTTTGCAGAGATAGACCAGTGAGTAGTAAAATGCAGGTATCTCTAAACCTCTAAATCCAATGACCTTGAAAATGTATATGCAAAAATAAGACAGTAAGAGCTATCTAACGCACATTAAACACTGAAAAAGATTGAGTATAACGCGAGATATGACCTTCTGAAGTTACTGCTCTGAGTGAGTATAGCAGAGAACAAAATAGAGAAGTAGATGATGATAAATGTATAGATTCACATATGATTACAACCACATTGGCAATGAATATTTGCACAATGGGAGTAGAATGATAGAGCTATGGAGTAAGCTCTTCAATCTCTACAAAATGACATGAAGTGGTCACGTACAAGGCTTGCTAATCGCCTCTTCCTTCTTTCTCTTTTTATAGCTATTCTTGGAGGGAGTTTTGAATTTGAATTCCAATGGCTCCACCTAAAAGTGATCCCCAAAGTTAAGAGATATTCCCTCAACTCAAAAATCGTGGTTTTAGGTAGTTAGAGCCACGAGTTTGCTTTTACATCATGGATGAGATAAGCCATCTTTTTCCTTTTTCCTTTTTTCAATTACAAGAGATAAAATGTACTCTTTTACAAGAGGTGTTCACATGACTACACATGTGACTTACAAATGATCATGGTATCAAGCATATCAAGCATGTAGGCTTGGGTAAAATGCACCAACAGCATCTTCCAAAACGTCTTCAAATTCTTTGTACTAAGTGCTTTAGTGAAGATATCAAGAACCTGCTCATTGGTCCTCAAATAAAAAAGATCAATACTAGTTGCTAATAACTTCTCCTTAATGAAGTGATAGTGTACCTCGATATGCTTCTAGCATGAACAATAGGATTTTGTGCTAACTATATGTTGCTAAGATTATCACAATAAATGATGATAGGCTTCTTCATTTCTACACCTAAACCTGCAAGTAGCATCTCTAGCCATGATGCCTCACATAGTGCCATTGCAACACCTCTGTTGCTCTAGCACAATGGTGAGAACCACGTTAAGAAGCTTCACCTCCTTAATGTCAATCCGCGGAAGAGATAGGAGTGATATGAAGATCATGAATGTGAGATGAAGTGAGAGTGAAGGTGAGAAGCATAGAAATGCACACACACATGCACACACACTACGAAGAGACAAGCAAGACACAATGGAAGGTGGGAAATTAGCTCTATTACCCAAGAACACTATTACAAGCTCAAAATAGCTCTAAGCTCACACTAGCCAACACTAACCAACCTCAAAAATGAGCTCTCTAGCTCTTTTTATAGTTTCTAGACTAGTTTTGACCGGTTTCACATCTAGTGACCGGCATAGTTAAAAATTAGGTCCTAGATGCTATTTGGAAGGGTAAACGGTGTCTAAAAATAACGAAAATTGGTACGCGCATTCTACCTAAGCTCCTCAAGCTCGAGGACTCCTTGGCTTGCACAAAATGGAGCTATGGATTACAAAATGGGATTTTCTATGTTACATATGTTACAATAGTGATAAAAATCACTGTTGGAGGTTTTTAGAAAGTATTTGAAAACATAATTCTTTGAAAAACGATTGGACTGGCTCCCTACTCTGTCGTTACATGCTTCCGTGTCGTCTGTGCCTCTGGCTGCTTCCAACACCCCCCTCCCTCTCGCTTCTGTCGTCCCTGATAGAACCTTGTTGTGAGGTCTGCCGGATATAGTTCTGTAGGAGGTCTTGAGCAAGGGTGTGCTTGGAGATACGAATGCCTCGGGCCAGATCTGCCTCGAGTTTCTCCCAGTCGATTGGTTGCGGTTCTTCCGATGGCGGGAGCTGATAGTGTGTGGAATAGACCATTCGTTCACAGGCAAATAATTGTAATAAATGTGTAGGCCTGCTTATGAATACCTCTGAATGGTATTCCCAGAAGCCGGTTGTGAACATCTCTTCGAATGTCTGCTTGTAGCACGCCGGTAGGTACTTTATTCTGCAGTGCTAGGCATAACACACCCGTAGCGATGGCGTTGTACTCATATCATATACCAGATCGAAATTGCCATGCTCAAAGCCCGGGGTGTTGACATGGGGTGCCTTGACGCGTCGGAAGACTTTAAAAATCATTTGCATCATGTCAAAGATTTTGACAGTCATATGCGCCGCTATATCGTCCATATGCTTTAATCTAGGGAGCCAGTGGCGAATTGTAGCCATCATGTAGCCAACAGTTGGTAACTCAATGGGTGGCTTAAAATAAGGGTAATTCAACCAGTCTTGGCACTGCTTATTGTTTTGTACCTTAATAGCAAAGGCAGTCCAGGAGCGGCATCGTGGCACTGGTCCCCAACACGGGTTATACTTCAAATGCAAAGGTGCCTTTACCCATGTACTCATCATCTCTGGATACTGCTGTAGTAAATCTTTTCGCCACTCTGGTTGATAGATCCTTCCTTTCTGTGCATCTCTCTTTCTCAATGGCTAACTGGTATTCGGCCATTAACATGAAATACGGTTTATACTGTAGCTCGTGCCCAGATATGTATCGTCGCGGGGCCAAATGAGCAAAGAATGGAGACTGTAAAATTCTTTCTTCTATCATCGCCATGGCATGTAATTGTGCCTCTACTCTCGCTGAGTGCGTTGTTCAAAGTTCCTCAATAGTCTTCATCCACGCGGGGGTCGGAAGTTCGTACGTCATCTGACCTTCGGCCGTGACGCATCCGCCTGGGATGGGTTGTGGCTCGTACGCTTCTTCAAACGTTTCCTCCACCGGGATGGTGACTGTTTCTTCCTCAGCTGGAAGCTCAGGTGGGGAATCTGGACTTGGTGGTGCTTCATATACTGCGATCCTTGATTCAAGGTGTGATACCTGGACCCGTAATGCGTTGAGTTCCTCTAAGATGTCAGGAGAGGGGTCCACAGGTGCTGGTATGTCTTGGTGTGCCGGTTCTCGTAACTGGAGTAATTTGTGATCTTCTTTGAGTTTCTGTAACTCCTCGTTCATGCGGTCGTATTCATCTAGTAATCTTACATGATCGTCTAGCAGCATCCTCATCGAGTCTGAAGGAATGGCTTTGAACCTGCTAGGACTGAGTGGTTGGTCTGGGTGGTCGAGCGCTGCTTCTAAGTTTTCTCGGTTCTGATCCTGTAAGCGCTGGTTTTCTTCCTTGGCGGCTGCTAGGTGTCTTCGTAGTAAGCCCATGTTTCGTGTTAGCGTTGCATTGCGGACTATCTGGGCTCTTAATAAGTTATCCAGGTCAACAGTGGCTTCCTTGGTCTTTTCTTCGCTTTCTAGTTCCAATTTGTGATAAGCCTCGCGTAATTCCTGGTAGCGGGTGTTCAGAGAGGCATTCTCAATGGACAATAAATTAAGCTGCGAGTGTAAGTCATTGGTTGTCCTCTACAGCTGCTGATAATTATCACCAAGAGATGTGAACTCATCTCTTACTTGCGTCATACACATGAACATCTGTCGGAATGCATTATCTAGAGTGGGTGATAGTATTAATGGGGTGCTAAATGAAGATGCAGTTGGTGTAGATGCAACGGGAATGGGGAATGGGGGTGGGAAGGTGGATGCTGTGGTGATTGTTGAAAATTGTGATGTTCCTAAATATGTTTGTGTTGTGAGTGAAGTGAGTGATGGTGCAGTGGGTGGTGAGATGTCCATGTCAGTGGACGTATCTAGTGCGGTGACCGTGAATATGGGTGTGATCGTGGGTGCTCTTGCTGGTGTAAATACGGGATTTACAAAGGTTGAGGAGCAATTTACAGGGGGGCTGGCTGGAGCAGCTTGGTGGAAAGGGGAAAGAGGGGTTATAGTGGGTCGGGGAGGTGAGACGGGGGAGAAGGTTAAGGGCAGTGGGAATGGAAAAAGGGGTCTTGGAGTTGTGGGGAAAGATGGAAAAGATGGATGAAGGAATGGTTTGGGTAGAAAGGTGGGTGTGGGAGGGGGTAGACTAGGGCTACTGGGTGCGGGAATTGTGGGGTGAGTGGTCGTAAAGACGATTTCTTCAACACCACCTGCGAATGAAGATGTTGTTCTGGGGGAAGGAGGGTGAAGAGGAGAGGCTGGAGGAATGGATGGTGATGGAGGAGCGGTTGGGGTGGTCTGTACTTCAGTGACTACTGAGGTATGTACAGCTGTAGCGCGGGGTGGGGAATCTACAAAGATGGTTTCCACTACCACCGAACTTTCGGGGACGAGGCGTCCCTCCCTGGCTTGTTCTGAAGATTGTGCTCCGGTTGGTACACGAATGTATTCGCCGGGCTTTGAATGTAGTCGTACTCTGCGGGGGTCAAACTGTGGTAGTGGCTTTCTTTGCAAGTACCTGAGTGCTTCGTTGGAGCCTACTGATTTGACTAACTCGCGGAATCCTTTGATGTATGCGTCTTCGAATCCGCCTGTGACAAGTTCTTGTTCTATTATTGTTTGACTCTCTTCCTCTGTCAGCTTTTTGCGTGCCCAAACTTTTTCCATAGTTCTATACAGCTTTTTGATAGCCAGTGTGTAAGCTACTGCTTCGTAAGTTTCATCTTCATGGGTACTTGTATCACCATGTGTGTCTGTTTGTTGGCCTTGGCCATCTGTCTGTTCATGCTCTTGTGATTCATATGTTCCCTGGCTAACTTCGTCGTCTCCTTCGTCGTCATCGATTGCTGTTCTTTCGTCATCAGAGCTGGGCACGATCTGTCCTTGTGGCTGATCCCTGGGTGTGGTAGGGTAGCTAGGCCTTTCAAATTCTTGAGAAAACAGTTGTCCTGAAAACTGGAACTCATTAGAGAATGCATCGGGCATCTCAAAATCAAAAGTTTGGTCCAATGGCTCTGCTTGTCCTGGTTCTAAATGCGGTATTGGAAAAGAGAAAGCTTCCGCACCAATAGTGGTGGGAAGTTCAGCTGCTGTGGTGATAGGTTCTGTGGTTGTGGCTACTTGGGGTGCAATAGTACTGGTGGTGCCCTCCGGCGTAACTGGTCTTGATAACCGTATACGAATTGGTGGTACTGTGGGAGTGGCTGCTGTTGGTGACTGCTCTGGAGATGGTTGTGGAGAGGGTGATTCTGGGACTTGTAGGCACGGGATAATACCTCTCATCCGCTTTCCGGCTCTGCCTTTGCTAGACTTTCTAGCCTTCCGAGTGGTCCCTTTGAATGCTTTCAGTTCCTCACTGGTCATGGCACGCTCTATGGGTAAATCATATGCCAAGCACATATATATGATCCTGGTGAGGGCGCAACACCCATTGATTACCTTCTTTCGCTCCCACCTATGTTGTGCCAAATAGAGCTCATCAATGATCCAGCTGGCTAGATCAACCGTTTGAGGTCTAGTACATGCTAAGTATAATCCAAACCAGATTCTCTTGTGGGGCATGGTAAAACGATCCTGAGCTGGGAAAGCAAAGTGCTGCATGCATATCCGTAATGGCTTAGAGAGCTCAGGTGTTATAGCAAAAATATCCTCCCACTTAGTTACGTCACCACGTTTCATCTGCTCTGGGACTAGCCGTTCTTTCTCCGTTGGAGTGTGTGTTCCATGTATTTTTAGAGCTGCGCGAATCAAATGTTTAGACAAATAGAACCTTCTAAATGGAGGATCATTTACCAAGGATGGTAACATGAATGTGCCGGGTAGATCCTTGTTCTCTGAAGCCGTTAAGGTGGTTACCAAGTAAAAGCATCTGTAAAAATTGGGTTTAGGCAGAGGGTCGCTAAAATACTCTGTAAATCCCGCTCGTGCCCAAACGTGCGTTAGATCTTGTGTATTCTGCAGTCCTTCAAATTCTCGTGAAAAGAACTGGTACTTGGTCCATGTGCGAAGATCAAATGCCAAATTGGCCTCAAATATGAAATCAGCGTCTGCTAATGGTCCTGCTAGGCCTTGAAACCAATGAGAGTTACGATGAATCTTCTCGGTGTATCCTCTAGGAGGATCATCGATTGGCATGGGTCCTGGAAAACCTTGAAACTCTGGTGGTTGCACCGTAGGATAAGATTCTGCTAGTAATTCTCCAATAGTGGCCATCGGTGCACTGGGGCCAGCCTCTGATGGGCCTGCTTCGGTTTGCATGATGACTGATGAGCTAATGGAAAAGATCTTCTACAAAAGATTAACACATTAGTATGGAAATTAATTATGATCCCATTAAGGTGAGACCGCAATCCCTTTCCATAACCGATGTGTAACCCGTGTAGCCAAGTGTCGTGAAGTGATTGATGCAATGATTATTTGCAAAACTAATGCAGGTCTCTAGACACCTACATGGTTCAGATTATGCATACATTTCTTGATGAGCTTTTATTATGCATGATGTGGGGTTTGGGTGTATGAGTTTATACAAGGTTTGGTTGAGGGTGAATTATTACAAGGGTGGAGTTTAAACGGGGTGGGAGAATCGTTAGATAATGGGGTACAAGAAGACGTCTGGATACGTTTCGGTATCCATTTCCTAAGAGTCTTTGAGTGGGTGGTGTGTTTCTGCTGAGGGACAAAAAGTGGTATCGGGTTTGGTGGTATTGAAGGATGGAAAGATTTCTGAGGGTTATATATTACATGGTTTGAGGGTGGGACTATAATACATTGTTTGGGTACCCAAATCTGCATGGGTGTGGGTCTATTCGTTAGGTACTTCTTGGCGATCCAAATCTGTCGAGTATTTGTACTTGTAGAAGAAGATCGAGGGGACTTTGGATACTGACTCTGCTTCTGTTGAAACTTTGTCCTGTTCTCGTCTGCAGTGTTGCCAATAGCCTGTGGTTGCTGTCCTTTTGGCACCCATATTTGTTTCATACCACTTGTTCTGTGATGTTGATACTGTTGCTTTCCTTGCCTTGTCTGGTGGTGTCGTCGGTCTGGGTTCCTCTGTTGTGGTTGACTCCTTCGTGGTTGGGTTTGAGAGGTCCATTGGACGCTCTACTTTGGAAAAGAAGGGAGATCCAACACTTGCGTGACCTGCCCATTAGGAAGTGATTCGTTATTTATCTTTAATCTAGGCCAGTCCGCAGCAAGTTTGGAAGGATGAGCACCGCAGGGTGTTGTGCTCATTTGGCCGGTGATGCAACCCACCTGACCGCTGATTGTGTTCATCTGCCCTAGCGGTTGGGTAGCTGCCCCTTCTAGTTTGCAGGAAGCCCCAGGGAAGATCTCCTGTCGTTCTTCGGATTGACAATTGTCCCTAGCCAAGCCCGAGTGGGTTGGAGTAGACATAACGTGATTGGTCTGACCGAAGATCTTCCGGTCTTCCGTTGCATGCGTTTCATAGGGTTTAGGGTTACAAACCTTAATCGGAATGCAATTAGGGAAGTCAAGCGGTATCACTCGCTTCTGTTCTAAGGTTCCAATCTGTAAGGAGCCTTGTCTAAGATTTAGGTCCACTGAGTGATCGTATAGCCAATCTTGACCAAGGATTAGGGGTTCTATCAGGTCATCATCATGGCACACTAGTAGCTTCGCTGTCATGGTCACATCCTTAATGAGGATGGGAAGGTCCACCTCACCCATGCAAGGGGTTTCCATGCCTCCTAGCCCTACGAGGTATGCCTCAATTGGCCGCATTTCTATGCTTGAATCCTTATAGTGGGACCATCTAATAGCACTAGTCGCAGCACCTGAGTCAATTAAAGCCCTGAGCTCTTGGCAAGGGTTGTCGTGCTCTAGCCTGACTGTAATGAATGGTCTCTTGTCCACTATGCTAGGATGAGTTCGTGACTTTACCTCACACATAGCCATGGGATATCTGGGTGTAGTTTCCAGATGGTTGTAATGTTCTCTCCCTAGTCCTTGTCTTCTTAACTTCATGCGTTTAATGCGTTCTATTGCTTCTGCTTGAGCTTCCACTCGTATTCTATTTTCTTCCTCCTTACGCTTCTTTGCCAACGTGAGTCGTCTAAGCATATCCTCAGTAAGAGGTTCTTGATATAGCCTGACTCTACAGCCACTAATATAATTAGGCATTACGTCTCCTTCTAAAGTGGCTAATTGTACTGCTCCACTTGTTGAGAGTCTGTTAATGATCATAGGTCCATAACCTCGCTTTTCTAACTTACGTGCGTGTTGCTTTAGCGTATATACTAGAACTAAATCTCCTTCTTTTAAGCCTTTATCTTTCACATGTGCATCAAAATATGCTTTCTGTCGCTTCTTCGCTGCATATATTCTTGCTGCTGCCTTTAGCCTGGTTTCTCCTAATCGTTCCAAGTCCATTATTCTCGCTGATAATTCATGGCCGGTCCACTGATGTTCTTGTGCAACCTTAAGGGTCGGTATCAAGAAGTCCAAAGGAAGCACAACATTCTGACCAAAAACCATATGAAAGGGAGTTGCATTGAGTACGGTCTTGTAGGCCACTCGATATGCCCAAACAGCGTGGTGTAACTGTTTGTCCCAATCTGAACGTTTGTTGTTCACGAGTTTCGTCAGTACGTTACAAAGGATCTTATTAGTGCTTTCAGCCTGACCATTGGCCTGAGGATGATATGGTGCGGATTTCTTGTGAATCACCATAAAATCCTGTAACAAATATTCAATGACTTGGTTTAGAAAGTGAGTGCCTCGATCGCTCACTAACTCTATAGGCAGACCATATCTGGTAAAGACATTCTCAAATAAGAATTTTGCAGTTGTGTGTGCATCATTCTTTTTTGTGGCTTTTGCCTCTACCCATTTCGTAAGATAATCTGTGGCAACAATAATGTATTCCACATGTGTACCTTTTGCAGGGGGGTTAATGGGTCCTACAAAGTCTATACCCCACTTAGAAAATGCACGTCCGCCCATCATGGGTTTCAATGGCATTTCGTCTCTGCGAGTAGGAAACTGAGTTCTTTGGCACACATCACATCTCTTTACATAGGTATGAGCATCCATGGGAAGAGTGGGCCACCATAATCCTACAAAGAGGATGGCTTTGATTATCCTATCGGGTCTAAAATGACCTCCTGCAACACCTTGGTGTGCAGTCTCTAGTATGCTCAGATAATCGCTCTCATGAACACATTGTCTTAGATATCCATCTCGTCCTCTTTTGTATAGATTGTCGCCAATAAGTGAATAGTCGTGAGCTTCCTGCTCTAGACTGTGTTGTCGAGCTAAGGTCATTCCTTGAGGGAATGTGTTCGTCCTCAAGTATGTCACTAATTGTTCACTCCAGTCTGGTGTGAGAGACACATGATATAATGTAGCATGTTCTACTGGTGGTCTTTCACAACAAACATTGCATTCCTTACACAACCTGTAGACATCTGCTTCCATCGTAGGCCAATATACTCCTAATCTATGCAGAGTCTGTAATGTTCGATGTTTTGAATGATGTTGCTTTAATGCACCTATGTGTGCTAATTGCAACCAATCTGCATGTTCTGATTCATCTACACAACAAGCAAGAATCTTTTGATTATCCTATTTATATATGCTTCCTGCCATTATTTGGTATCTCTGAGACCTGGTAATCTCTCCTTCTTTGATCTTTATCCTAGGATTCTTGGGTCCATATGTGAGAATAGGGACTATAGGCTTAGCCCATTCTGGTGCTATCTCAAGATTAAACAAGTATGCATCTGGTAGATCATCCGCTACTCCTTGAGGAGCTTCTCCTGAGGTTAATCTTGAAAGGTGGTCAGCTCTAAGATGTGTCTTTCCTTTCTTGACTACGACTTCAAAATCATACTCCATGAGTAATAGAAACCAACGTATTAGTCGTCCTGTGTTACATGGCTTGTTGACTAGGTACAATAGGGCTTGATGATCTGTAAAGAACTTGAACTTGTTGGCCAACAAGTAGTGCCTAAACTTCTTTACTGCGTAGATCATCCCTAATCCTTCTCATTCCGTCGTGGTGTAATTTCTTTCTGCTGCGTTCATCTGTCTACTAGCGTAAGCTATGGGGAGATCTATGTTACCTTCATTCGTGGGTTGTGCTAACACACATCCTATGGCATAATTGGATGCATCCACATGTACATGGAATGGCTTACTCCAATCTGGGGTAGTCAATATAGGTGTTGAGCACAAGCGTCGTTTAAGTTCATTGAATGAATTTTCACATTCATCTGTCCATTCAAAGTTGGTTAAAAGAGAGTACAAAGGCTTGGCTATGATTGCATACATGTGTATGAATCTCCTATAATATCCGCAATGGCCCATAAATGCCTGTACCTCTTTCACATTAGTTGGTCTAGGTAATTCTGCAATTACCTTCACCTTTTCTTCATCCGTAGAGATTCCATTTTTTGACACAATGTGTCCTAGAATTTTGCCTTGTCTGACCATGAAAACACATTTTTCTGGGTTCAAACAAACCTGATATTCTCGACATTTGTCAAATATTTGTCTTAACTCTGGGATATGTGTCTGTCTTACATTTGAATGAGCACATAAGTCATCGACATAAACTTCCAAACTCTTGCGTAAGAATTCCTTAAAAACATGACACATGAGTCGCTGGAAAGTGGCGGGTGCATTTGTTAAGCCAAATGGCATCACACGAAATGCAAATATGCCCCATTCAATGGCAAATGCCGTCTTGTGTTGGTCCTCTGGAGCAATGGCTACTTGATTATAGCCTGAAAATCCATCAAGAAAGCTGTAAACTTCCTTGCCCGCAACTCTTTCCAATAGATGTTCCGTGATAGGAAGAGGATAGCTGTCTCTAATTGTGGCGGCGTTAACTTTTTTAAGGTTAATACACACAGCAATTTTCCATTCTTCTTGGGCACAACCACAATGGGGGATACCCATTCGGTATGCTCAATTTCGTAAATGAATCCTGCTTCTATCAAGCGATCTATCTCCTCCTTAATCTTTGCAGCGTAGTTATCATTGTACGTGTACGGTTTCTGTTTTGTCGGTTTTGCATCTGGAGTCATAGGGATTCTATGAGAACATATATCTGGATCTACTCCTTTCAAATCTTTGTAACTCCACGCAAAAACATCTCTATATTCACGCAATAGGGCAACTAGCTCTTCTTCTTCTTCCTTCGACAAATCATGCCCTATGTATGTACATTTTTCTTCTTCTCCTTCTATGGCAACTATTATTTTCTTGGTTTTCTCTCGGTTATCATATACTTGTCCGTCATTCGCCTTTCTATTGGGCATTCGTACCATGATTCTTCTATCTTCGATTTCATATTTCTTGAAGTTCTCGGGTACCTAAAACAAGGATTCTTCTTTTTCTGACATGGTTGCTTTCTTCTTTCTTTTCTTACCTTCACTCTTAGTAGTCACTTGAGTGGCTAACCTCACCTCATTCGTAATTTCCTCGTGTCTCTGAGTGTGAGTGTCTACTTCGTAGAAATATTCTTCCTCTGATGCAAAGGGTGGGTCCATGATAATTGATTCTAAATCAAAATCGCTTGCATCCTCAAATGCATCAGTGTTAGGTTCACATTCTTCTAAAATTGCATCACCCATGATTGGCTCTATCGTGAAAACTGAAATGTCATAGCCATCCTCGTCACAGTGGGGTGTCCATTGTTCTTCATTGATGGCTACATCCATGGTTGCTAGGATTTTTGCCCAACCATGGGGTTCAAACTCTTCGTCTGGGAATACTACAGGTGCGTAGGCTGGATCTTGAAGGGTTCGTGGATTTTGTTCTGCACCTAAGGTCCTGGCTTCTAACCTTTCTTCCTCTTGTTTGGCTACTTTACACATCCATAAATGAGTATTCTCATGCAACCAAGAGGGATCTGATTCTAATGAGTGCACGGATTCTGTTTCTACTGGTGTCTTATGGATGGTAGTCCATTGTATTGGGGGTACATCTCGATGTGAATAGTCTTTAAGATTGACTTTGGTAGTCACTCCTAAATGTTGCAAGTACAAAGAATTAGTTCCCCAATCTTGTACAATTTGCAACTGACGCATGAATGGTCGTCCCAATATCATCTCATAAGCATGGTTTTTTGCAAAGTCACAAATGGCAAAGGTATGCTCAAATTCTACACCACAAGTGGTGAGAGATATGCCTTCTAGTAAGCCTAATGGTTTTTCTATGTGTCCATCAGCCATTTGTAGCTTCATCCTGGTGGGTCTTAATGCTGGCTTACCCCAACGTTTCCATAAAGCGGTGGTAGCTATGGCTACTCCGGATCCTGAATCTAAGATGGCTTTCGTGGTGTAGCCCTGATGGGTTATCGGAAGATAAGTGTTACCTTCCTCTCCTTCGCTTACATCTCCAATCTTTTCTACGGGTATCTCTGGTACCTTATCTTGTGATCCTATTTGTGAGGGAGTAGTAGCAAGCTCGGGGGATTGATTTGCTACATGTTTCCATAATTCTGGTTTTATCTTCAGCAACTCCTCTAGAGTGAGATTACATTGTACTTTAGTATTCTTGATCACTTCCGTGTTTCTAGGGATTATTGACTCTTCATTCCTCACTATTATGGTGGGTGCTCTCATACTAATAGACTTTGCTTCCCAAGGTCCTGTGAACTGAGGTAATTCTTGTAAAGAATTAGATTCAAATCTTGTGTGTTCACTCAGTTGTTCTTCCTCTACATCATCGTAAATAGAGGGAATGTCTTGGGGAAATTGTTCCTGCAAGTCGTCTATTTCTTGAATAGGAGGATGGGTTCCTTGTTCTTTTCTCCACTTCTCTTCTTGTATTTCTCTCAAAAATTCATGTGAATATTTATGTATGGAAGACAAATTGTCTTGACTTTCTGAGTTGGGTACTTGAGACAGGGATGGCGCATTCCTTTCCTGTGTCTCTGGGACAATAGGGTTCCTAGGCTGATCCTTTTTCTCTTTGCTTTCAATCAAGTATTCTAGCCTCTCCATTAGTCCTTGAAAATGTAATTCCGGTTTTGCCATGTTATTCCAATTAAGATATCTAGAGGCTTCGAACAAAGCTTGTGCTAGTTCTACCATCTTCATGCAAAGTTTAGTTCTCTCAATTTCTAGATCAGCTCGAGGGTAGTTTTTACTCATTTCAGCTATCTGAGGTCCCTCTTTTAATCTAGCCTGATATGCACGAAACATCATGTCTAGATTTTCTGGTATGGGTTCCGCTAAAACTGATCTTGGATTTTGAGCTGGATTCTCTTGATTCAATTCTTGCGAAGTCAATTCTAGGATTTTGGCTCTAGATTCCTTCAAACTTCCTTCCAACTCACTTATCTTTTTACTCCATTTTCTCTTAATTCTTTCTCTAGAATCTTTCCAAGATTTTGTCTTTTTACTGCTAGATTCTGCAACTTCACTACTTCCGACTACTTTCTCCTGATTAAGCTTTTGGTTTTATAAGAGCGCCTGGGCTCTTGTTATAGCTTGGATAGGCACGTATGTAGGGTTGGATCCATCTGCGTTATTTACAATACCTATCACGTGGATCGGTGTCACATTCGAAGCGTTAACTGGATTCTTGGGGCAATCTTTGATTATGTGCTCTTTGCCACAATCAGCACAAAAGCCTTGGATGTTATAGTACTGTGATTGTCCTGCTATCGGGGGATGTGGACAATCCTTTATGAAATGATCTCCTTGGCACCTAAAGCATGGTCCTCTAGGGCCCTGTGGTCTCTGTTGTCTTAATTGGGGTCGTGGATTTGGGTTTGTGTACATCACATTAGCATAGTCGGGCTCCCAACTAGGTTCCACTGGTGGACTATCATAATGATATGTCTCCACATGTTCTGGTGACTCTGTGTAATATGCGGGTGGACTATCTACATGCGTAGAGTCAAAACTGTTTGAGTGTGGGTCACTCTCTGTGATCAAAGGTGAAGAAGGCACTAAGGCCCTACTTAGGTTCTCTTCTGCAGCCGCGTATTTGACTGAGATGACATTCGCTCGTGGGGGTGGCTGCTAAGCTAAGACAGGTTGAGGTCTCTGTTTAGCCTGGTATGGGTAGTTCTGGGGAGACTGTTGAAGCTCAAGGTCAAAGACAAAGCATGGAAGCACATCAAAGAAGTGGACATAGAAGAAGAGAGAGCAAGTAGGGAGCTCCAAGAAGTGTATGTCAAATTTTCAGAAGAATCCCCTACAAAAATAGTGATTTTCATCACTAGAAACCATTGTAAATACCATTATCTATTTTTAGTAACTCCATTTTGTTCAAGCCGAGGAGTCCTCGAGCTTGAGGAGTATTAGAAGTACCATCGTACCAATTTTCATAATTTTTAGACTTCGTTTGAGCCCTCAAATAAGCCCTGGAACCTAATTTTTAACTAGGCCGGACACTAGGTCTGGACAGGGCCAAAACTAGTCAAAAAAACTATAAAAAGAGCTAGAGAGCTCATTTTTGAGGTTAGCTTGTTAGAGAATAGAACTTTTGTAAGAGAACTCTTTTGCAATCTAAGCTTTCCATTGTTCCTCTCTTTGATCTTACTTTGTGCGCGTGTGTGTGTATGTGTGTGCATGTTTGTGTGCTTTCACTCACGCACTTGTGCCTTCACTTGCTCGTGGTCTTCATACCGGTCCTCACGTCTCCGCGGATTGACAAGTAAAGGAGGTGGTGCTTACGCTTGAGCTACACCAAATTTTGGCGCCGTTGCCGGGGAGAGAGCTTCGAGGACGAGCGTTGTGATGGTAAGATCGTAGATTTGCGACGTTGGAAGGTAAAAAAACTGTCATTTCAGTTCATTTTCTGTTTTTTTCCTCTTCATCTTCATCATCATCATCATCTCCACCTTCTTCCATCTTCTTCTTCATAGAAATTTCTTGTTTTTTAGTGCATTTTCACCATTTTCATTCCATTTTTCATGCATTATTGTGTGTGAAGGAGTTAGGAGGTGCAAGGGAGAGCAAGCGCTGTATTTTTTTCATGATTTTCTGCTCATACGAAGCTCGCCATAGCCGGCGCTCAGAAATTTGAATTTCCCGCCAAAAAACGCGATTCTGTGATGAAAATCGCGATTCTGTGAAAATTCAAAATTTTTTGAAAAATCACGATTTTCAGTTTTCCCGCCTAAAAGTTGGTTGAAAAAAAATCGCGATTCTGTGTTTTTCTCAAAAAAACACGATTCTTTGCTCAAAATCGCGATTCTCACCAATCACGATTTTCAGCAAAAACACGATTTTGTGAAAAACCCGACTTTCTGCTCAAAATCGCGATTCTCACAAATCACGATTTTCAGCCAAAAATACGATTTTGAGAAAAACACGATTCTGTGGGACAAGATCGCGATTTTCAAGTCAAAAACACGATTTTGAGAAAACACGAATTTTTGCTCAAAATCGCGATTTTCAATTCACGATTTTCTGCTCAAAATCGCGATTTTCATGTCAAAAACACGATTCTGAGAAAACACGATTTTCAGTCAAAAACACGATTTTGTGAATCACGATTCTCTGAGTCAAAATCGCGATTTTCAGAAACACGATTTTGTGATCAACATCGCGATTCTCTGAAACACGATTTTGTGATCAACATCGCGATTCTCTGAAACACGATTTTGTGATCAACATCGCGATTCTCTGAAACACGATTTTGTGATCAACATCGCGATTCTCTGAAACACGATTTTGTGATCAACATCGCGATTTTCAAAACACGATTTTCTGCTCAAAATCGCGATTTTCAAAAACACGATTTTGTGATCAACATCGCGATTCTCTAAAACACGATTTTGTGATCAAAATCGCGATTTTCAAAACACGATTTTCTGCTCAAAATCGCGATTTTCAAAACACGATTTTCTGCTCAAAATCGCGATTTTCAAAAACACGATTTTGTGATCAACATCGCGATTCTCTAAAACACGATTTTGTGATCAAAATCGCGATTTTCAAAACACGATTTTGTGATCAAAATCGCGATTTTCAAAAACACGATTTTGTGCTCAACATCGCGATTTTTTTTTGACTTCACAGCATCGCGATTTTCAGAAAGATCACAAAATTGCGATTTTCTCCAAAGGTCCTGTTTGCCTGTTTTGACCCCCAGGAGCCTGATTTGACATAACTTTCTCATCCAAAGTCCATTTTTTGAGCTCTATAGCTTGTTGGAAAGCTCGTTTCAAATCCTACACGATCTCAACTGTTTTTTTCAAGAATAATGCGTTGATTTTGAGATAGGATAATTTGAAGTTGACCCTCAGGTGGGACTAGGGAACCAAGGGGGCTCTAAAGAATTGTGAACCATACCAAAGGGAAAATTTGGACTCTTGACTAAAGCTTATGAACCTGAGATCTGGTAGACACTTAGGCAAGGATAAACAAAGCATTAGATCTTCTGAGGCTAGTGTCAACCATACATCCAAGTCTTGGGCACAACAACTAAGTGGTCATCTTTTACTCAGATCGGACACAAGTGATTCAGAAATGTCTTTTAGTATGGGAAAACCTGCAGGTGGCTCAGGGACTGCCCAACTACAAACACCGGAAGGTCCCTATAAGACACAGTTGGAATATATTCGGACCAACCAATTAGGTGCTCGCATCTATGAGGATGGTCTGAGACGATCAGTGGTCCAACTCAAAAATCCAGATCAATCCTTTGGACTTGAACACCCGGTGGTCAAGTTCGAAGAGGGTTCATACATTGATAAGGAAGGAACCATGTATGTGGTTACCAACCAACCAGATAGGACCGATGAGTTTGGAAATATCATTCATGAGAATGAGATAGGAGACCTAGAACAAGGAAACGTAGGACAAGGACCCCAGACTCCTAGAGGTAAGTCAGTTTTGACCCGAGTGATCACTCCGGACTGGATCCCTCAAGACAACAAAAGCATAGAACTATTTTTGAATAGAGAAACAGAGGAAGCCTTTTGGAGGTTCAAGCCAGATCAACCTAGCCAATTGGGCATAGTGATCATCTATGAATTCAAAGATCCTGAGATACCAGGTAAAGTTGTCTACCTGGATAACACATCAGAGAAAATTTTCTTGGTAACAGAACATGATAGACATGCATATACTTGGAAGAATGAAATGATTTTCCCCCCATCAAGATCCAATGTTTCCCATGGCCTCCAAGGGGTAGGATCATCCCAGGCTCATGAAGCCCAGAGAGAAAGAACTAGAGAGAGACCTGAGGTAAGTTTTGCACACACCGTGGGCAGGAATAGGTCAGGATTTGAAAATGAAAGACCTGAAAGAGAGAGACATCAAGCACATAGGCAACAAAGAGATGAACAGGATTTTCCATTGCTTAGACCCCGGGAGTACCCAAGAACCATTAAACCCAGTCACGTGATCAAGGCAATGAAGAACTATTTCGATGGGACAGGGGATCCTTATGATCATGTGGCCGAGTACAAACAAGTGCTGAGAGCCGAACAAATTGAGGACTGGTTCACCCAGTACGAGGCATTTGGTTTGACCCTTAAAGGCACTGCCTTAGCTTGGTTTCAACCATTGAGTAGAAGCAGCTATCGCGATATAGGTCAACTGCTAGACGAATTCATTGTAGAATTTTCCAAGAGTGGTATCAGGCATAACACATCGTCCCTGATCCATAGTTTCAAGCAGACACCCCAAGAAACAGTGCGACTAGCAGGTAGAAGGTTCAGACAGTACCTAGAAAGATGCCCTGCTCCAGAGCTACCCACACCAGCCAAACAAGTGGCTTTGTTTTTAGATGGCTTATTGAGCACAAAGTTAAGATCCTATGTATACTTGAAAGATCCTAGATCCATAGAAGAGTGTGTGCGGACGTGCATAGACATAGAAGATAACTTGGGTGAGGAGTTAGGATTGTCCAAACTCTACAAAGATTCGGATAGTTCTACTAGTCATACTTCAAAGACCTCCACAGAAATAGAAGAGATAGCTGAGCAAGTTGCCAAGAAGCTGGGAGTCCAAAATAAACAAACACAGAGAGTCACTTCATTGAATCGGTGCTATACTTGCGGGGGTGACCACATGGCTAACTTATGCCCAATGCAAAACCAAAACATTAGAGAAAGGAATGCTCCATATTGCACTATTGAGAGAAAATACACAAACCACACGGCTCAAGATTGTCCCTACAATAGGCAGGCTGTTAGACAAAATTATCAGCAACCTTACCCACAAGGTAGGTATCAGAATCAATACCAACAGCCATATTACAGACCACAACAGCAATATCAGGTACCATATAGGCCACAACCTGTCTTGGTAAACCAACCACCAGCTCCAGCCAACGTGATTCCAGTCAAGTATGCTGTGGGAGAGGAAAATCCAAATAGAGCTTTGGTGCCACTAACCCCATTGATACCAGATAATGACTCTCATGCTCATAGTTCAGACTACTCCCATGAAGGTAGTCCACATGCTTATTACACAGAGTCACCTGAACATAGTGAGATTTACTCGTATCAATATGAGGCACCGCCTATGGAGCAAAATTGGGAGCCAGAATACTCCAATGTCATGTACACAAATCCTAACCCTAGGCCCCAGTTGAGACAAATGAGACCACAAGCCCCTAGAGGATCTTGTTTCAGATGTCATGGTGACCATTTCATTCGTGACTGTCCCCACCCACCATCTCCGAGTCAAGGACAAGCTATCACAATACAGGCTTTTTGTCCTGATTGTGGCAAAGACCATCTCCCCAGAGATTGTCCAAGAAACCCCTCTAGTGCACCCAAGATTACACCCATTAATGTGGTAGGCTTAGTGGCAGATCCAAGTTCAAGTAGTAGCAATATGGCTCCTATACAAGCTGTCACTAGAGCACAAGCCTTAAAACAGGATAAACCAGTAGAACAATCAGAGTCGAGTGAATCGGGAGAGCCTAGTAAGAGGAAAACAAGAACATGGAAGGATACCAGAGAGAAGGCCAATCGTAAGTGGAATAAAAAGTTATCGGAACTAGAAGAAAGCTTAAAAGAAGCGAAAACAAAAATAGAAGACATTGCATCTCAAAGCCCCTCGCATGCCGAAACTCCATCCACTCCACCTCATCCCACCCCACCACCCATTGTAAATAGACCGCAACCAGGGTCTGTTCTCGCAGATCCAACCCCAGAAGGTTTGGACATGATGTTCAAGGCCTACCAGGCTCGACTTCAAGAAGGGCCTACAGCTGCAAACCTAGACAAGAGTTACCCTAGAGCAGATTTAGAGATTGAACGAATGAAAATGTGCATGAAAATGGTAGAACAAGCTCAAGCCATACTTGAGACTAGTCAAAAGTTCAATCAGACAAACTCTATCAAATCGGATTTGCATTTCCAGGGATTACTAGAACGATTAGAGCAGTTGGTAAACAAACCACAAGTTTCTCTACCTCCACAGGCTCAACCAGTTGTTGAAAGAGGAAGCTCACCACCAAGGGGAGCTTATGTTCCTAATTCCACGGATGCTGGAATACCTCCTTCTATTCAACAGTACTCTCAAGAGTTCTTGCGGGAAATACAAGAGGAGAAATGGGCCAAGGAGAAGGGTAATTCCCCTCCTATTCCTGAGATTGATGATCTTCATGATCAATTTCCCCAAGACATTCCATCTATTTACGAAGATGAAGCAGAACAAGAAGACGAAAGATTAGATTTTGAATCTAATACCTTAGAAGAACTGCCTCAATTTCCAGGCCCATGGGAATCTGAATCACTCCAGATTAGAGCTCCCACAATACTAGTAAGAAATGAAGACTCAGTGGTTCCAAGGAACACGGATGTCGTGAAGAACACTAAGGTTCAGTGTCATCTCACTGTAGAAGAGTTGCTCAAAGCAAAACCTGAGTTATGGAATCATGTGAAGGATCAGGTCCCAGAACTTGAGTCCAATATGCCAAAAGTAGGCTCTAAGCAAAGGGTACCAGAGATACCTCTAGACAAAATAGGGGACATGTGTGAGGGTGAAGAAGGTAATACTTATCTTCCAATCACCTACCAAGGTTACACAACCAAAGCAATCATAGATTCAGGTGCTGGTGTTGCTATTGCGACCACCTCCTTGTGGAAGCAATGGGGCAAGCCCACATTAAGACCAACTAGAATGAAGCTTCAAATGGCTGACGGTCATTTTGAAAGACCTCTAGGATTGCTAGAAGGGATCACTCTAACCACTTGTGGTGTAGAGTTTGAGCACACATTTGCTATATGTGACTTTGAGAAAAATAATGTCTTTGAGATGATCCTAGGAAGACCCTTCCTACGACAATTGCAAATAGTACAGGATTGGGGAACTAACTCCTTGTACTTACAGCACTTAGGGGTCACCACTAAGGTCAATTTGAAGGATTACACCTTCAGAGATGTACCACCCCTACAGTGGAATTCTATCCACAAAGCAAAAGAAGATTCCATCTCGGTGCATTCTGAAAGTTCACCTGATCCATCATGGCTGCATGAAGATACTCATTTGTGGATGTGCAAGGTTGCAAAGGAAGAGGAAAAACGTTTAAAGGCAAGAGAAGAAGGAACTTCGTTAGGAGATAGACCAGTTAGAGACCCAGCCTACACACCGATGATCTTTCCAGATGAGGAGTTTGAGCCTCATGGCTGGCCAGAAATCTTAGCCACCATGGACATTGCTGTCAATGAGGAACAATGGACACCTCATTGTGATGAGGAGGGTTATGATATCTCAGTGTTCATGTGTCAACCCTTGCTAGAAGAATGTGACCCTAGTGATGTCATAGAAGAGGAAGAGAATGACGATGATCTGGAGTCTATTGTGATGGATAGTTGCTTTAACTCAGAGCAGCACTATTTAGAAGATATAGGAGTGTTCACCCAGAAAGAAGAAGAACCTCTCACAAGTATTAAAACAGTAAACTCAAAGGATGGAAGTGAGAGTAGTCAAAAGAAAAAGAAAAGAAAAGCAGTGAAACAAGAAAAGGAGGAATCATTGTTTGAAGTACCAGAAAACTTCAAGAAATATGAAGTTGACGACCGCAAAATTTTGGTACGAATGCCTAAGAGAGAGGCCATCATAGGAGAATCATATGATAATAAAGAAAAGACCAAGAAGATTGTAGTGACCATTGAAGAGAACGAAGAGAGATGCACATATATAGGAGATGACCTAAGTGCAAGAGAAGAAATGGAGCTCATAGCTCTATTAAGGGAATATAGGGATGTGTTTGCATGGCACTATAGAGACTTGAAAGGGGTAGATCCAAGAATTTGCTCTCATACTATCCCCATGACTGCTGATGCTAAGCCCACCAAACAGAAGCCCTACACATATAATGATACCTATGCAGCCAAAATCAAAGAAGAAATTGATAGGTTGATTGAGGCTGGATTCATCTATGAGATTGAGCATACCGAATGGGTGTCCCCCATTGTTGTGGTACCCAAGAAGAACGGGAAGTTGCGAGTGTGTATTAACCTTAAAAAAGTTAATGCCGCTACGATTAGAGATAGTTATCCACTTCCAATCACAGAACACCTATTGGAGCGTGTTGCAGGCAAGGAAGTTTATAGCTTCCTTGATGGATTTTCAGGTTACAATCAAGTAGCCATTGCCCCAGAAGATCAACACAAAACAGCTTTTGCTACAGAGTGGGGAATCTTTGCATTTCGGGTGATGCCATTTGGGCTCACCAATGCTCCTGCAACATTCCAAAGGCTCATGTGTCATGTCTTCAAAGAGTTCTTGCGAAAGAGCTTAGAAGTGTATGTGGATGATTTATGTGCTCATTCCCAAGAAAGAAGGGTTCACATCCCTGAACTCAGACAAATCTTCAACAAGTGTAGAGAATATCGAGTGTGTCTGAACCCAGAAAAGTGTGTGTTCATGGTGCGTCAAGGTAAAATCCTCGGTCATATTGTTTCTAAGAATGGAATCTCAACGGATGAAGATAAGGTACGAGCCATAGCGGAGCTGCCAAGGCCAAGGAATGTTAAAGAGGTACAAGCCTTCATGGGCCATTGTGGATATTACCGTAGGTTTATCCACATGTACGCGATCATAGCTAGACCCCTTTATGCCTTGTTGTCTAATTTTGAGTGGAACGATGAATGCGAGAATTCTTTCAACGAACTGAAAAAACGTTTGTGCACGGCACCAATACTCACCACTCCTGATTGGAATAAACCATTCCATGTCCATGTGGATGCATCCAATCATGCCATAGGATGTGTGCTAGCACAACCCACAAGTGAAGGAAACTTAGATTTGCCCATAGCATATGCTAGTAGACAGCTCACTGCAGCTGAACGGAACTATACCACAACTGAGCGAGAGGGCTTAGGCATGGTATATGCTGTGAAGAAGTTTAGACACTATTTATTGGCCAACAAGTTCAAGTTTTTCACTGATCATCAAGCTTTGTTATATTTGGTCAATAAACCTTGCAATACTGGACGCTTAGTAAGATGGTTCCTCTTACTAATGGAATATGACTTTGAAGTTGTTGTCAGGAAAGGTAGAACCCACCTTCGGGCAGATCACCTTTCTCGCATCACTTCAGGAGAGTCACCGCAAGGAGTGTCTGACGAATTACCCGATGCTTATCTGTTCAATTTAGAAGTTGTTCCGAAATGGGCAAATAAGTTGGTACCAGTCCTAACCTTTGGCCCTGCAAATAAGAATGTGAAAACATCGCAAGAAGAAATTGTAAAATCACAAAAATATCACATATTAGCAGGAAGCATGTACAAACAAGATACGGAGGGCGTATTAGCTTGTTGTGTCGAGGATGATGAACATAATAGTTGGTTGCAGCAAGCTCATGAAGGATTGCTAGGAAATCACTTTTCTAAACAACGAACATTGCAGAATCTAAAGCGTTTAGGAGTGTATTGGCCTAGCATGGACAAAGAAATACATGAGTGGATTAAGAATTGTCCAAGGTGTAGAGAGAGACCCCCAGTGGAGCATGCGACCCTTTATCAAGTGTCATTAATTCCAGATTGGAGTGCTCCATTGGTAGAGTTTATGAGATCGGGAAAATTACCCAAAGAGGCTAGTCTAGCAAGAAGAAGAAGCATGGAGCAAGAAGCTCAAGGCTATGCCTTAGTAGGAGAGAACCTATACCGAAGAGGTAAAGATGGTTACTTAAGACTGTGCGTTCATGAATCAGACTATTTAAGGGTCTTAGAGACTGCACACAGTGGTGTTGCAGGTGGACATTTTGGTCCTGACCGAGTGATTAAGACCATTCTGTTCTCAGGACTTTGGTGGCCCACTCTTCATATGGATGCACATACCTATGTGAAGAAATGTGACACATGCCAACGTGCACAATATCCAGTGAGAAAAGACGAGATGCCCTTGAGGCCAATGATGGGAGGACGTGCATTTTCGAAGTGGGGCATAGACTTCATAGGTCCTATTAACCCCCCAGCTAGAAACTCCCATGCAGAGTACATCATTGTAGCCACAGATTACCTTACAAAGTGGGTAGAAGTCAAAGCCACAACAAAGAATGATGCTCAGACTACGGCTAAGTTCTTATTCGAGAATGTGTTCACGAGATATGGACTACCAATAGAGTTGGTGAGCGATAGAGGCACACACTTCTTGAATGAAGTCATTGAAAATCTTCTCCAAGAATTCTTGGTGATACATAAGAAATCCGCCCCCTATCATCCACAAGCCAACGGACAAGCCGAGAGTACCAATAAGATCCTCTGTAACGTATTGACAAAACTGGTGAATAATAAACGCTCTGATTGGGACAAACAACTTCATCATGCTGTTTGGGCTTATCGAGTTGCCTACAAAACGGTACTCAACGCCACCCCATTTCAGATGGTCTTCGGACAGAACACTGTGCTACCATTAGATTTCTTAATCCCTGCCTTAAAAGTAGCACAAGAGTATGAGTGGAATGGGCATGAATTGTCCTCTAGGATCTTTGATCTCGAACGCTTGGGTGAAACGAGGCTACGAGCGGCAGCAGGCATCTACGCTGCAAAGAAGAGGCAAAAGGCATACTTTGATGCACACATCAAGGATAAGGGATTGAAAGAGGGAGATCTAGTGTTGGTATACACACTAAAACAACATGCCCGTAAGTTGGAAAAAAGAGGTTATGGACCCATGATCATTAATAGAATTTCCACTAGTGGCGCAGTTCAGTTGGCCACTCTAGAAGGAGATATCTTGCCAAACTATATTAGTGGCTGTAGAGTCAAGCTATATCAAGAACCTCTTACTGAGGATATGCTAATGAGACTCAACACTGCGAAGAAGCGAAAAGAAGAAGAGTTAAGAGTGAGAGAAGAAGCACAGGAAGAGGCCAGAGAGCGTATTAGGCAAAATAAGTTAAGGCGATTAGGCCTAGATGTCAACTCAAAAGCCCCAAAATATCACATGGATATGTGTCAAAAGTCAGGCATTGCGACTTCTCAGCTCATTGACCGAAGACCCTTTGTGACCATAGAGATAGGACAAGGGAAGGGTGCAAGGACGGTGAAAGCATTGATTGACTCAGGTGCAGCAAGTAGTGCAGTTAAACTTTCCTACTGCCAAGACTTGGGGTTGAACATCAATCCCATAGAAGCTTATCTCATAGGATTGGGAGGTGTGGAAACCCCTTGTTTGGGCGAGGTGGAACTTCCCATCTACCTTCAAGATGTTCCAATGAAAGTCAAAGCGCTAGTATGTCAAGATGAGAACCTTACAGAACCACTTGTCTTGGGTCAAGATTGGATCTATGACCATGCAGTTAACTTAAACCTAAGAAGTCAAATTCTTCAAGTTTGGGTACATGAACAATGCATTACATTAGAATTAGAGAACTGCATGCTCCTAGATCATGGCACCACACACTCTCTTAGTTCTTCCAAGACTAATCATATGAAAGAAGATGTTGTATGTGTCAAAAGCTCTATGATGCAGAAGGAGTCAATCGTGGAAGACCAGGTTCGAAGGCGGGTGGATCTTTCTTCTTCTCCAAAGACTCAAGTAGCCACAGTAGTGAGCCCACCACACAAGCAAACACAACCGTTCACGGCAACTGCTACATCAAATAGAAAGACACCATTCGATAAAAAAGCGGTTCCGGGCATGAAGCAGATCTGGGTACGCAAAGGAGAGCAACCACCAGCCTTACCCTCACAAATCCCATCCATGCACACTAACCAAGCCAGAAGACGAAGGAAGCAGCTCAGACAAGCTCCGTCACAAGATATCCAACAAGTTTGGGTGCCTAAGAAGTTAGCTGCAGCTCAACAAGGGCAATTACAGATGTGGGTACCTAAGAAGATCCTACACCCACAACAACCTTTGTTCTCCCACATGCAAAAGGTTTCAACAAAGAGGCCAAAAAGAGAAAAGGGTAAGAACCACGTACAGAGACCAAAGGAAGATCAAATCAGCTCTTCAACATTAGTAGGAAGACATGCAAAAAGGATATGGGTTTGGAAGCCAAAAGTGCAAGTAGCCTCCACCGAACCAAAGCATCAACCACACTGGATACCACAGTTCAGAAAGCATCCAAAGAGAAAGACGCCTGAAGTGACCTCTACAGTGCCAAATGATGTTCTAAAATGGACTCCAATAAGGAGGATTACATCAGTTCGAGACTCTATGGATACCTCCACTAAGGCCGGCATCAACCTCCACAAATAACATCGAAAGCCTCGAACGAGCAACAACCATGTGCTCCTTGCACAACCCTGTCTTTTGCACCATTTAGGTCATGCATTTCCAAAGTATGCATTAATATAGGGCCACATTACACGGCCGTGCATAGACACACTTGAGAATCCCATGCACAAGAGCACAGTGACATATGTCGAACATTTCTATTGATACTAACTTTTGTGTTCTTGTTTTGTGATATCCTGTTCCTCTCAAAAAAAAAAAAAAAAAAAAAAAAAAAAAGAGAGAGAGAAGTGGGAGAGAGCTTGTTCCCAGTGTGTCTCGGCCAGCAGTGAGATTATTGCTGCCTTATCTGGTAGAGGACAAGCATTTGGCATGAACCTGGCATCTACAGCTATGATTTTCTCTTACCATGGTAGGAATGAAGAGCTTGAAGGTCCGCAACTTGCGTGATGCTTAACTACTTCATGTACCAGAGCATCCAAGGAGATATCTGCAAAAGGTAGTTCTGGCGGAGAAGACTCCTGCATATGGTGAGCTAAAGAGTATATGTGAAACACAGCTTGGTGTAGTTACCCGATGTTGCTTGCCAAGGAATATAAAGCAATTCAATTCTCAGTATTTCCTGAACCAGTATGGAACAGTAGTACTGGTGAATGGTCTATGTCAATCAGCATGGTAATCTCTTAGAAACCGGCACGTGTCCAATATTCCTCTGAGTGTCAATATAGGGAAGTGAACGTGCATGAGCCCAAGCTCAGAAATGCACATTGTTAGTAACAAATGTTGCTTTGAAAAGAGGAAAGGGGATCCACCACTCAAAAGATCTCATCAGTGGACAATCAACATGGACATTCATCAACAAGGTTCCATCCCAAAGGCCGAGTGTACAACACGAAGAGGCAAACATCCATCAACCTTCGCCATGGTAAGTATCTTTACTCTGGAAACACCATAACCATGATAGTTTAGGAAACCTCTTCGTCAGCATACCCTTGAGCACTTAGCTCAAGACCCGCAGTTTTTGCACCATACTTCTTCCAATGCATTTTCCAAGTAAGCATGCGTAGGGCTACATTACAAGGCCGTGCACAAGGCACATACTTTTTTCAACCCATGCACGAACACACTTACCCATCACTCAATATGGGTTATGAGTACTTGGCTTGACTACTATGAAGATCAACTTTGGGAGATCTAGAAAACATCAACGGAGACTCACAACGACACAGTCATGCTGGAATACAAGGCAGAAGCACATACCAAGAGACTACAACCTGCAAAGATTCACAAGTGATAGATGAAGAACGTCGGACGACTTGTGTTCATACAGAAGGGACACTCCCTCTCAAGGCACTACTTGGAACAATCACTACAACAAGGGTCTGTCAGGGACGACAGACTCGAGAGGGGGGGGAGTGTTGAAGCTCAAGGTCAAAGACAAAGCATGGAAGCACATCAAAGAAGTGGACATAGAAGAAGAGAGAGCAAGTAGGGAGCTCCAAGAAGTGTATGTCAAATTTTCAGAAGAATCCCCTACAAAAATAGTGATTTTCATCACTAGAAACCATTGTAAATACCATTATCTATTTTTAGTAACTCCATTTTGTTCAAGCCGAGGAGTCCTCGAGCTTGAGGAGTATTAGAAGTACCATCGTACCAATTTTCATAATTTTTAGACTTCGTTTGAGCCCTCAAATAAGCCCTGGAACCTAATTTTTAACTAGGCCGGACACTAGGTCTGGACAGGGCCAAAACTAGTCAAAAAAACTATAAAAAGAGCTAGAGAGCTCATTTTTGAGGTTAGCTTGTTAGAGAATAGAACTTTTGTAAGAGAACTCTTTTGCAATCTAAGCTTTCCATTGTTCCTCTCTTTGATCTTACTTTGTGCGCGTGTGTGTGTATGTGTGTGCATGTTTGTGTGCTTTCACTCACGCACTTGTGCCTTCACTTGCTCGTGGTCTTCATACCGGTCCTCACGTCTCCGCGGATTGACAAGTAAAGGAGGTGGTGCTTACGCTTGAGCTACAGAGACCTATAGTAATAAGGCTGAGCATTGTATTGGCCTTGATACCTACCTGGCTGCGGGTATGCTTGCGGGTAGTTGTGTCTCACGGTTTGTTTGTTGTATGGGCAGTCTTGAGCCGTATGATTCGTGTATCTTCTCTCAATTGTACAGTATTGGCCACTAGGGTTGGCTTGGGGTTGTGGTGCATTGGGACACACATTTGCCATATGGTCACCACCACAGGTGTAACAACGCTTGTTTGTTAGCACCCTAGGTTTACTAGAAACTCCTAGTTTCTGTGCCACTTTTTCTGCTAGGTCTTCTATTGAGCTAGACAATTTTGTGGATGCTAGAGATGAACAGTCTGAGTCCTTATAGACCTTTGAGAGTTCCAACTCGTCTCCTAAGTTGTCCTCAATGTCTATACAAGTTCTTACACATTGCTCTAGCGTTCTGGGTTCTTTTAGGTACACGTAGGAGCGTAGTTTAGAGCTCAACAAGCCATCTAGAAACAATGACACTTGCTTGGCTTGTGAGGGTAGCTCTTGCATTGGACATCGTTCAACATATTGTCTAAACCTACGTCCTGCGAGTCTAACCGTTTCTTGAGGAGTCTGTTTAAAGCTATGAATCAACGAAGACGTGTCATGTCTAATCCCACTTTTAGAGAATTCAGTGATGAATGACTCTAAAAAGTGATGGATGTCTCTAAATTGCCTTTGTTACAAAGGTTGGAACCAAGTTAAAGTGGTATTCTTTAACGTTAGTCCAAATGCGTTGTATTGCGTGAACATGTCTTCAACTTGTTCGGCTCTTAGTACTTGCTTGAATTCTGCGACATGGTCATATGGATCTCCTGTCCCATCAAAATAATTCTTCATTGATTTTACTAACTGTGTGGGTCTCAATATTCTTGCGTGTTCGCGTGGCCTAGGTAGAGGAAAATCATCTCTACCACCTGGTATTCCATGATCTCTTTGTCTATCCGCTCTATTAGTGTTCGTGGTTGTTCTATCTCTCCCTATGGGATGAGTGAAGCTTACTTCCGGTCTCTCTTTATTTCCCTCTCTTTGATTTCCATGGGCTGAGGATGTTCCTGCCCCTTGTTGACTTGTATTCATGTTTGTTCTAGATGGAGGGAATACCAATTCACCTCTCCATGTGTATGTGTTTTTAACGCGGTCAGGCACCACAAAGACTCTTTCTGAAGTCTCATCCAGGTATACAACCTTTCCAGGTGTATCCGGGTCCTTGAACGCGTATATAGTGATGATACCTACCTCACTAAGTATTTCGGTCTTGTATCTCCAAAAGGCTTCATCAGTTTCTTTATTTACAAACAACTCTATGCTTCTGTTGTCCTGAGGGATCCAGTCTGGGATTAGTACTCGTGTTAGTACAGATTTCCCTCTAGGTGTTCTAGGCTCTTCTAATGGTTCTTTTCCTTGAGGTTTTGTTTCCGTCTCTGGTTGAATCACGCCAAACTCGTTGGTATTGTTTGGCTGCGTACTTAAGATGTACATCGTTCCTTCCTTGTCTATGTACGCGTCTCTCTCGAATTTCACCACTGGATGTTCCAATCCGATGGGTTGATCAGGGTTGTGCATTTGCACCACTTGCCTTCGCAAACCATCCTCATAAATGCGAGCACCTAATCGGTTGGTTCGGAGAAACTCTAGTTGTGTTCTATAGGGTCCTTCTGGTTTTTCTAAATAGGCTACTTTCGACCCTCCTTCTGGTCTGTTTGTGCTAAATGCCATTTCTGAATCACTAGTATTTGAGCTCTCGTAGGGGTAACTAGTGTTCAATTGTTGAGCCCACGATCGTGCAGTAGTTCTTACACTTGCCTCTGATGATCTAAGGCTTCGTCGGTCTGACTTGCCTATATGTTTGCCCGATCTAAGGTTCATTAATTTTGTTCCTTGCACACTCAGTACACGCTCAGATCGTCAATGATTCTTTGTTATTACTTTCTTGATTCTTTTTAGATTTCTTTAGATTCTTGTCTTAATGTATGCGTCAGGAATTCGACTTTCCGTTATAATTTTGAGTTCTCGTTCCGTCAGACTTATGTTCTTTCCTTTAGGTTTTCGTGTCACACACCTTTATCTTTAGTCTTGGACTTGACAAATTTAACTCTCTTGAACTTGAGGCGTTCCTATCGTCTTAATCCACAATGCTAACGTTTATCCTAAGCTAAGAATTGACTGAGGGGGTTGAGTAATCTTACAACCTCGAGTCAGCTTTTCTGGTTGCTCTGATGCCCAAGAAGCCGCGCTTCCCAAGCTTTATGCCCTTCACTGCCTTGCCTTGGTTGCCTTCGATTGCCCTTGCTAGACCTGGACAAATCCAATATTAGACCAATTCACAGTTGGATGATCAAGCACTTAAGTATATGCACCTTTTAAGTCCCTTCCCTTTTGCCCAACTTTTTAATGCTTGCCCCCTGGCTTTCAAGTCCCAAACTAGGTCAACCTCAAAATAGTTTGTCTAAAAATAGACGTATCCTTTAAGAAAAAAATAGTTGAGGTCACGTAGTACTCGTAGAGAGCTTTCTAACGAGCTATTAAGCTCAAAAAACGGACTTCGGATGAAAAAGTTATGACCGTTCAGGCCCTGGGGGGTAAAAACAGACAAACAGGTTTTTCTCCAAATATGAGCTAAGGGGTCTTCTATGAGTCTAATCACCCAAAAATTTCCCAAAAATAGCCCCAAAATTGGCCAAAAAATGAAGCCCTAAAATTTGCGATGGGGGTGCACAATCGCGATGGTTTGAGATGATCGCGATGGTCTGGGACCGTCGCGATGGCGTGAGGGTGCACCGTCGCGATGGTGTGAAATTGGACAATCGCGATGGCGTGAAATTGCACAATCGCGATGGTCTGAAAGTGCACAATTGCGATGGCGTCGAAGGGCACAATCGCGATGGCGTCAGTCAACGGTCAACGTGGACAATCGCGATGGTCCAAAGTGAACCGTCGCGATGGTCTGAGTGCGATGGCTTGAGCCAATCGCGATGGTCTGAGTGCGATGGCGTGAGCCAATCGCGATGGTCTGAATTTTTGAAGTGTCGCGATGGTGTGAGGGTGTCGTCGCGATGGTCCGAAAAATGAACCGTCGCGATGGTCTAGATTGCCACGTGGCACCGTCGGCGCGATGGCGTGAGCCAATCGCGATGGCGTGACACAATCGCGATGGTCAGAGACCGTCGCGATGGTCCGGCCAAGCCGTCGCGATGGCGTGAGCCAATCGCGATGGTGTGACACAATCGCGATGGTCAGAGACTGTCGCGATGGTCCACCAAAATGCAAATTTTGTGAATGCAGCTATGGATTCCTGTAGGCGCAGGTGTGCTCTTCACGCTGGTGTGGTCGCCTTCTCCAAATTCCGAACTTTGCAGACCATCGCGATGGTCTGACACAGACGGAAATTTCTGATAGAAACTGAAGTTTTTACCTTTTTGCAGCCTTCCTGATGCACTGGAGCTCTGTACCTGCAAGAAAACTCAAGAAAACAAAAGTACACACAAGCACAAAAGCTCTCTCTCACTCTCTCGCATGCACAAATGAGGGGAAATGAGGAGAATGGGGGGATATAGTGAATTTTCTGATTTTTTTGGAAATGAAGATGATGATGCGGTGATGAAGATGGAGTGTGGGGGAGGTGAAAAACACTAAAAACTAAGTAAAAACAACAACAAAAACTGAAATTTTTACCTTCCAACGCCACTTCTTGCTATACTCTTACCATCACACATTCGTCCTAGACTCGATCCCCGGCAACGGCGCCAAATTTGGTGTTGCTCTAGCACAATGGTGAGAACCACCTTAAGAAGCTTCACCTCCTTAATGTCAATCCGCGGAAGAGATAGGAGTGATATGAAGATCGTGAATGTGAGATGAAGTGAGAGTGAAGGTGAGAAGCATAGAAATGCACACACACATGCACACACACTACGAAGAGACAAGCAAGACACAATGGAAGGTGGGAAATTAGCTCTATTACCCAAGAACACTATTACAAGCTCAAAATAGCTCTAAGCTCACACTAGCCAACACTAACCAACCTCAAAAATGAGCTCTCTAGCTCTTTTTATAGTTTCTAGACTAGTTTTGACCGGTTTCACATCTAGTGACCGGCATAGTTAAAAATTAGGTCCTAGATGCTATTTGGAAGGGTAAACGGTGTCTAAAAATAACAAAAATTGGTACGCGCATTCTACCTAAGCTCCTCAAGCTCGAGGACTCCTCGGCTTGCACAAAATGGAGCTATGGATTACAAAATGGGATTTTCTATGTTACATATGTAACAATAGTGATAAAAATCACTGTTGGAGGTTTTTAGAAAGTATTTGAAAACATAATTCTTTGAAAAACGATTCAACTGGCTCCCTGCTCTATCGTTACATGCTTCCGTGTCGTCTGTGCCTCTGGCTGCTTCCAACAACCTCTATACTCGGCAAAGAAATAGTGGGTTTCTTCTTACTACTCCATGTAATAGTAGAACTTCCTAGAGAGAATATAAAACCTCTAGTAGATCTTCTTTATTGAACACTACCAGCCTAATCTGCATTAGTGTATCCATGAACTTGCAATTCTATGTCAGCTTCATAAAACAATGCATAATCCAAAGTAGCACTCACATAACATAGAGTGCATCTCAAAGCATCTAAATGTGGTTGCTTGGGAACTTGCATAAACTGACTCTGAAGTCCCACAATGTAGCTTAGAACAAGTGTTGTAATTGTAAGAGGTATCAAACTTCCCACAGTTTCCTTGTACATAGTAGCATTTTCCAGTGTTTCACATGAGGTAGTATCTGACTTCAAATTATGTTCTAATGGCATAAAGAATTGGCTTATAATCAACCATACCACACTTTCACAGCATAATCATGGCATATTTCTTTTGGGACAACCATATACCTATTTTTGTATGGTTAAAATCAATTCCCAAAAAGTAGTGCAACACACCAAGATATTTCATGTCCAATTTCAACATAAAGAGTTGCTTTAACAGTTTAATGCTTTCTTTATTATCACCACCTAAAATCAATTCATCAACATAAATAGCCACAATTAAGATGCCATCATGAATCTTCTTTGCATATAATGAGTAATCCCCATTTTACACATAGAAAATCCAATGGAAGTTAAATACCTACAATCCTTGCATGCCAAGCACGAGGGCTTGTCCAAGCCCACAGAAAGCTTTTTTCAACTTGAAAACATATTCAGGATGCTTTGAATCATCATATCCTTGTGCTCGGTCCATGTATACTTCCTGCATTTTGCCATGTAAGAAACCATTCTTCACATCCATTTCATGCAATATTTGCTATGGTTAATGCAATAAGTGTTCTAATAGTAACCATTTTAGCTATAAGGTTGAAAATTTCCCAATAATCAATTTCATATCTGCATATCCTTTTGCTACCAATCATGATTTATACGTGCTTATGTTACCATTAGCATTATTCTTTACCTTGTAGATCCACTTGTAGTTTATGGGTTTCTTTACTTACGACAATGGAATTGCCAGCTTCCAAGTTTCATTTCCATCAAGTGCAACCATCTCCCCATCCCTATCTTTATGCCAATCACAATTGCATCTTCAAAACAAGAAGGTTCTCTTTCTTGTATTACCTTATTCATGTAAGCACACTTCCAAATGAGGTGCCCTAGGTTTGTGCATAAATTGGCTCAAGACACTTACTCCATAAGCAATATCAATCCTTGTCAATGTAGCATAGTTCAAGCTTCCCACTATGCTTTGGTAACCTGCAATATTCTCAAGCACATCACCTTCATGAGCACTTAACTTTTGGTTTACCTCCATTGGAGTACTTGCTACCTTGGCATCCTACAAATGAAACTTATTTAACATGTCCTATATATACTTTCTCTAAGTAATGTAAATTCCAGCGTTAGTATAGACTAACTCAAGTCCAAGAAAATACTTTAGTGATCCTAGATCACTGATTTTGAACTCTTGCGTCATTTGATTCTTAATTTTCTTGATGCTATTAGCATCATTACCTATGAGTATGATATCATCAACATATACACATAGGTATATTACCTCAAAATTACTCCTCTTAACAAACAGAGAAGTATCTGCTTTACTCATGATGAATCCTTGATCCTGAAGGTATGCAGTCAACCTATGGTTCCATGCCCTAGGTGCGTGCTTCAATCCATAAAGTGCTCTGTTCAATTTACATACATATGTTACCTTGCTTGGGTCCTCATAGCCAGGAGGTTGAGACATGTACACCTCCTCTGAAATCTAGCCATTTAGAAATTCATTTTTTACACCCAATTGATACATGTTCCAATTCTTTGATGCAGCCACACTTACCAATACCCTGATGGTTGACATTTTGGCCACAGGTGAGAAGGTTTCTTCATAATCAACTCCTTGGGTTTGTGCAAAGCCCTTAGCCACAACTCTAGCTTTGTACCTGCTTATTGATCCATCAGAATTCCTCTTGATCTTATAGATCCATCTAGAACCAATTAGCTTCATGGACTCCTATTCGGCACTAGCGCCCAAGTATCATTCTCCTTGAGTGATTCAATTTCCTCATCCATAGCTTCCTTCCATTCTGACTTGGTCTTTGCCTCTTCATATGATGATGGTTCTTCAAATGACAAGTCTTTTGCAAGATAAACAGAATGATTAGTAACTAAAGAAGTGTCATACCCATATTTGATTGTTTCTTGCTCTCCCTTTGTGATCTCTTGATTGCTTAGTTGGATGATTCAGGTATATCCTCTAACTTCTTCATCTTGACTTTTCCTTTGGACTTCCATGCCTTGAATTCCTCTAAGTTGATGATGTCCTCATCATCTGAGTTGATGTCTTCAATCTGATTTGGTTCCTCCTTAGTGAGTCTTGGAAATTCCTCTTCCAAGTTGTAGCTCAGTGATGAGTAGCACCTCCTTTAATGTCAATCCGGGAAGACGTGAGGATGGTATGAAGACCTCGAGCAAGTGGCGGCACAAGTGCGTGAGTGAGAAGCACACAAGTATGCACACACATACACACACACGCGCACACACGGCAAGACAAAGAGAGAGAATCAATGGAGTTCTTTAGATTACTTTCACAAGCTCTTACAAGTTTGTTTCAATTACAATCTACCCTCAAAAATGAGCTCTCTAGCTCTTTTTATAGTTTTTGACTAGCTTTTGGCCCTGTCCAGACCTAGTGTCCGGCCTAGTTAAAAATTAGGTTCCAGGGCTTATTTGAGGGCTCAAACGATATCTAAAAAATACGAAATTTGGCAGGTAGATACTTCTAATGCTCCTCAAGCTCAAGGACTCCTTGGCTTGCACAAAATGGAGCTACAAAAAGATGAAATGATATTTACAATGGTGCTTAGTGATGATAATCACTTTTAATGGGTGTAGAGGTTTTGAAAGATTAAGGTTGCCTTAGTGCTAAATCTGCGTGAATGTTCATAAGTGCTTCTTCGTAAAGAAAATTGTTGGTCTACTTGCCAGATCTTCGTTGACTCCCTTGTCTGCTTGTGCTTTCTCTCCCTTGTCCACTGCTAACACCCCCCCCTCTCTCGCGTCTGTCGTCCCTGACAGACCCTTGTTGAGAGGGTTTTTGGATGTAGTATTCGACGACGTCCTGCGCTAAATGATGTTCAGCAATTCGCAAACCTTGGGCCAGATCTGTCAGAAGAGCATCCCAGTCTACCGGCCCCAGGAACCTCTGGATGTGGCATACGTAGCTTTTCGGAGTGGAGAGCTTGTTCCACTGCAAACAACTGCAAGAGATGGGATGGCCTGGGAATGAATATCTCGGAATGATATTCCCAGAATCCCGTGACAAACATCTCTTCAAACGTTTGTTTGAAGCAGGCCGGTAGATATTTGATACGAGCGTGCCATGCATATACAACACTGATCGATGGAGTCATGCTCATGTCGTATACAAGATCCTGGTTCCCTTCATTAAATCCTAGTGCTGAGAGATGCGGTTCCTTGACATTTTTGAAGGTCCTGAAGGTGACCAGCATAAGTTCGAAAATTTTCAGGCACATCTGAGTCATGATATCAGGAACATTCTTGAAACGGGCCCCCCAATGCCGGATCGTTGAAATCATATAGCCAATTGTGGGTGCGCCTTTAGGGGGTGCGAAGTACACGTAATTTAGCCACTTCTCGCATCCTTTAATCGTCAGCACTGTATGTGTGTACTCCGGCCAGGATCTCCTTCGGAACACAGGGCAATAACATGGATTATATTTGATGTACAATGGCATGTTGTTCCATGTTCTTACCATTTCCGGATAGGTTTCGAGCAGTCGAATTCTCCATGTTGGTTGCCGGATATGTCCTTGCTTGGCACTCTCTGGGATGTCATCGGGTGCAAATTGGGTGGCAGAGGTGGGTTCCCTTGAGGTGTGGCGCTTGATCTCCGCATTATAATCCGCCATCAGTACGCAAAAAGCTACATACAGATCATCCGATGGCCCGATCCACCTATGGTGTGAAAGATTCTGGAAATAATCAGATTTTATTACCACCTCTTCCAATTTTGACATCAATGCGATTTGGACGGCCACCCTGTCATCATGCGTCGTGGCTACTTTCTCTAACTTTTGCATCCATTCCGGTGCCTCGATCTCAATTGTGTCCATGCCCTGTTCTGTGCGCTTACCTCCGGGTGTTGGCATCGGGACATAGGGATCCTCAAATGTTTCTTCTACCTCAATTGGCACCAGGTCGTCAGGCTCGGGGTCTACCAGAGGGGAGGGCCGACGCTCATATTGCATAACCTTGCTGCGTAATTCCTCAAGTTCGGCCTGGAGTTTACTGACCTCTTCAGCTGTTTCTTCTGCGGTTATGCTCAGGCTGGGTTCTGTTTGTCGAGTGGCCAACTGTTTTCGTAACTCATCTCGTTCTTTTTCTAAAGCGGCATGGGCCTCCATTAAGTCTGCATGAGTTTCTAACACCACCTGCATGTTCTCAGAGGGTATCGCCTTGAATCGTTCTGGGTCAATCTCTTGTGGGGAACCCTCCATGGCCGCTTCCAGGTTTTCTTCGTTCTGTTTCTGTAATCTCTTATTCTCTTCTAACGCGGTCGACATGTGTTTTCGGAGGAGGCCCAAGTTCCGTCGAAGTTTCAGGTTTTCTGTGATCTGCGAATGGAGCAGCTCGTCCATATGTCGTCGTTCTTCATCATCTGTGTGTGGTGGGTTGGCTTCTAATTGTGCGTATTGCTCCTGTAATGTCACGTGCAGCTCTAATTGCTGCTTCTGCTCTTCAAGATCCTTACATCTTGCTTGGAGATCCTCGTGGCGTTGGAAGAGCCTTGTATGTTGGTCGTCCAAGTGTTGGTAATGTTGCTGGAGTTGGGCCATGCATTGATGCATATTATTAAATAGGTTACCGAGAGGAATAGTATTGAATGCAGAGGGGTAGGGGAAGGGGAAGGGGGTTGTGAATGCAGTACTGGGGACGGGTGAGGGGGGAGGTGGGGGAATGGGAGAGTGTGGGTAAATGGGGGATGGGAGAGGTGCAGAGGTGGGTGATACCTCCATGAAAGTGGGGTTCGTGATGGGAGTGACTGTGAACATGGGGATTGTGGTAGCGGTGAGGGTTGTGAATGTGTACAGAGGTGTGTGTAATTGTGAACTTCTAGGAAGTGTGCTCGGGGTGGTGAGGTGTACAGTGGCTGTAGTTAGACTTATGTTTTCAGTGGAAGTAGAGTGTGTGGGTTGGCTGATGGATTGTGCGTTGGTGTGTGCAGTGGTTTCAGAGGTGGTGACAGTGGAGGTTACAGTGGTAGAGGGAGGTGATTGAGGTCGATGTGGGGGAGAAGGTGGCAAGGGAGGTGATGGGGGTGCACTCGATGTGTGGACTTCCTCGGTGTCGTGAACTGTGTGTGCCGTGCGAGTGGTTGTGGGGGTGCCTTGTGGTCCTGATCCTAATACATTCATTTGTTTTCCCGATCGTGGGGGGCGTCTTCCGTATCTTCTCTCTGTTCTTCGTGAGTGCACTAGTGCGGTATGCACCGTTTCTGGTACTCCTAAAGCATCTGATATCATTTCCAAGGTGGCACGGTATTGCTTGTCCACACCTTCCTCCTCCAGAATCTGGTTCATGAGAGCTTTACCCGCAGCTAATGAGAGCCTGTGTTGCTCTTGAACTCGGTTCATTGTATCGTAAAGCTTCTTTAATGCGCTAGTGTAGGCGGGGGCACCTTCCAGTACTTGTAGGGCTTCTGGATCATACTCTTGTTCTTCGGGTTCTGAATGTCCGCCCTGTGTCTCCCCATGAGCTTCTTCTTCGGTGTCCACGTTGACTACGTCTGGTTGGCTGGGCTGTGCTTGGTCTGGGGCAGTGTGCTGTCCACTGGCTTGCTCTTCTTCAACTTCTGCATTTACAGCTTCTATGATTCTTGCAACTTTTTCGTCAGTTAAGTCCTCTAGAGTGAACCCATGCGGGAACTCCAGATCAGTCGGTACTGGTGGAAATACAAGGTTGGGGCCATCAATGCTGTGCCTGGGCAACCTGATAGTAAATGGTTGCACTCTTCGTGGAAGTCTTGGGGTTGTCTCAGGCGTCAGGGTTGCGCCGCGAGCTTGTGCACAAGGCATCTGGACGGTGCCTCGCATCTTCTTGGAGGGAGGCCCTACGGCTGACAATCTGCGTTGAAATTCCTGTGCTCTGGACCAGATCAGAGCCCTTTGCACCGGTACATCATAGGCTAGACATCTGTATACAATTCTTGTGAGTGCACAGCAACCATACAATACAGATCTTTGCTTCTTATACCATCTCTGATGAGCCATATGAATCTGATCGATAATCCAGTGGGGCATATTGATGGTCAACTCAAAAGCATCCGCCAGGTAGAGGCTAAACCATATCTTTTTGGGCGGCATTGTAAACCTATCCTGCGCGGGAAAGGCGAAATGTTGCATGACCATACGTAAGTGGATGGCGATTGTGGGTGTCATTGCAACCATGTCCTTCAGCTTTGTCAGATTCCTGTTCTTCATGTTGTCTGGAACCATTGTCTCTTTCTCTGTTGGAATGTGCATTCCCTGCATGTCGAGTGCTTCTCTTACCAGATTGATAGTTAAGCGGAAACGCTTCAGCTCGTTGCCCCTTGTGAGTGATGGGAGCACAAAGGAGCTGTATCCTTTCTTGTCTTTGCTGGGGGTGAGGGTACTAATTAGATATGAGCATCTGAGGAAATCTGGCTTTGGTAGTTGGGACTTGAAGTAGTCATAAAGCCCTGCCTTCTTCCAGATCGGCTTCAGTCCTTCGTTATTCTGTAACCTTTCAAATTCCCTGGTAAAGAAATGGTATCGGCCCCATCGTCCATTGAATTTGACTTCGGATTCCCACATATACGTGCCTTCACCCAGGGGTCCAGCCACGTCACTGAACCAATGTGAGGTTTTGCCCACCGGCATTGTGTGTCCCTGCGGGGGATTCTGAATTGGTATGGCGTGCAATGCCCGTAATGCCGCTGGTCTTTCCTTTAACTCCTCCTCGACTGGAAGACTTTCGATGTCCACCACTTGTGGGCTGGAGCCTGCCTGGGAGCTAGTTCCTACTGTATCTGCCATTTTACTTCTTGCTGTCTGTCTCTGTGAGAATATACAAACAGGTGTTAATATTGTACAGGACAAGTGAGGACCGTTGTTCCCATCACAATATTAACATGAGGGTCGGGAGCGAATAATGGGTTAGTAAGTGTTCGGTGCACGTGTGTGTGGTTAATGCTTGGGTAATCCTAGGAGACTAATGAAGTTAGCAAGTGGGGATGAATTTACAAATTGGGGTCGGGGGGTTTATTACAGGTCTTAGGCTGCCAAATGCAGTGGATGGGCTTCGCTTTCGGTTTCGTAGAGACTCTAGAGAGCTTTCTCGGTGTCGCGGTTTGAAAATGAGGCTTTTTAGGGACCCATTTACAATTGATTACATGCACGCTCTTGGGTCTTGGTGTGTTCTTGAGCGTTGAGAACGAGTGAATACGGGCAGTATGCGTAGCTGCGTTATGCTGTTTAGGTTGTGGCCTCGGCGTAGCTACTTGTGCCCTCAAGCAAGCCTTAGGCACCCAAATTTGTCTTGATTGTGGGCTAGCCTTCATCGACTTCTTGGGCACCCAAATAGATTTCACATTAGCAGGAGAATTTCTGCAAGACTTCTTATTAATGTCATGTTGTTGGTTATTAATAAGAAACTTCGCCCGTGTCATTGACGGTGGTGCAACCGGTTGTTCGCCTTTCCGCACCCACACATGGTTTATTTTCTGGGACATTCTGTTGAGCAGGTACTTTTGATCTCGGACATAGGTAGTACTCTGCTTCTTCTGCCTTTGATCCACCTTGGGTTGCTGCCTCCTTCTGGCCTTTGGAAAAGAAGGGAGTTCTGTTGCATTCCTGACTCCTTTTTTGCGAATATCATTCCTCTGCAACACACAGTTTTGGACAAGAACAGCATGGTCATCTTCATGTGTACCCCTGGAAGGACCAGGAGTCTGTGCCTTTCCTAGTTCCTTGAGTGCTTCATTGTCTAATTCTACTGTAACTCGACTATGATTGATCCAAACCTGGAGAAGTCCACTTCTTAGGTTTAAATTGACTGCTTGGTCATAGATCCAATCTTGACCCAAGACAAGAGGTTCTGTGAGATCCTCATCCTGACACACTAGTACTTTAACTGTCATTGCCTCATCGTGAATGTAGAGGGGAAGTTCCACCTCGCCCATGCAAGGGGTTTCCACGCCTCCCAATCCTATGAGATATGCTTCCACAGGATTGACAGTTAACTGCAACTCTTGACAGTAAGACACTTTAACAGCACTAGTGGCTGCACCTGAGTCAATCAAGGCTCTTACGGTCCTTGCACTCTTTCCTTGTCCTATCTCTAGGGTTATGAAAGGACGTCTATCGATTATTCTATGCGAGCTTGTTCCTGCAACTTCACACATGGCCATGGGACATCCTTGATCTGCATAGTCATTTGCTCTAGTCTGATCTCGGCCTTGCCTTCGTAACTTCATCCTTCTGATGCGTTCTAAAGCTTCTGCTTGAGCCTCTTCTCGAATGCGCTTTTCTTCCTCTTTGCGTTTCTTAGCAGTATTGAGTCGGCTGAGCATTTCCTCCGTGAGGGGTTCCTGATACAACTTGACTCTACAACCGCTAATATAGTTAGGGAGAACATCACCCTCTAATGTGGCTAATTGTACTGCTCCACTCGTGGAGATCCTATTGATGATCATTGGTCCGTAGCCTCTCTTTTCTAGCTTCCTCGCGTGTTGTTTCAGTGTATAGACTAAAACTAGATCTCCTGCTTTCAAACCTTTATCCTTCACATGGGCATCAAAGTAGGCCTTCTGTCTCTTCTTGGCTGCATATATTCCTGCAGCGGCTCTCAGTCGTGTTTCTCCTAATCGTTCAGGGTCAAAAATCCTAGAGGAGAGTTCATGGCCTGTCCATTCGTGCTCTTGTGCTACTTTCAACGTAGGAATCAGGAAATCCAAGGGTAGCACAGCGTTTTGACCGAATACCATCTGAAAGGGGGTGGCTTGGAGTACCGTTTTGTAGGCAACTCGGTATGCCCAAACAGCATGGTGTAGCTGTTTGTCCCAATCAGAGCGTTTAGTGTTCACTAATTTCGTCAGTACATTGCATAAGATCTTATTAGTGCTCTCAGCTTGTCCATTAGCTTGAGGGTGATAAGGGGCAGACTTCTTGTGTATTACCAAGAATTCTTGGAGTAGATTTTCAATCACTTCATTCAAGAAATGAGTGCCTCTATCACTTACAAGCTCTATAGGTAGCCCGTATCTTGTGAATACATTCTCAAACAAGAATTTGGCAGTTGTTTGAGCATCGTTCTTTGTCGTAGCCTTTACCTCTACCCACTTGGTGAGATAATCTGTCGCAACAATGATGTATTCCGCATGAGAACCCTTAGCTGGGGGGTTAATAGGACCTACGAAGTCTATTCCCCACTTAGAGAATGCACGTCCACCCATCATAGGTTTCAGTGGCATCTCATCTTTGCGTATAGGATACTGAGTCCTCTGACATACATCGCACCGTTTCACATAGGTATGTGCATCCATGTGAAGGGTCGGCCACCAGAAGCCCGCAAATAGAATTGCCTTGATCACCCGATCCGGTCCAAAATGTCCTCCTGCTACACCTTGGTGAGCAGTTTCTAAGATCTTAAGATACTCACTTTCATGGACACACAATCTCAGGTAACCATCTTTACCGCGCTTATATAGATTGTTACCGATGAGTGAGTAATCTTGGGCTTCTTGTTCTAAACTCCTTTTCCTAGCCAGAGTCATGTCTGGAGGGAATGTGTTTGTCCTCAGGAAGGATACGAGAGGTTCACTCCAATCTGGTACAATGGATACTTGATAAAGAGTGGCGTGTTCCACAGGTGGCTTAGTGCTACAGATTGGGCATTCCTTACACAACTTTTGGACATCAGCTTCCATAGTTGGCCAATGTACTCCGAGTCTCTTGAGGGTCTGTAAAGTTCGCTGCTTTGAGTAGTGTTGCTCTAACGCACCTACATGTGCTAATTGCAACCATTTAGCGTATTCATCCTCTTCTACGCAACAAGCCAAGATCCCTTGATCTGTGTGCTTGTACATGCTTCCTGCCATGATGTGGTACTTTTGGGCTTTTACAACTTCTCTATTCCGAGTGTTTATTACTGGATGATTAGGCCCGTATGTCAATACTGGTACCAATGGCTTAGCCCACTGCGGTACAACTTCCAAATTAAACAAGTAAGCATCAGGAAGGTCATCTGACACTCCTTGTGGGGCTTCTCCCGATGTGAGCCTAGAGAGATGATCAGCTCTCAAATGAGTCCTACCTTTCCTTACCACGACCTCAAAATCATATTCCATTAGCAAGAGAAACCATCTTACTAATCTTCCTGTATTGCATGGCTTGTTTACGAGATATAACAATGCCTGATGATCAGTAAAAAATTTAAACTTATTTGCAAGCAAATAGTGTCTAAATTTCTTAACTGCGTATACCATGCCTAATCCTTCTCTCTCCGTAGTGGTGTAATTCCGTTCAGCCGCATTCAATTGTCTACTGGCATAGGCAATTGGAAGATCCATATTACCTTCACCAGTAGGCTGTGCAAGCACACATCCAATAGCATAATTGGATGCATCCACATGAACATGGAATGGCTTATTCCAATCTGGTGTGGTCAAGATTGGTGCTGAACATAATCTTCGTTTAAGCTCTTGGAAGGAATTCTCACATTCATCCGTCCACTCAAAGTTTGTCAGAAGTCCGTACATAGGCTTTGCAATGACAGCATACATGTGTATAAATCGTCGGTAATAACCACAGTGCCCCATGAAAGCTTGTACTTCCTTGACATTCCTTGGCCTAGGTAGCTCTGCTATGGCTCGCACCTTTTCTTCGTCAGTAGATATGCCATTCTTTGACACTATGTGTCCTAGAATCTTGCCTTGCCTGACCATAAAAACGCACTTTTCTGGGTTCAGGCAGACTTGATATTCTCTACATTTGTCAAAGATTTGTCTGAGTTCAGGAATATGGGTTTGTCTAACATTGGAATGAGCACAAAGATCATCAACATAGACTTCTAAACTCTTCCTCAGGAACTCCTTAAACACATGGCACATCAGCCTCTGGAAGGTAGCTGGTGCATTGGTAAGCCCAAATGGCATTACTCTAAAGGCAAAAATGCCCCACTCTGTGGCAAAAGCAGTCTTATGCTAGTCTTCTGGAGCTATGGCTACTTGGTTGTAGCCCGAAAACCCATCAAGGAAGCTGTACACTTCCTTGCCTGCCACTCTTTCTAAGAGATGTTCTGTTATGGGAAGCGGATAGTTATCTCGAATTGTGGCTGCATTAACCTTTTTCAAGTTAATGCACACACGCAGCTTGCCATTCTTCTTGGGCACCACTACGATGGGTGATACCCACTCAGTGTGCTCAATTTCATAGATAAATCCAGCTTCGACCAGTCTATCTATCTCTTCCTTGATTTTAGCAGCATAATTATCGTTATATGTATAAGGCTTTTGCTTAGAGGGTTTGGCATCTGAAGTCATGGGGATGGTGTGTGAGCATATATCAGGGTCAACACCTTTCAAATCCTTGTAACTCCAAGCGAATACATCTCTGTATTCTCTTAGCAAGGCAATCAATTCATGCTCTTCTTCTTCTGTTAGGTCATGGCCTATATACGTGCATCTCTCCTCTCCTTCTTCTATGGCCACTACAATTTTCTTGGTGGTTTCTTTGTTATCATAGGCCTCTCCTACTTGTGCCTCTCGTTTAGGCATCCTTATCATGACTCTCCTGTCGTCTATCTCATACTTCTTAAAATTTTCTGGGACCTCAAACAAAGATTCTTCCTCCTCTGGTGAGGTTTCTCTTTTTCTCCGTTTCTTTCCTTCTTCCCTTGGGGTCATATGCGTTGCTAATCTTACATCATTTGTAACTTCTCCATGCCTCTGGGGTTGAAATTCTACTTCATGGAAGTATTCTTCATCTGATGCAAATGGTGGGTCCATAATGATTGACTCTAGATCGGAGTCACTTGCATCCTCAAATACATCAGGGCTAGGTTCGCATTCTTCTAGAACTGCCTCTCCCATGATTGGCTCTATGGAGAAGACTGAAATGTCATAGCCATCCTCATCACAGTGAGGTGTCCATTGTTCTTCATTGATGGCTACGTCCATTGTTGCTAAGATTTCTGCCCAACCGTGAGGTTCAAATTCTTCGTCTGGAAAAACTACAGGTGCATAGGCTGGGTCTTGGATTGATCTATGGGTTTCTTTCGCACCTACCTCTCTGGCTTTCTCTCTCTTCTCTTCTTCTACTGCTACCTTGCACATCCATAAGTGAGTGTCTTCATGCATCCATGAGGATCCAGATTCTATGGAATGCACCGATTCTGTATCATCTTTGGCTCTATGGATGGGATTCCATTGGATAGGAGGGACATCTCTATGAGAATAATCCTTGAGATTGACTTTGGTCGTAACACCCAAGTGTTGCAAATACAAGGAGTTGGTTCCCCAATCCTGTACCACTTGCAACTGTCGCATAAATGGTCTTCCCAAAATCATCTCATAGGCATGATTTTTGCTGAAGTCACATATAGCAAAACTATGTTCAAACTCGACACCACATGTGGTGAGAGTTATTCCTTCTAGCAATCCTAAGGGTCTCTCTATGTGACCATCGGCCATCTGCAATTTCATTCTCGTCGGCCTGAGTGCCGGCTTGCCCCAACGCTTCCATAGGGAAGTAGTGGCAATTGCAACTCCTGCACCCGAGTCCAAAATTGCCTTGGTGGTGTACTCCTGGTAGGTGATGGGAAGATAGGTGTTCCCTTCTTCACCTTCACACATATCTCCTATCTTGTCCAAGGGAATTTCTGGCACTGTCCTATGGGATCCTACCTTGGAACAAGGTTTTGCAGCTTCAGTTACCTGATTGGCTTCATATTTTCGAGCTTCTGATCTATCCTTAGGCAGTTCTTCCAAAGTGGGATCGCACTGCACCTTGGTGTTCTTTACTACCTCCGTGTTCCTTGATATGACTGAGTCATCGTTCCTTATCATGACTGTGGGTGCTCTCATACATGTGGACTTTGCTTCCCATGGGCCTGTGAAGTGGGGTAGCTCCTGTATGGAATTAGACTCAAAGTCCAATCTCTCATGAGACTGAGTGCTCTCATGTTCCCCGTAAATAGATGGGATGTCTTGTGGGAATTGGTCGTGTGCATCATCCACAAGTTCAAAAGGAGGGGCAACTTCACTTTCGTTATCCCATTTGTCTTCTTGAATCTCTCGTAGGAAGTCTGGTGCAAACCGATTCATAGAAGAAGAAGTGTCTGGCTCCGTAGAATTAGGCGCATATGCAACCTGGGAAGGAGGGCTTATTCTATCGTTGGCTCTCTCCTCGTTCCCATAGATGGCTGGAGCACAAGCTTCTTGGGGAGGATTACTTATTCTATTACTTTTCCGAACAGGCTCATACGCTCTCTGAGAAGGAATGTGGGTCACCTGTGGAGGTACATAAGCTTTCGGGGGAGGCCCGTCTGCCTTTTGGGGGGGAAGATAAGCTTCTTGAGGAGGCACATGGGCTTCCTGAAGAGGCTGACTTATCCGTTCTCTTGCCCTATCCTTTCTTTGAGGGGCAGTTTCCTTCTCTGATTGTGCAATCAACCTCTCTATTCCTTCTAGCAGTCCATCAAAGTGTAACTGCGTCTTAGCTGAACTAGAAATGTTAAATAGGCGGCTGGCCTCAAACATGGTCTGAGCCAATTCCACCATTTTGGCACAAATCTTAGTTCGTTCAAGCTCTAACTCGGCCCTAGGGTAGCATTTTTCATGATCAGTTATGGTTGGCCCTTCTTGGATCCTGGCCTGATATGCTTTAAGCATCATGTTTAGGTCCTCGGGAGTGGGATCTGCTAGGACTGATCCTACTCTGGGGGGTGGTGGGATTTGATGAGGCAGTGGGGAAGGTGGTGGTACGGATGGAGGTGGGAATGGTGGTGGTGGAGTAGTGTGAGAGGGAGTTTGAGTTGTAAGTTCGGTTATTCTGGCTCTTGTTTCTCTTACGCTTTCCTCGAGTTCACTCATCTTTTTAGCCCATTGTCTTTTCATTCTTTCTCGACTATCTTTCCACGCTCTAGTCCTTTTCTTTGTCACGCTCTCGGTTTCACTAGCCTCTGGGACCTTTTCCTGGCTTGCCTCTTGGTTTTGCTGCAATGCCTGAGCTCTAGTGACTACCTGTACTGGTGCGGTGGAAGTGACACTTCCTGAGGAATCCACAACTAGCCCAACAACGTTGATAGGGGTGATTTTTGGCATGTTATTGGGGTTCTTTGGGCAATCTCGTAAAAGATGCTCTTTTCCACAATCTTGGCAAAAGCCTTGGATCGTCACGGACTGAGTTTGTGTAGGTGGAGGTAAAGGACAATCACGAATGAAGTGATCTCCCTGACATCGGTAGCATGGTCCTCTAGGAAATGGTGGTCGTACCTGTCTAGGTTGAGGCCTAGGGTTGGGGTTTGCATACATGACGTTCGGGTAATCTGACTCCCAACTAGGTTCACTCGGTTCTTCACTATAGTAGGACTCACCATGTTCTGGAGACTGCATGTAGTAAGCCTGGGGACTATCGACATGTGTAGAATCAAAACTATGGTCACTCGGGTCACTTTCTGAGATCAATGGGGTTGCTGGTACTATGGCCCTATTCAGGTTTTCTTCTGCAACAGCATACTTTACTGGAATCACGTTAGCGGGGTTTGGAGGCTGTTGAGCTAGCACCGGTTGGGGTCTCTGTTGGGCCTGATATTGTGGTTGGTAGGTTTGTTGGGGTCTAGCATATTGTGGTGGTGGAGGGTACTGGTTCTGGTATCTGCCTTGTTGGTAGGGCTGAGGGTAGGGTTGCCTAACTGCCTGCTTGTTGTATGGGCAATCTTGCGCAGTGTGGTTTGTGTACTTCCGTTCTATGGTGCAATATTGGCTATTTGGATTGACCTGGGGTTGAGCCATAATGGGACACACGTTTGCCATGTGGTCACCACCGCATGTATAGCACCTCTTCGCTGAGGCAAACCTTGGGATTTGTTTGCTAGTTACACCTAATTTCTGGGCTACTTTTTCGGCAAGTTCCTCAATTGATGTGGATTGCGTGGAAGAGTGACTAGATGCACTATCTGAATCTTTGTAGATTTTGGAGAGCTCTAGTTCTTCCCCTAGGTTATCTTCAATGTCAATGCACATGCGTACACATTCTTCTATGGTCCTAGGATCCTTCAGATACACATAGGATCTCAATTTCGTACTCAACAATCCATCAAGGAATAAGGCTACTTGTTTAGCAGATGTGGGTAGCTCCGAAATAGGGCACCTTTCAAGATATTGTCTAAATCTTCTTCCGGCCAATCTGATAGTCTCTTGGGGGGTCTGTTTGAAGCTGTGAATTAATGAGGAGGTATTGTGTCTTATGCCGCTCTTAGAGAACTCTACAATGAATGCCTCTAGGAGTTGGTCTATGCTCCTGAACTGGCGCTCATCCAATGGCTGAAACCATGTAAGTGCCGTATTCCTAAGGGTTAGACCGAAGGCATTGTACTGCGTGAATAGATCCTCAACTTGTTCAGCTCTCAAGACTTGCTTGAACTCCGCCACATGATCATAGGGATCTCCTGTGCCGTCAAAGTAATTCTTCATGGACTTAACTAGCTGGGTGGGTCTCAGAGTTCTTGTGTGCTCTCTAGGCCTCGGCAGAGGGAATCCATCTACATTTCTTTGGTTCCTGTGGGCTCTAAGCATCTCAGGTTCTACCCTATTCGTCTCCATTCTCGTTCTTTCTCTGCCCACTGGGTTGGCAAAACTTACTTCTGGTCTATCTCTACTTCTGTCTCTTTGCGTACCATGAGCTTGGGAAGTTCCAGTCCCAGGGTGACCATAGGATACATTTGATCTTGGTTGGGGGAAAATAAATTCACCCTTCCAAGTGTAGGCATGCCTATCATTCTCTGTCACCACAAAGATCCGTTCCGAAGTGTGATCTAAGTAGGTCACTCTACCTGGGCTATCCGGATCCTTAAACTCATAGATCATGATATTTCCTATATCAGTTGGCTGATTGGATTTATACCTCCAGAAGGCTTCGTCAGTTTCTCGGTTGAGAAGCAAATCTATGCACTTGTTATCTTGGGGAACCCACTCAGGTGTGATAATCCTAGTGAGAACAGATTTACCTCGGGGTGTTCTAGGTTCTACTCCCATATTTCCTTGTTCCAAGTCGCCTAAGTCCGCTTCTGAGATTACATTTCCAAATTCATCTGTCCTATCTGGATGACTGGTGACTACGTATATGGTTCCTTCCTTGTCCAGGTATGCACCGTTTTCAAACTTGACAGCTGGGTGCTCTAGTCCTATGGATTGGTCAGGGTTTTTAATCTGGACCACGGATCTTCCTAGGCCGTCCTCATAGATGCTAGCACCTAATCGGTTGGTCCTAAGGTACTCTAGCTGCGTTTTGTAAGGGCCTTCTACCCTGTACAGGTAAGGCACTCCTGAACTTCCCGTAGGTCTGTCCATGCCTTGGGACATCTCTGACTCGCTGGTCTCCGAGCTAGGGTAGTGCGAGTGGTGGCTCAACTGCTGGGCCCAGGACCTAGCAGTGTGGTTAACACTAGCCTCTAAAGACCTAAGGCTTTGTCTCTCCCTTACTAGATGTCGTCCTGATCTAAGGTTCATATGCCTAACTGATTAACCCAATTTTTTGCCCAGAGTACAACCTCGTTGCCGATCAATTGGTATCAGTCACTTGATTCTTTTTAGTTATTTCTCGTGTTTAAGGTCTTGTCTGATATTTCGTCGTCAGGAATACTTGAATGTTCTGCGCACTTTCAGGTTGATCGTTCCCGGTTAGGTTCTTTACCTTAAGGTTATCGACAGTACAGAGATTATGTTTTTATCTTGAACTTGAGTTTTTTAGGTAGTCTTCAACTTGATAACTGCCTATCGTCGCCCTGACTTACTCCCACCTCTAGTCGTTATTAACCTAGGCTATGAATTGACAGAGGGGGTTAAAAGTTTCCAACCTTTGGTTTCCTGCTCGGTTGCCCTTGAGTGCCCAAGAAATGTGATCCCAAGCTTGCACTTACACTTGCTCAGAACGCCTTGCGATGCTCTCAATAGATCTGTAAGAGTTCCAAAGTTAGCTCAAGACTTAAACTCCAAAGACAGAACCAATGATTTTCATTCAGGTAGCACAACACCAATTTTCACTATGATTCTTTTTGGAAAATAATTCTAGAGATCCCTGACTTTGATCCCCCTGGGTATGGTCAACTTCAAAATACCCTATCTAAAAATCAACGCCTTATCTTTATAAAAAACAGTTGAGGGCGTGTAGTATATGCCACGAGCTTTCCAACAAGCCCTAGAGCTCAAAAAATTGATTTCGTATGAAAAAGTTATGACTGTTCAGGGTTTAGGGGGTTAAAACAAGATTCAATCTGGCCGACAGATCCTAGGATTTTCTCCAAATCACCAGTGTAGGAACCTCCCAAAATGCTAATAGATTGACTATTTTGCCCCCAAAATTATCCCAAAAATCAAACCCTAATTTTTGGCCGAAAAGCCTGTCAATCGCGATCGACAGGTCTGTCAATCGCGATTGACAGAGGTGTCTGTCGGAGCTGTCAGTCGCGATTGACAGTGTCAATCGCGATCGACAGAGTCGATCGTGGCTGTCAATCGCGATCGACAGTATCAATCGCGATCGACACGTTTTCCGGATTTTTCGCCGAGATTTCAGTCAATCGGAGGCCTATCAGTCGCGATGGACACGTGGCTACGCGCAAAAGTCAATCAATCGTGGAATTTCAATCAATCGCGATCGACAGTATCAATCGCGATTGACAGAGGTGTCGGTCGTGGCTGTCGATCGCGATCGACGGTATCAATCGCGATTGACAGGGTCCTACGTGGCAGTCAGTCGATCGTGGAGGTCAGTCGATCGCGATTGACAGGGTCTGTCGGTCGCGATTGACAGGGTCTGTCGGTCGCGATTGACAGGGTCTGTCGGTCGCGATTGACAGAGGCTGTCGATCGCGATTGACAGAAAACCTCAGAATTTTTCTACTGTTTTTAGTGTTTTGGAATGTGCTCCTTGTGCTTGTTCTAATGGTGCACTCACTTTTGTGAAAAGCCAAAAATTTCTGTCAGTCGCGATCGACAGAAGCCTGCGACCGCGAGACAGTTTCTTCGAATTTCGTACCTGCGCGCAGCGTGCTGGGGATGATGATGATGGCAGTACCTGCAAGAATCACAACAACATGCAAAAACAGTGCAAGCAATATCGCTCTCTCGCTCTCTCTCACAAGTGGAATGGAGGAAATGAGGTGGAGATGGTGATATGATCAAAACTGAAAATTTTCGCGATGATGGAGATGGAAGTGGGAGATGGTGATGATGATGATGGTGATGAAGATGGTGAAGAAAGTAAAAGAAAATCGATGAGAGTGAAGAAAATACCTACAACTCCAACGCGTCAACTCTACGTCTTACCATCACACGCTCGTCCTCAAAGCTCGATCCCCGGCAACGGCGCCAAAATTTGGTGTAGCTCAGTGATGAGTAGCACCTCCTTTAATGTCAATCCGGGAAGACGTGAGGATGGTATGAAGACCTCGAGCAAGTGGCGGCACAAGTGCGTGAGTGAGAAGCACACAAGTATGCACACACATACACACACACGCGCACACACGGCAAGACAAAGAGAGAGAATCAATGGAGTTCTTTAGATTACTTTCACAAGCTCTTACAAGTTTGTTTCAATTACAATCTACCCTCAAAAATGAGCTCTCTAGCTCTTTTTATAGTTTTTGACTAGCTTTTGGCCCTGTCCAGACCTAGTGTCCAGCCTAGTTAAAAATTAGGTTCCAGGGCTTATTTGAGGGCTCAAACGATATCTAAAAAATACGAAATTTGGCAGGTAGATACTTCTAATGCTCCTCAAGCTCAAGGACTCCTTGGCTTGCACAAAATGGAGCTACAAAAAGATGAAATGATATTTACAATGGTGCTTAGTGATGATAATCACTTTTAATGGGTGTAGAGGTTTTGAAAGATTAAGGTTGCCTTAGTGCTAAATCTGCGTGAATGTTCATAAGTGCTTCTTCGTAAAGAAAATTGTTGGTCTACTTGCCAGATCTTCGTTGACTCCCTTGTCTGCTTGTGCTTTCTCTCCCTTGTCCACTGCTAACACAAGTCATAAGGTAGCTTTACTTTCTTGCATTCACTTTCAAACCAAGAGTCATTCTCATCAAAGACAACATCTCTACTGACCATAAATCCTTCATTGGAAGGATTGTAGAACCTATATCCTTTCTTATTCAAGTCATACCCTATGAAGATGCACTTCTCTGCCTTAGGGTCTAGCTTACTTCTTATTTGAGAAGAGATATGTACATAAGCAACACATCCAAAGATCCTGCAATGATCAAGAGAAGGTCTTCTACCATGCCATGCTTCATATGGGGTTATCCCATCAAGAGATTTGGATGGCAACCTGTTTACAAGATAAGTGGTAGTAGATACACTCTCTGCCCATACGTAATTAGGTAATTTCTTCTCATTTAACATTGACCTAGCTGTTTCAACAATTAGTCTATTTCTCCTCTCTACCACCCCATTTTGCTCAGGGGTATACCTTGTTGTAATTTCTCTTTTGATTCCTCTGTCCTGCAAGAATGCATCAAACTCATTTGAGAAGTACTCACCTCCCATCTAACCTTAGTCTCTTTAGACTTCTTCTTGTTTGGTTCTCAACAAGTGCAAGATACTTTTTAAAGCAACTGAATACTTCATCTTTGTGCATCATAAAATATAAGATAGTCCACCTAGTGAAATCATCAATGAAAGATATATAATACCTTGATCCAAAAATTGAGGGATCCTTACTTGGTCCCCATACGTCTATATGGACAAGCTCTAGGTAGTCCTCATGCATATAGCCTTTCCTTGAGAAGGGTAACCTGTGAGATTTTCCAAACTGACAAGCACCACATTTATAGATCATGTGTTGCTTGGATATATTGGGTATCCCAAGCACACATTGATCTCTACATATTTGCTTTAAATTTCTCGCACCAATATGTCCTAATCTCTTATGCCAAATTTCAAGCTCTGATAGTGTTTGATCTTTGTAACTATAGAGTGCAATATTCCTTGTATCTTCAAGTTCAAAAGTGAATAATCTACCTGTCTTTTCTCCTTTGGAAATTCTCTTGAATCCATGTTGGGGATCCTCCACAAATGCTCCATATTGGTTGAACCTAACCTACAAACCTTTTTCCACAATCTGTCCAACACTCGTCAGATTCTTGGTAATTGTAGGTACATATAGAACCCTGCTCAATAGAGTTCTATTTCCATAAGATGTTTTAACATTTCCTACCTTGATCTCTGAGTGCTTGGTGTCATCACGTGTTTGTACTTGATGCTTACCCTTTGGTTCCTCAAGGTCAGAGAGAAGAGCTACATTGCCTGCCATATGGTTTGAGCATCATGAGTCAATGTAGAAGAGATGGTCATCATTTATACCTGGTTTTGAAGTCATATTCATAATCAAAAGAGAATCCTCTTGCTCCTCTGTATAATTATTGTAGTCTTTCCTTGCTTCGTAGCCTCCTTGGTAGTTGTTATTGTAGTTTTTGTTGTAGTTGTTATTGTAGCCTTGATGGTGATTGAATCTTCCTCTTGATTGTGTATATCCACCTCTTTGAAATCCTCTACCTCTCTGATTCTTGAAGTTCTTGTAACATTCATATGTAGTATGATTTTATGATCTGCAAATATTACATGGTGAGGAGTTATAAGGTCTCTCCCTACCTTGCTTAGCTCCTCTGCCCCTTCCTCTTGAGGTTCTACCTCTCCCTGCATAGTTGGCTTGGGAGGTAGCTCCTTCATCCTCAATCTTCTTGTTCTTTCCTTTCTCTTTAGTCTTACTTTTATCTGTGTATAGGGCAGAAGAGCTATTACCTCTTGATGAATCTCCATTCTTGTTGAGCTTGGCTTCATGGGTGAAGAGTTGCCCCATGAGTGTGGTAAGGTCTAGAATCTGCATGTCCATGTACAAGTCCATGGCAGTTGTGAAGCTCTCCCATTGGTCATCTACTTTAATACCATTGATTACTTGTCTTACAACTTGCTCCTCTTCAACTTCTTCACCTATGCTTGCCAATTGATCAGCTATATCCTTGACTTTGGTCACATACTCTGAGATGCCTTGCTTAGGTTGCTTTCTTTGAGTGGTAAACTCAATCCACAATTGATTCTTCCTAGCCCTTGTGTTGGAAGAGAAATAGGAAGGCAATGTTTCCCAAGTCTCGTGGGATGTCTTACAGTTCCTAACATGTGGAAGAAGAAAATCAGAGATTCATTTAAGTAAGTATGACCTTGCTAATGCATCCGTAGCACACCATGAATTGAGTCTTTCATGCTCCTCTCTTGTAGGTTGTCCTTTGCTTCTAAAAATGGGCATCTCCTCATCTCCTAAGATATATCCATAGAGACTCCTTCCTTGCAAGTATGTCTTCATTCTTAAGGACCATGCTTGGTAGTTGTTCCTATCCGATTTATCAATGAAAGAAGAAAAACCATCTCCCATTTTACCTTAGCTTTGCTCTGATACCACTATTGGGAAAGATGGATAGACACTCCAAGAAATGAGTAGGTACTGCCAATGCTTGAAAACAAGTGATCTTCAAGGGATAAATCTCAAAAGTGTTTTGGTATCTTCTACTTAAACAACAAATTTTGTAGCAATCTAAGACCATTTGTGAAGCACACATTCTCTGCTACTTCTCATTAACTATTCATTGTCGGCCTTCTTCATGAGCTCTCTACAATCATAGTGTCTCTAATACCATGTCAAGAGAAAGGAGATAAGGAAGAGATCTCTCACACACTTTCACACACAAGGAGAGGATCACACATGGCTTGAGGTAAGGAAAAATAATCTTTTACTACTTCTTTTATTCAATAAAGAGAATATATGAGAATCACATAATACAACAATACAACCAGTACAATATATAAAGAGTAGCACATAAGGAGAATCCTAATGTCTAAGAATGACTAAGTCAGAAAGAAACAAATGTTCCATCACTCTTGGTAGATAAATCTAGTAAAGCTCACTAAAAGTATCCCTTGCATATATCAGTGTAACCACTATACATGTCAAAGAAGTGAAAAATGCATCCTTAATCATCACATGTTGAGCTTGATACCTGAACACTAATGTCATAGCTTCTTGCCATTCCCTACAGTTATTGACTTCTTCAAGACATGTGGTTTGTTCAATAACCTTATTCATATGTGCATAGTTTCTATCCATGAATGAATCATATGTGAGTCTCCCCATGAGATACCTTACCCTATTTGGCTTCCTTTCTTCTCCTTTGTTGGGAATGAACCTTCTTTGTCTTGGGTACTTGATGAATGGCTTTGAAAACTCTCCCTTCTCCACATGATGGTCTTCATTTAAGTCCACCCACAAATATTTATATTCTTTAATCTCTTTGATCTTGCCTCATCCTTGTTCCTTGCATCACTTTGTTGGCTTGATGTTTGACTATCTCCACTCCATGGTGAGTGCCTTCTTGTGCTTGAATCACTTGGACCATTGAGATCCATACTCTCTAGTTATTTTCATCATCCATGTTCCTTGCATCACTTTTTTGGCTTGATGTTGGACTATCTTCACTCCATGGTGAGTGTCTTCTTGTGCTTGAATCACTTGGGCCATTTAGATTCATACCAAGCTAGTAGCCCATCAAATATGACATTTCTACATACCTAAATCTCTTTGATTATGGGGTTCTAGAATCTATACCCCTTTCACATGCATTGTCAGATTCAAGTGAAAATGAACTAATAGATGCGTCTCATCGAGAGCTTCAAAATGAACTTGCTATTGGCCATATTCAAAGTTCAAAGCTAGGAGAAACATTCGAATTTGTAAAAACTATTGTAAGTGGTATCGCGGTAGACACTTTCAGAGGTTAAGTGAGTTATAGAGGTTGATTAGTCTTTTCTCAGGCATTTTAGCTGAACCGCTTCAATTTCCATCATGAGTGCACGTGTCCTCATACACTTGGTCAGGTTGGTTCTTCGGGTTGATGATTAAGCATGTGTCAATCCACCACTATATGCACTTGTGTGGCAAATGAGATTTAGTCTCTTTGGCACAAGTCCCTAAGACTTCATGACTTAGGTACACATGTTTTTGGTGCCCTTGCCGGGGAACACACTCGACCAAGGTGCCTTCGTGATGGTTATAGCTCTAGAGTGAAGACATTGTACTTGTAGAAGTGAAATTGTTTCGTGGCAAGTAGTCGAACACTTCAGCACTTGTTACTTCACATCCCAAAGGTGTGTGTAATGAGTTTTTAGGTTTAGCGTTAGGAGAGAGGGAGAGAAGAAAGAGTTAGGGTTAGGCTAGGAAGAGCAGTGGAGTAGGAGTAAGTCAAAATCATCAAGAAAAATCCCAAAAAAATTGCCAAGTTAGTGTAGTACATGCTTCAGTCACCAAAAACTATAAAAACCAAAAAGTTGTAGTTCATTTGACATTTGCTCTCAGAGTCGTATCATCTGAAAATAGCGATCGGTATCCTCCGCTTGGTATCGTGCACTCCAGGCATTCAAAGCTATCTAGTGAATTCAAGACACAAGTGGGACATCACAAAGGTAAGATACCTCAAGATTTCAATAGCAAAAACATAATAGAAGTGAATTAAAACGTGATTAAAAGCGCATCTGGTATCGCAGGGTGGGATAGAACATTTTTAGAGTTCCTTTAAGTGAGACAGAGGGTGAGGAGTGAAGAGGAAAGAAAGAGAAACTAGGGGGTGAAAACATTTTTGTATTTGGAGTTGATTAGGCTGCAGTATCATGATCGGTTGAGTTTTGGTATCGCGATACCAAAATTCCCTTGTATCACGATACTCGCCGAAGAATCGTATCGCTGGTTACCACCTTTGGTATCGCGATACCATTTTTGGTATCGTATCGCCAAGATGGTATCGTGATCGTGATTTGTCAGAGGTATCGTATCACGATCCACTTGGTATCGGATCGTTTCGGTCACGGTATCGTATCGTCGACTGAGTGGTATCGTATCGTGAACAATTCCAGTATCGTATCGCGGCCCTTTTTGGTATCATATCGTGCCAAAAAGTGGTATCGTATCGTTAGAATTCCAGTATCGTATTGCTCAAATTTTAGGTATCGTATCGTGTCATTTCTGGTAATGTATCATATTATTTTTGGTATCGTATCGTGAGGTTGGTATCGTATCATGCAATACTTAGGTATCGTATTGCGAGTACATCTGGTATCGTATCATGGATTACACAAGTATCGTATCATGTCTCCAGGTGGTATTGTATCGCTTGAACACATAGTATCGTATCGAGGTAGAAGCAGTATCGTATCGCCCACGGTAGCAGTATCGTATTGTCCAAAAACGTGGTATCGCTTGGTGCAGGATCGTCTGTGTGGTATCATCTAGAGCACTTGGAGCATTTTTAAGAGTAAATTTTGGACAATTTAGGAGCCATTTAGAGAGAGAATTAAAGCCCAAGATAGCCCTAGGAGGGTGAATGAACTTGAGGTCAGGAAGAGTTCTAAGTAGCCGAAGAAGTGTCATATCATCAGTAGGAAGCACCATTCAGGTCAGTCACCATTCTACCTATTTCGATACCTCTAGTGCTTCAGAGGAGGAGATACCCATGGCTTCAGAAGACATGCAAGGTCATGTTCCCGGAAGAAACTTCATGTCTACGGTAGAAGGGGAATACCGCACCTCCTTGCAATATGTGTCTACCAATGCAAAGGAGATTCCTATCTTCCTAGATGGATTGAATAGATCAATTGCTAGGATGGTAACCTCCACCAACGCCACAATTGTGCCCAGATCAGCTGTGAAGTATGAAGGAGGAGTATATATGGACAAGTTGGGTCACATCTATGTGGTGACAGAACACCTAGAATTGATCAATGAGAGAGGAGAATTGGAAGGACAAGAACATTCAAGAAGACCTGACCCAGGAGAGTTAGTAACTACTCCCAGAGGCAAGTTAGTGGTGACACGAGTCTTGAGAGGGGATTTGATACCTCAAGATAACTACTTATTGGAGGTCTATTTGATCCATGGAGTAGATTTACTGCTACAAACTGACTCACCTACACAAGGATGGGAAGAAAGCACGCTGACATTTTACGAGTTGAAAGATCGTGAAGACGAGTCTAGAGTAACATACCTAGACAAGAACCAAAGAAGGTATTGGCTTGTCGATGCCCTAGATAGAGCTCGACTAAAGTATATGGGCTTGCCGGGTTTTCCCCAGCGAGAGCAGGCAACTACCTCTCAGAATCCTTTTGGGACACAGCATGAGTCGGAACATACTATGTCAGGACAAACAAGCCATCGGAGTGTCCCAAATAGAACACATGTACAACTTACAATGCCTGGAATGCAAACACACAATCAGACACACCCTGGATTAGGCAACCAACACTGATCGACCACCAGTAAGACCAAGACCACCACTAGGAGTGCAACCTGGAATACCCCCAATTAGACCAGCATTCCCTGTAATATCTAGACAGCCAGAACCCATAAGAAGATTAAGACCTATTCAGGTGGCCAAATGCATGAGAAATCATTACAATGGATTGGGAGAACCTTACGACCACATTGCTGAACTTAAACAAGTGCTAAGAGCTGAACAAGTGAATGACTGCTTTGTACAGCACGAGTCCTTTGGGCTCACTCTCACAGGAACAACTCTGATGTGGTTTCAGCCATTAGATCCCAATCAATTTGGAGATATTGAACAATTCTTTCAAGAATTCATAGGGAATTCACTAAAAGAGGGATTAAACACAACTCTTCATCTTTAATCCATAGCTTTAAGCAAAACCCCAATGAAACTGTAAAAATAGCTGCACGAAGATTCAATCAGTATGTTGATAGATGTCCTATAGGTGAAAGACCTATGCAGCAAAAAATGATATCATTATTTTTGGATGGATTAACGAACAGAACTCTAAGAACATTAGTCTATGTGAAGAGGCTACAGACATTGAGTGAATGTCTCCAAGAGTGCATAGACCTTGAGGACAACCTAGCAGATGATCTCAAGAGTGCGACCAATCCTACTAAATCAGAAGACACTCGAAGCACAATAACATCCAACTCAAGCAATGTGGAAGAGCTAGTGGATCTTGTAGCAAAGAAGTTAGGAGTTCTCGGGCAAAGGAACTATCAGCAACCGTCATTGAGAGTACCTATGTTACGAAGATGTAGCTCATGTGGAGGTGATCACCCCACTCACATGTGTGTTCGAGGAGGAACATGCGTACCTCATACGTACCCTTATAATAGACAACCCCATCAAGGAACGGCCTTGTATTGTCACATAGAACAAAAATACATCAATCACACCACAGAAAATTGCCCGTTCAATAGGCAGACACAACCTCTACGACCACCTCAGTATCAACCATATGGATATCCACCTAGAGATCCAGGCAGAGAGATGCCCAAGTACAATCCCTACCCAACACCACCAGGAGCACCGAGGCCATACGAGCATGCACAATATCCACAATTCCAGCCAGTGTTAGGACCACAACTGTCACATCCCCAACATGTGGTACCTCTCAAGTATACCCAACTAGAGGAAAACTTAGAAAGAGCCATAGTGCCAGCAACACCAATAGCCAGTATGGAATCAACGAACCCAGGATACGAGCAATCCCAAGGAGAATACTACTCCTATGATGCTAGTATAATGGAGTACGAGCAAGTTTATGATCCGCAATACTACCGATAGGAAGGATATGACAATACCTATGGACCAGAAGTGGCGACATTAATGTACACTGCACCTAAATCACAGGCACCGGTAAGACCACCCATCAGACCATCTGTGCCAAGAGGACCGTGTTATAGATGTGGGGGAGACCACTTTATCAGAGAATGCACTCGGCCTTACCACCCACCACCTCTTAGGACTTGGGAAGGATATTGTAGTGATTGTGGAAAGGAACATCTCTTCTTACTGTGCATAAAATTTTGTTCAAACTTTCAGCCTATCCGTTGGCTTGTGGGTGATAAGGGGCTGATTTCTTATGAATCACTAAGAATTCATTCATTAGGGCTTCTATCACTTCATTGATGAAATGTGTGCCCCTATCACTCACAATCTCAATAGGCAATCCAAACCTAGTGAATATGTTCTCGAAGAGAAACTTCGCCGTACTCCTCGCATCGTTTTTCTTGGTTGCTTTGGCCTCTACCCATTTGTTCAAATAATCCGTTGCTACAATTATGTACTCAGCATGAGAACCTTTAGCTGGTGGACTAATAGGTCCTACAAAATCTATTCCCCATTTGGTAAACGTTGTGGCACTCATCATAGGTTTTAGTGGCATTTCATCTCTTCTAATAGGATGCTTTGTTCGTTGAAAGATATCGCATCTTTGGACATAAGTGGCTGCATCTTGATGTAGAGTTGGCCACCACATTCCTGCGAAGAGAATCATTTTTGCAGTTTTATCTGCAAAAAAAATGTCCTCCTGCAGCTCCTCTATGCGCCATCTCTAAGACAGAAATATACTCGTCTTCATGAATGCACATTCGTAGATGATTGTCTCTTCCTCTCTTGAAGAGCTATTTTCCTATAAGAACATAGTCCTTGCTTTGCTCTGTGAGGGCACATTTTCTTGCTAGAGTAGCTCCTTCTAGGTACTCCTGGGTTTTCAAGAATTTTACCTGAGGCACACTCCACCTTGGTGCTATAGTGGAGTAACATAGAGTAGAGTTCTCTTCTGGCCTTCGTTCTTGACAAGTTGGGTAGGTAGATACATAGTTATGTGTATCCCTCTGCATGGTTGACCAGTATATGCCTAATCTCTTCAGTGTTTGCCATGTTCCATTCGCATTTAGATTAGTTTTCCATTGATTTACATGTGCTTTTTGAAGCCACATCTCTTGTTCCTCTTCCTCCACGCATCTCAAGAGTAACCCACTTGGATCTTGGTGGTATAAGCTTCCAGAAATGATGTGGAGATTTTTACTCTTCCATAACTCCTGACTTTTGTTTGTAGTGATCCCATGTTTAGGTCCATATGTGAGGATAGGGATCAACTTTTCTGCCCATTGGGGACATACTTCGAGATTGAAAAGATAAGTATCTGGTAGATCATCTGGTACTCCTGTGGGGGGTTCTCCATGTGTCATTCTTGATAGGTGATCTACTCTGATGTGTGTGTTCCCCTTCTTGACTACTACTTCAAAGTCAAATTCCATTAGCAATAGAAACCATCGTACTAGTCGTCCTGTATTACAAGGTTTATTGACTAGGTACAGTAGGGCTTGATGATCGATGAAGAATTTGAATTTGTTTGCCAATAATTAGTGTCAAAACTTCTGTACCGCATACATCTTCCTAAACCTTCTCACTCCGTAGTGGTATAATTGCACTCTGCTTGATTTAATTGTCTACTAGCATAGGCTATAGGGTGGTCTAATTTTCCTGTATCTGCTAGCTGTGCTAAGATGCATCCAATGGCAAACTTGGAAGCATCCACATGAATATGAAAGGGTTTGTTCCACTCAGGCACTCTGAGGATTGGTGTTGAACTCAAACGACTCTTCAATTCGTTGAAGGCCTTTTCACACTCTTCCATCCAAATAAACTGAGACAATAATGCATAAAGAGGTATAGCAATAATGGCATACATATAGATAAACCTATGGTAGTATCCGCAATGTCCCATAAATGCTTGCACTTCTTTAGCAGTCTTTGGTCTCGAAAAATCCAGAATCGATTTGATTTTTTCTTCATCCGTGGAAATCCCATTTTTAGAGACAATGTGTCCTAATATCTTCCCTTGTTGAACCATGAAGATGCACTTTTCTAGGTTAAGGCAAACTCTATACTGTCGACATTTGGCAAAAATCTTTCTTAGTTTAGGAATATGTTTCGATCGTATAGCTGAATAGGTGCATACGTTGTCCACTTATACCTCCATGCTCTTCCTTAAGAATTCCTTGAACACGTGACACATCAACCTTTGAAAGGTGGTTGGGGCATTAGTTAGACCAAAAGGCATAACCCTAAATGCATACACTCCCCATTCAGTTGCAAAGGCGGTCTTATGTTGGTCCTCAGAAGCAATTGCTACCTGATTATACCCTGAAAAGCCGTCCAGAAAACTATAGACTTCCTTTCCTACAACCCTTTCCAAAAGATGATCGGTGATAGGTAATGGGTAACTATCCCGTATGGTGGCAGCATTTACTTTTTTCAAATTAATGCAAACCCTTAACTTGCCATTCTTTTTCGGCAGGACCACTAAAGGTGATACCCATTCCGTGTGTTCGATCTCATAAATGAAGCCTGCGTCCAACAACTTATCTATCTCTTCCTTAATTTTTGTTGAATAAATGTCATTATATGTGTATGGCCTTTGTTTGGAAGGTTTGGCTTCTGGTGTCATAGGGATTCTATGGGCACAAATAGAGGGATCCACTCCTTTTAAATCCTTATATGTCCAAGCAAAGACATCCCTATATTCTCTTATGAGTTGTATTAACTCTTGTTCTTCCTCCATTGAGACATCATGTCCTATAAAGGTACATCGCTGTTCTCCTTCCTCCAAAGCTACTACTATTTACTTGGTCTGTTCTTTGTTGTCATATGCTATTCCTAGTTGTGCTTCCCGTTTTGGCATTTGGATATCAATCTTCCTCTCTCCTTCCTCGTATTTCTTGAAGTAGGCAGGTAGTTTGAATTGATCTTGAGGCTTGTTTTCTCCCTCTTCATTTGCTTTCTCTAGTTCAAGTTCTTCTCCTTGTGTCATTCCTTGATTCACCATTTTTTATGACACTTACTCTTTGATTTTCGCTTTCTGCCTCAATTTGTTCATGTTCCATTTCAATGCTCTCATAATCCTCCTTCCACTCTTTTTCAATTACTTCTCCTTCTTTGGCTTCTTGGAGAACAACCATATGTAAACTTACATCATATCCTTCCTCATCAATGCATTCTATCATGGTTATTACTTCTTCATTTACACATACATCAAGAGTAACTAGAATCTCTATCCAACCATGAGGTTCGAATTCTTCATCTAGGAATATTTGGGGCATGTAAGCTGGGTCTTGTACAGATCTAGCAACTCCTTGCCTTTGCTACCATCCTTTCTTCCTTTCTTCTTCCCTTTTAGCTGCCTGGCATATCCATAGATGAGTGTCTTCATTCATCCATGTTTGGTCACTCAAAGCTATACTGTGAATCGAGTGATCGTCTTCCTCCTTATGAATCAGATGCCATTGTAGGGGGGGACGTCTTGATACATGTATGTATGGATATTTATTTTGTTTGTGGTTCCTTCATGCTGCAAGTATACAACGTACCATCTATCTATGAACCTTTTCTTCACTTTATGCTTCATCCTTTCTCCTTTTCTTCATTCTTCATTCTCCAATCTTCTTTGTAATCATCAATTTATGATTGTCTTGCTCCAAAAACTCCCCCTCAATCATTGTTGCAGAGCTAAGAAGAGCAAAGATGCAGAGAAAAAGAAGGGCCCCAAAACTTTTCGGATTTGGACACTTTCTTTTTGTATTATAGCCATTTTGTAACATATTTTCTGATGTAAATGCACTAGAGGAGTCCTCTAGATGCATACCCATAGAGATTTGTAGCTTACCCTTGTAAATTAGTAGGAAATTAGCCTTTTAGTTAATAAAATGCGAGTCTCTTGTGTTAAAGGATCATTTTTAAGGCACATGTATATAAGTCAATTTGTGACTCTTTGCAGAGACTTTTTGCCATTGTGAGAATCAAGAGCACATAATTTCGAATTTGTGACTTCTTCTATCTGTATCTTCTTCCTTGTGAGCTTGCATGCATGTGTGATGCTTGGAAAGAGTGTTTGGAAGTGTTGTCTATCCATGAAAGTGCTTATTTACTATTGGTAAGGTGTGTGCGAAGTGTAGGAAGTGTTGAATTGTAGGAAGACCAATCCCGTGACTCAATATTTTGCTCATAACTTGAAGCAAAAGTTTCAAAATTGAGTGAAAAGATGACCATTGGATGCGTCTTTTTGAGAGCTTTGAAATGAACCTGCTATTCCTATATTCGGAGTTTGGAGCTGAGAGGAAAACTCGATTTACTGTTGACTGCTGCTCCAAATGTCACGACACCATAACTGATCCTTGAAACTTGTTTGGAATAGATTTTATGCTTGTTTGCACCTTGTGAGAGATCATTTGCATTGACCATCATTTGAATGCATGTCTTCCTTGGCTAGGTTTTGATACTCCTTGGATTGATAATTAAAGCGTGAGTCCCCACTATATGTACTTGAGGGGGATCAGGGTATAGTCTCTTTCTACACAAGTCCCTAAGTCGGTACTTAGGTACACACGTTTTTGGCGCTGTTTCCGGGGAGTGTCGAATCAAACCGAGGCATTCGTGTGATGTTGAATAGCTCTTGGCATTGAAGCAAGTAGAGGAGTGGTGAATTTCTCTTCTTTGGTAAGTCACACTGATCTGCACTTACTACTTCTCACTCTTGGAGTGTGTGTAGAGAGTTTAGAAAAGTGAGTAGAGATGTGAGTTAGAGTAGGAAGGAGGAAGTAGGCAAGTAGGCTAGGAAGATAGGGTAGTTTTTAAGTTAGTTCTTTCAACTTTTTGAGTCAAGCATTTCCCAAAAGTATAAAAATAAAAAAAATTCAACTTTTCACTTCATTTTTGAAAATGCAAGTATCGAGAGAGCCCGGTCGGTAGATATCACGAGAGCGAGAAAATGAGGTGTGTGGAGCAGAGATAGCGTGAGCAGAGTTGAAAAAAGGAGCTTGAGGAAACTAGAGAGCTGAGCACATCCCATCCTTGTTAAAATTTTCTTCAAAATGACCATCAAGGGAAGAAAATACAACCTACGACGAGTGTCGTGAAGGATTCTACAGGGGCTAGGAAAGTTTTTTCTTTGATTCAGGCATTTGAGAGAGGAGAAACAAGCTCTAGGAACACCTATATTCAGTTGAAACTCACAATCACTTGCAAAAAATTGAAAAAAATGTCAAGTCTCATGTTCTCCCATTGTTGAGTATTGCGACATCTAGATGTCATGATCTCCTGTGGTTGATGTGAAGAGATGGATAGGTATGTGCTTGAAGATGAAGAGGTGTTGCAAAATCCTTGATCTACACCAGCCAAATGAAATCCAGGAGTATGTGGTGGGCCCTTTTAGCTTGCGAATGGATGTATTAGACACCCTATGTACCTTGGAAAATCACTCTCAAAAAGATAGATCAAAATAGATAAGTTAGAGTTAGCTCAGAGGTGAAGAACTTGCTATTTTGGTTTATACACCTATCTAGTGTTTTGCATAATTCTCTGAGAACAACAGTAATTAGCTTAATTCCTTTTGGGGAAGTCTAGTCAACTTAAAGATCTAACTTTCAAGAGTAATCTCATAAAAGATAATGAACCACACATTGAGAATAATGTTTAACAAGTGATGACATCATCTTGAGTTTCACGGGCTGCTATAGTAATCAGCCCAATGATCAGGAACATGAACATAACTCAAGATTTAAGAATTGAATGATTATGAAAATTTTTATGCTTATACTAGACATTATGCTGAATCCAAATAGCCTTAAATCATTGAATTGTGGTAAGTACACACTGAGAAACAGCTCTGACAAGATGAGTAAAAAAGTCGGGTACCTGACAAAGAAGTGAAAATGAACAGACAGGGTTGACTTTAACTGAACATAACTAAAGATTGAAACACCCAAATGAAATGAAAGTTGGTGATCATATAGTAGACTTATAGAGCTAACGTTAACAAGTTAAATCATTGAAAATAATCCACCAAGCTCAGAGAAACCATCTCTGCAATCTAATTGAGAAAACTGAGAGATATGACAATGAGTAGTACACTTCACAAGAACATGGAAATATGAACTCAAATGATCATGAAAATGAAAGTATATTGATTTTACAACACAATGGACTTACTGATATATATGTGTGCCCTGAAACCACACCTTGATATGGCATAAAGCTCAGCTCTTCGAGGTCTTCTCTAAGGTCTCTCTAACCACGACTAAAGCTACCATCTATTTATAGTTGAGCTTGGGAGGGTAACTTCCCTAAATCACTCTCCAATCAATTAGTGACTGATTTAATTCTCTATCTACCACAAATCACGAACTCGTGGCTCCTCTTTCCTTTTTTGATCAAGTGGACTCAACCACTTAAGATTCTTTCACTTTTTACATTAAGTAAAGTCTTCAAAAGTTATAAGAGGTAGTTCATAAGTGAACTTTACATTGTCTTCATTTTAAGGCTTCTTCTATGACTTTGTGGAACTCAAGCCAATAATTAGGCTTGTCATAGACTTTCTCCAACAGTTGAGTGTCGCGATATGTAGCCACGTTGAATATCGTGAGATTTATCTTGCGACATTTGATGAATGTCAAGTGTCATGAATTATTCCGCGACATCTGACGAGCATCGGATATCGTGAAGTTCTACTCGCGACACTTGACAGATATCGAGTGTCGTTGACTTGGCTTCACAACACCTACTAAATATCGTGTGTCGTGGGAAATTCCTCGTGACATTTGGCAAATATCGTGTGTTGTTGACTTGGCTTCGTGACACCTGATGAGTATCGAGCATCGTGAACTCAGCCTCGTGGCATCTGTCTGGTATCAAGTATCGTGGACTTACTTTTGTGTCAAGTGTCGAGTATCACGGATTTCTCTTGCAACATTTGTCGAGTGTCGATATCGTGACTCTGCAGGTGTCGGATGTCATGGATCAGCCATCGCGACATTTGATGAATGTCGAATATCGTGGAGTCGTGAGAACAATATTTGTCCTGTGTTGAGTGTCATGAATTTAGCCATTGTTAGGTGTCATGCAGGGAGATTTTTAGATACTTCAGTGTCAATCTCCAAGTCAATGAAATATTTCCTACACCTCTAAGATTTAGCAAAGAGCATTGGAAGCTAGGGGGTTGTCAAAACTCGACTATAGCTTTTAAGTGAATGAACTTAAGATCCGAAAGATTCCTAGGGAGCCGAAGAAGTGTAATCTCTTCTGTGGGAAGTGTAGCCAAACCAAGTAGTCACTCACACTACTCTGAAACCTCGAGTGAGTCTAAGGAGGAAACCCTTATGGCCTCGGAGGACATGAAAAATTTTGTACCAATAATTGGCATGATGTCAATTATTGAGGGTGAATATCGAACATCATTAGAATATGTGAACACCAATCAACATGGTTTACCCATCTACCTAGATGGGCTAAATAGATCAGTGGCTAGGTTGAAGAAAGCTACAGATGCTTACATGGTACCTAGGCCAGCTGTCAAGTATGCAGGAGGATTCTACATGGACAAAAGGGATATTCTGTACGTAGTTACGGAGCATCCTGAAAACATCAACGAACAAAGGGAAGAAGGCAATGCCCACAACCTTAATGGAGAGGGACATGAAGAACAGGTTTCTACACCTCAAGGAAAGTCCATTCTAATTAGGGTTTGGAGAGTAGACCTAATCCCCCAAGACGATTCCCTCATGGATGTTTATTTAATCAACGGGTTGGAGAATCCACTTAGAACACACTCTTCATTGTGGGAGGAAGCCATCAACCCAACCACCATCTATGAATTGCAAGATCCTGAAACCCCACTCACATCACGTATATGGACAAGAATCAGAGGAGGTACTGGCCCTTAACGGAATCAGAAAGAGCAGGATTGAAATATCAGAACATCCTAGTGTTCCCACCTAGGGATCAAGTCACAACTTCGCAAAACCCCAAAGGAACCTATCAGGATAATTCTTATCAGCATTTTGGACAAACACAACAAACAAACATCCCAGTTAGGCCCCATGTGCAGTTTGCTACACCTGGTAATAATCCGAATTATCGACCACCTACACATGTAGAGCCGAGGAATAGAATTCCTGTCCATGAGAGACCACCAGCAGGAAGAGCACCAGGTATACCAATAGGACGGCTAGTCTTCCCTGTGATGCCAAGACCACATAAACCTGGAAGAAGATTGAGGCCCACTCAGGTAGCCAAGTGCATGAGAAACCATTATGATGGCTCTAGTGAACCATACTATCACATAGCTGAATTCAAACAAGAAATAAGAGCCGAACAAGTGGAAGACTTCTTGATCCAATATGAATCCTTTGGTCTAACCCTTACAGACACGGCCTTAGCTTGGTTCCAACCCTTAGACCCTAATAACTTCCAAAACATGGAACAAGTCTATCAAGAATTGATTGAATAATTTACTAAGTCTGGAATAAAAAACAACTCATCCTCATTAATCCATAGTTTTAAACAAGCTCCTACAGAATCAGTGAGATTGGCAGCAAGAAGATTTAAGCAATATGTGGATAGGTGCCCTGTTGAAGAGAGACCCACTCAAAACAAAATGGTGTCACTGTTTTTGGAAGGACTAGTGAATGGATCATTGAGATCATTAGTATATGTGAAAAGAGTCCAAAATTTGCAAGAATGTACAAAAGATTGTATTGACCTAGAGGACAATCTAGCAGAAGATTTGAAAATACCTCAAGGTAGTGTGAAAAGTGAGGATACCGTCAGTAGCACATCAAACCCCAGGAACAATGTAGAGGAAATGGCTGACTTAGTGGCAAAAAAACTGAACGTTCAAGGGCAGAGGAACTACCCAAACAATCATATAAGAGTACCCATGTTTAGAAGATGTGTGCACTGTGGAGGCGATCATCCTTCTCACTTGTGCAATAGGGGAGTAGTTCCACCACCTGCTTATGCTTACAATAGACCACCTGCCCTCGGCCCTATGCATTATTCTAACATAGAACAAAGGTACACAAATCACAACACAGAAAACTGTCCTTACAATCGGCAGTCAAGACCTGTACAACCACCCATGAGACCTTATGGATACCCTCACAGAGATCAAGGAGGAGAAGCCTTTAGATATCCCACATATCAGCAACATGCACCAGCACCACGACCTTATGCTTACCAAGGGTACACTCAACCACAACCCGTGTTAGGACAACAACCACCACACCCTAAGAATGTTGTCCCAGTAAAAATGGCTCAACTGGAAGAGAACCCAGAGAGAGCAATAGTCCCAACCATGCCATTGGCTAGTAATGAGCCTTATGACCCATCTTATGACCATAGTCAAGGAAATTATTCCCCATATGAGGGCACTATAGTTGAATACGGACAATCTTATGAGCCATATGCTTATGGTATGGAAGGACCGGATAGCTCTTACAGATATCGGCAAGACTATGTGTCATTAATGTACACAGCTCCCAGAGCACCCTTACCCTCTTGACCAATGAATAGACGACTTGCACCTAGAGGACCATGTTATAGATGCGGAGGAGATCATTTTATCAGAGAATGTACGTTACCCAACCCACCACCACTGCAGTGAATTTGGGAAGGATATTGTAGTGATTGTGGTAAAGAACATCTTTTTAGAGATTGTTCCAAGAACCCCAACAAAGTTAACTCAAATGTGCAGATCAATGTGATAGAAGTGATAGAGTCATCGAGGAGTGATAAGGAGTACACGGTACCACTAAAAGCAATAACAAGAGCCAAAGCGAGAGAAACCTCAGAAAGAATCAGAGAGAATGATCATGCCAATAAAGACTTGAACATACCCACACCTCAAATAGTTGTAGACTCCGAAGAGCCTGGGAAAAGTATTAAAAGTAAGCGGACCCAAAGATGGAAGAATCGTAGAGAAAGGATGAAAGAAAAGAAACTACAACAAAAGATGAAGGACGAGAATAACGAACAAGGCCAAGAAGAAAAACAAAAACTTGAAGGAGACAATAAGAAAGAAAACTGTAAAAAACAAGAGGCAGGATCCGTTCTAGCTGACCCTATGCCAGAAGAGTTAGTCATGTGGATTCAGGTATACCAGGCACGAATAAGAGCAGGACCAACCATTGAACAACATGAAAAGGAATATCCAAGAGGTGACCTAGAGAAAGAAAGGTTGGAGATATGTAAGAAATTAATTGAAAAGGTTGAACGGACCCTAGAAAAACCTGTTCAGTGACTAGCCAACTCAAGAATTTTCGAAAAAGAATTCCAAGAGTATGTTACCCCTAATGATCCCAAGAAAGGAAAAGAAGACGAGACCTATGGTGAAAATCACTTTGAGAATAAAAGAGAAGGATCCGTTATCCCTGAAGTCAATGGGGAATGGCCTAAAGACTTGTGGGCAAGAGTCCAAGAAGATAGATGGAAGAGAGTGGAGGGAATTGAACCTCCCTTTGAGGAGTTAGAAGCAGAAGGTGAATTTGAAGCATCAATACCTGAAGTAAACTCAGAAGGATTGTTACAACTAAATGAGAGTAAAAATGACGAAGACAGTGTGAAGGCTTTGCCGAACTACAGGGGAGAGTATGAACATAATTCTGAACTATATTGCATTCCCTCAGTGAGAAGAAAAGAGCAGAACCCATCGATTCAAACATCAGACATTATACAACATCTTAAAAAAGTAAAAATCCCTTGTATGCTGACATTGGAAGAATTCTTTAAGGTAAAACCACAGTTGAAGGAGAAGCTAACTAGTCAATTAGAGACAAAATCAGATGGAAATGAGATGTCGGATGAAGTTACTAAAATTAAAGTTTTGGTCGATAAGGTTGGAGATTTCAGTGAGGGAGATGAAGGAAACACATATCTCCCCATCACTTACAGAGGTTACACCACCAAAGCCATCTTAGACTCGGAAGCAGGAGTAGGAATCACCTACCAAAGAGATCTGGGAAAAATGGGGAAAACTAGCTTTAAGACCAACCAGGATGAAGATTCAAATGGCAGATAAACACACTGAACGACCCCTAGGGTTATTGGAAAAAGTAACTTTCACTACCTGCGGAGTTGAATTCGAGCACACCTTAGCAATCTCTCGATTTGAAAAGGCTAGCAATTATGAGATGATACTTGGAAGACCTTTCATGGGATAGCTTAGAGTAGTGCAAGACTGGGGAAGCTACAAAAACATGGATATGGAGAATGGGAGGTTTTTGCATCACATTTCAACTAGTGGATCAATCTTGCAACCTTGAAAGGAGATACTTTCCCCAATTACAACGATTGTAAGATAAAGATCTCAATGAAATTTGGGAACAAATGATTAGAGCTTATAAGAGAAAAGAGGAAGCAGAAAGAATATGAGGGGAAGCAAGACAAGAAGTTGTGAGCCGCCGGAATGTAATATGTAATAAGAATATGAGGGGAAGCAAGACAAGAAGTTGTGAGCCACCGGAATGTAATATGTAATCTTGAAAAGTCGCATGCATACTGAAAGGGCGTAGCGCAATAGTTGTAACTTTTGATTAATAAAGGAAGTGTGCGTGAACAGAAGGTGTGTCGCCAAACTGTGAGTCTGGGCAAATGCGTGAGTAGAGCATATCGCCTTATGGAAACTCTGAGTAATCTTTGTCTCCTTGTTAGTTAAAGTTCCATGACGTATTAAGTTTGATGAAGTATTAAGTTAAGCGATCACTCGGTAAATGACGAAGTGAGCGTAGGCGTATTGCAATGAAGAACATTGTACTGTGCAGTTAATTATCGTGTATTGAAGAATGTTGTAATATGCAAACAGATAGTAGTTGAAGGATACTCTAATTCCGTGTGTTAAGTCTGTGAAGTAATATATAACTGAATCGTTAGAATATGGGAAAATATAAATACGGCCTTTGTTTTACAGACCCCTAACCATCCCAAGAACCCAGAATTGATCGCAGTTTAACACTGGCGCCATCTGTGGGAAATGGAGTAGCCAGTTGAAGAAAAGGTTATGGAGTGAAGAAGAATCCTTTGATATATGCCGCTAACATGTTCCGGTGAATCTTATCCCAAATATCGAAGTGATCCACATCCTGGACAGTTCCGAATTTGTTAGGAACACCCCCTAGTGGTAGAAGTGACGAACAATTAAGTTCAGTCGCAAAAGGTTCAATTCAACAAGCGAATGGCAATTTCGGTGGTAGTTCGGTGCTATGCAAAAGCAGTTTGGTAGAGTGCGACGGTAATCCGGGGTGTTCCGATGATAGTCCAATACATTTTGAAGACAGTACGTTAGTTCCTGGTGGTATTTCGACGCTGTCCGGTGACAATTCAACATTGTCTAGAGACAATTTGGTGATTTTCGGTGACAGTTTAGTATTGTCCGGTGACAATTTGGTGCTCTCTGGTGACAATTCAGGGCTTTTCGGTGATACTGTGGTTCTGTTCGGAAGGAATTTACTGCATTCACCGTTTTTAGGTGCAATTCTAGCCAATTTCGATACTAAAGTTGGGAAAGGGATGTTCGATGTTGAGCTAAGTAATCGGCTCAGAGATATTTTTGGATCGAAAAATTGGCAAAGTGATCATACGGTCCAGGGACATCAAGAAGTCCGTACCCAAAGTTCAGGCAACATGAGTAGTTCCCATCAACAACAACAACAACAACAGCAGCAGCAGCATCAGCAACAACAACAACAACAACAGCAACAACAGTAGCAACAGATTATTCCACCGCATCCGGTGCCAACCAGAGTCACATACACAAAATTTGGAGGTTTCCCGAGAGATGATCCCGATGCGCATGTGCGGACATTTGAACTTATTTATGCAGTTTTGAATTACCCAGCAGACCCTGCTTATAAAGCCATCATGTTCTAGTCAACCTTGGTCAATTAAGCTCCTCACTGGTTAACCGAGTATGACTTGAATCATTTTCAATAGTATGATGACGTGAAGGATGCATTTCTGCAATGATTCCAGTTAAAGAAAAACCCAGCAAAAATTTTTGATTATATGCAAAATAACAGGCAAAAGCCACATCAGAATGTATAAGACTATGCCACTCTATTTCGGACTCATTTATGATAGTTTCCCCCAGCGCATGCTAATTTACCAGACGATGTCATTACTCAATGGTTCATAAACGGATTAAATCCCCAATTGAAAGAGATTATCATCATATGATGTGTGGGAGGAATGACCTTGGATGCCGTAATCGCTATGGCATTACAGTTAGAAAATAAAGTAGGGGGCTTCATTGAAGATTTGGAGTGCTTGAAGGCATCCAAGCATTCAAACCAGGACCCTCTTAAACAAATTTATTGTACCAAATGTAAAAATACAGGATACAACAGCTCATCATGTGCCCTGAATGAGATGTACTATGCTATTTGCCATACATCAGACCACACTACAGAGACCTGTCCCTGTAATGCAAAGGTCCAGAGCAAAGTAGCCATCAATGCAATCATCCAAGAACAAGGGCAACTGGTCAGTCATTGTGTACCACCACAAATGAGGAATACTCCTTACCAAGGATGCAAGAATTATAGAGGTGCACGGTCAACTAACTTTGGACAAACTTGGTGAAATGCGGGTACAACAGGTGAAGGTGCATCCCTTCCACCACCTAAATGTCATTTTTGCGGTGAAATAGGGCATATCTGTAGGTACTATAAAGATGTAGCCGAGTACGATAAAAAGAAAAAGGGAACGGCAACACCCGATGGCGAATATGGTGTACATTTCAGCAATCGACACTCAAACAGCAGTAGTGCAAACACGCTAAGGAAAGCAATTACAGCCAGCTATGGAGATTTTTGAACCTAGAATTTGTGAACAGCAGAAGGTGTTTACTAAAGAAAGTAAGTGGGCAACCCAAGAACAAACTATTTTTCCTCACCCAGCTCCAGTGATGCAGCAGAGTATACTGCAGCAGAGTATACTGAAGGCAGTACCAAAAGGAAGAAATCGGCCCCAAGCACTACCGGAGTCCCCACTGGACATTGTATCGGAAATAGCAAAATTCGATCCAGTATGGGATGTCTTATCCAAGGCATCTATTACATTGCCTTTGAGACAACTATTGGCTTTGGTTCCTGGCATGTGCCAACAGTTCCAACAACAGGTTAGTCCAGGACCTTCATGTGCTCCTTCGACAGCCACAATTCAGCCTGAACTTGATCCGATGGTGGATCATACGCCCTTGATTATGATTTGGTATAAGAATCATAAAATCACTCAAGTACTAATTGATGGAGGTTCGGGTGTAAACATTGCGACCGCCGCACTTTATCAACGGATGGGATGGATGCAAATTGAACCTGTCCAATTTTTCGTCCAAATGGCTGATCAATCCCGAGTTCATCCGGTTGGATTGGTGCAAAATATTCCTATTACTCTTCAAGGAGTTGTATTTAAGATGACCTTTGTTGTTCTGGAATCACACGAATCCAACCTTGACTATAACCTGCTCTTTGGACGACCATGGTTAAAGCAAGCGAAGGTAGTTCAGGATTGGTCAGTGCATGAATTGATTTTTAAGAATAACCACCGTAAATATGTTGTTCCACTGGATGACATGAAGCCTTGCAACTTGCATGTACGACCATATGTAGTCGAACATGTACACATGTTGGATGGTCTTTCAGATGCTAAAGAGGAAGCTTTTCTTAAAGCCAACAAGGATCTGATGGTAGTCGAAACTGTGGACTTACAATTGGTAGCCGATAACTGGAGTCCGACAGCCTGTACGATAGTACCACTGACCGGTGAACCTGAATCCAGTGTAGCACAAACCTTGGATGATACAATGCTACAACAATTGCTTCGGTCAGGTAACGACTTCGCCATGCCCGGGCAGTTCTATGTACCGGAAGATCAATTAGTTACCTGCAACTTAGGTGATGAAACCAACCCACGACCAATAAAAGTTAAGGCGGGACTATCAGAGACCTTACAGGATAACTTGTTGCAGTTCCTACGTGAATTCTCTGATGTGTTTGCTTGGGATTATCGGGATATGAAGAGGTTGGACCCGCGTATCTATCAACACAGGGTTATGCTAAAACGAGATGCTCGGCCTATTAAACAACCAAGCTAGGCTGCGTAGCTAGGATGAATCCTAGCTATGCAGCCTAGGTCAAAGCAGAACTGGATCGATTGCTGAAGGTTGGGTTTATTGTCTCGATCGAGCATGCGGAGTGGATTTCCCCTATTGTCATCGTTCCTAAGAAGAATAAGCAAGTATGGATATGCGTGGACTATCAAAAATTAAATGTAGCAACCGTACTTGATCCATTCCCTCTACCGTTTTTGGACACCATGTTAGACAATGTGGCAAGTCGCGAGATGTATTCCTTTTTGGATGGATATAGCGGTTATAATCAAGTACGAATGGCGAAGCAAGACATTCCAAAAATAGCATTTATAACCAATTGGGGCGTTTATGCGTGTACAATGATGTGGTTTGGTCTACAAAATGCTCCGAGTACGTTTCAGCGTTGTATGCAGGAATTTTTATCACCTTATCTAACCACATTCATGCGAGTTTACTTGGATGATTTCTCCTTATCCGGTGATACTTCGGTGCATTTGTACCATTTATGGTGCTATTTTTCAAAGTGTCGAGAATACTGTTTATGCTTAAACCCAAATAAATCGGTATTCTCGGTATCTTGCGGCAAGTTGCTGGGGCATATTATCTCAAAACAGGGGATTCAAGTTGATCCACATAAGGTGAAGGCCGTACTGGAGGCACCTTCTCCTAAGACACCCAAAGAAGTAATGCGCTTCTTGGGACAAATCCGGTGGCATGGTCGATATGTACGGTGGCTTGCTCATCTGGCCACACCACTCAATCAACTGATAACCAGTAGTCCTCGTCAGTTTGAATGGATCGAGGCATGCCAACCCTCTTTCGACTGGTTGAAATCATTGTTAACGCAGGCTCCTATTTTACAAGCGCCAAATTGGGAATTGCCATTTCATGTCTTTGTGGATGCATCCGACATTGCAACTGGCAGCGTGTTGATGCAACAAACGGACAGATGGTTATGTCCAATGTATTATGTGAGCTGCAAATTGGTCCTGCCAGAGCGCAATTATTCAGTCACTGAACGTGAATGTCTCGGATTAGTGTATTCGGTGAAGAAATTTTGGCATTATTTACTGGGATGACGCTTCACTTTCCATGCCGATCATGCAACCTTGGTGTACCTTGTTCGCCAATAGCATTTGGGAGGAAGACTAGCAAGATGGGTCTTATTGCTCCAAGAGTTTGATTATTCAATAGTACATCGACCAGGGTCCGCACACACACTTACTGATTTTCTATCTCGGTTGGATTTTAGTGAACTCCCGAAAGGATTTGACGATACCACATCTGCTATCTATGCAATTGAGACTGTCCAGGAGGATCAACAAGAATCGTCGGTAAAATCCTCCTATTATGACACTTTGATGCTTTTCTTGACCAGTGGATGTCCTCTCGGCACGACCTCTTTGGTTGCGCGACGTAAGCTGACCACGTATAGTCGACGATTCTGATTAATTGTAGGGTAGTTATATTACATGGATCACTTGGGAGTACTACTCAGATGTGTTCCCCCACACGAAATTGCTTTAGTTATCACAATGGCTCATTCGGCACCAGCTGGAGGTCATTTTATGGTTGACCTGACCCACCAGAAGATTCTACAGAGTGGCTTATGGTGGCCTACTATGTACCGTGATGTGACCAAGTATGTGCAATAGTGCGATTAGTGTCAGTGTTTCGGTCCACCTTTACAGTGACATTACTTTTCGCTCCAACCAGTTTTGCCTCTCCAACCCTTTCAGAAATGGGGCTTGGATTTTATCGGACCAATTACACCTCTTGCGAAAGTTACCAGTAACCGATATATTCTTACATGGACGGATTATGCAACTAGGTGGGCCGAAGCTTGGGCTTTACGGTCAGCCAGAGCTGCTGCGGTCCTTAAATGTTTGATGAAAGATATTTTTCCATGCTATGGTTTACCCTTGGAGATTGTGACTGATAAAGGTACGCACTTTGCAAACACATTAATGCAAGTGCTTACTAAAACCTTCCAGATTGTGCATAAGTTCAGTTCTCCCTACTATCCAAGAGCGCATGGACTCGCTGAGAGCACCAACAAATCTCTGTTGAACATCTTAAGGAAACTGGTATTAGATTGTCCGGAGAGATGGGACCAATTCCTACCTGCCATACTATGGGTTTATCGTACAACATATAAAGTGGCGACCAGAATAACTCCTTTCAAGTTGGCTTATGGTTTGGAGGCGATTGCTCCTATGGAACTGGTGGTTCTTAGTCTGCGAGTGGCATTAGAGCAGAAATTACTACCGGAAGAATCATTTCCTTTCATATTGGAGGTTTTATGGTCTCTAGATGACCAGCGCCTTCAGAGTTTTCTGGTGTTGCAGGAAGTTTAACTTAGACAAGCAAGAACTCACGATCATTTTCTTAAAACCCCCGTGTTTACCATCGACCAATTAGTGCTCTTTTATAATGCTAAATCTAACCGATCCGTCGGAAATTTTAAATTGCGATGGTTTGGTCCATACCGCATTGCTGAACAAGTGGGACCCGCAACTTTTCGGTTATCCACCCTCAATGGTACCCTCCTTCCTAAAGCAATTAATGGATCGAAGCTTGGTCCTTATTATCCACCGCCTTCCTCCCCATGAGACATGATCTGTATTTTTCCTCCTTTTTTCTCACTGATCTACCTCGACATTCCTGTCCTCTTTGCATAATTTTGGTTGACCGTTTGATCGTAATCTTTTAAGTTTTCTTAACTAAACATGATTAGCAGCCGCCTTCTGTGTCTCCGATTCTATTAATGCGCACATGTCGCCTTTATGTCTGTAATATTCCCACCCTACATGATGATTTTGTTTCTTTCTGCATGATTGGTCTAGTGTTTCTATTTAATCATGTTCTTTATGCTTATTTTCACTATTGCATTTGTGTGTGCTCGTGTATTCTATGTTACTATGCTATTGTGTGTTCTGCTTGCGTTATGGAAGCCCTGGAAAATATTGTCACCTTTCGTGCAGTACTTGCTCCGGACGTGAGCGAGTTCCTACGTGCTCGGGGCCTCTTGGCCTTCGCTGAATTGCCTTGGCATTCAGTGGAGTGTCACCCCTTCTGTGCACAGATCATCTCTGCCATAGCTGCCACGCCTGCCACCGAAGAATGCTGGTCGTTGGCGTGTTTGAACCCCCGCGTCGTTGTTACGCTGAGAACAGTCGTTGAGGGATTCCCTCTCCCTTAGGAGGGGTTGGTTGATGGCCCTCTCCTTCCTATGGCGACCATGAAAGAACTCTTCCCTAGGCACTCATCTAACGAGTTTTCCATTTTGTGTCATCCCGAACCAGAGCGCACAGCCCTTCAATTCTTAGTTGCTGCCTTGAACCTGCAAAAATGCATGTATGGCATCTCTTGTCCATTTTACTCAATGATAAACACAGCATCCCGAGAGGCAGTCCACTTCACTTCGTTCTTTTTTCGGCGCATTCACCATGAATGCCAAGCCGTTACTAAACAGTTAGCCAAGAATGAAATCCCTCGGACTAGATTGCCAAACCTGCTCACCTTTCTTCTTCCGGTGATTCAAGCAGACGAACCACCCCCAGCGAATACTCTGCTTTTACATGAGGAGTCTACACAGATGTTTGAGGATGATGACGATGAAGATCTTCTCCACTTCTTTCGGTGCAAGCACAGTCGCATCTGCCTGTCTCAAAGTCAAGTGAAGGAAACAACCGCTGCTTAAGAAAATGAAGTATTCCATGATACATCCACTTCATTACAGGTAGAATCTGCCCAGTCTTCTCCTAGTAAACAGCAGGATACAAAGGTTATTATGGAAGACATAGTTGAACTTTCACAGTAGGATGAAACAACACAACGGGATGCTGAGGCTGTGAAGGAGACAGTGGAAGATACCACTGTCATTGTTTTTCATCCCTCTCCCTCGCATATAGTCGATGATCAAGCAGATACGGCAAAGCAACCACAAACTGTTGAAGAGGACGTTACAGACATTGCCATTGTTTCATCTGAGCCCCAGCATGAAACAGGAATTATCCTTGTTCATACACCTCATCTGTCTCTTCCTCCTACAACTACCCTTATTAATGTTGTTGATGCTTTGCCCTCCTCGCCCCCCACTACAATACATGAAGCCTCATAAAATCATGTCTTCTCCCGATTACTCTCCACCCTCGTCTCCCCATCTCCTGTCTTCCCAACCATCGTAGCCTACCCCTACTCTCCCCACCCCAGTTATGTTCACTGAATTGGCATCCATGGGCCAGTTCTTAATTCAATTATCTCAACAATTACCCTTTCAGTTGCAGACGGCACAACAAACCATTCGACAGGAGCTACAACATAAAGTCGACCTTCTGGAAGCTGATATTGCACCCCTCCAAGAAGAACTACTTGAAGCCAAAGCAGATATTCACTCTCTGCATACCCAAATCCAGCGACGGCAAGACCAATTGACAAAAAAAGGTTCTATTATTGCTAATCAGGATGTAGAGATTAAGGGACTGAAGCAAGAGGTTGCAGATAAACAAGATGCTATGACTGCATTAGGCAATGAGCCTCACGGTACCAGAGATAAACTCAGCATACTCGAAGAAGCTTCACAATCGCTCGCCGCCAATGTCCTTAAAGCTGAAGCCGAATTACATAAAGTTACTGAGCAGCTGTTCCAAAGGGGTCAAGAACTTTCTTCAGAGATTTCCAAGACTCTCCAATTAAAGAAGGAAGTCGTAGCCGTTCAAAAAGAGAGAAGATTTTTACAAAACAATGCAATTTCAATCTCAAGAACTCGAGCGCAGAGAAAAGCAGCTCGAAGTTCAAGCTGACAGGTTGTCCAGGATTGATGCAGAGATCGTCGAAATAAAGTTGCGCCGAGATGCTGCTGTAGCAAATGATTTCTATTTACAAGAAGCATTTTTGCAGACACGGGTAGAGTCTTTAATCAGCCAAGTGATCGCTGCCAGTTCGGTCCGGACTGATGTGCAGCTTATTGAACCTGACATTTTGCGGAATATGCTAGAGTCTTTAAAACAGAAGATCGCCATAACTTTCAAATTAGCTCGCTCCATGTATATACAAGGTATCATAGATGAACCCTAAATTTTGTAATTACCTTTCGGGTTCGAGTCCACCGTGCATGTCAGTGTGAGCCGCCGAAATGTAATATGTAATTCTGAAAAGTCACACGCATACCGAAAGGGTATAGTGCAATAGTTGTAGCTTTTGATTAATAAAGGAAGCGTGCGTGAACAGAAGGTGTGTCGTTGGACTGTGAGTCTGGGCGAATGCCTGAGTAGAGCATATCGCCTTATGGAAACTCTCAGTAATCTTTGTCTCCTTGTTAGTTAAAGTTTCGTGACGTATTAAGTTTGATGAAGTATTAAGTTAAGCGATCACTCAGTAAGTGATGAAGTGCGCGTAGGCGCATTGCGATGAATAACATTGTACTGCGCAGTTAATTATCATGTATTGAAGAATGTTGTAATACGTAAACAGATAGTAGTTGAAGGATACTCTAGTTCCGCGCGTTAAGTCTCTGAAGTAATATATAACTGAACCGGTAGAATCTGAGAAAATATAAGCAGGGCCTCTGTTTTACAGACCCCTAACCATCCCAAGAACCTAGAATTGATCACAGTTTAACAAAGCTTTGGAGAGAATTAGGAAGAAGAAATTATGGCAAAGACAAAGAGATTAACAAATTCAATCTAATGAACAGCAAAAAAAATTCCAATAGCTACCTACACAACCTTAAAGTAGATGACCCTGGATGAAAGACCATACTTGACCTTAGAGATAGGTTATACCAGTCTATCCTTATTATCAGTGTTGTTTGATATACATGTTGCACTTAATACCATCGTAGGTCTATTATGGAGATGTTTCAGTGAAGAATATTAACTATTGAAGCATACGTCATAGGCATATGAGGGCACCATATCAAACACTTAGGCGAAGTAGAACTATTCGTATACCTAGGAAATGTGTCCATGGATGTTACTTTTCTAGTTTGTAATGATGACGCTACTTTTCTATTTTGTAATGTTGATGACCTTACAGAAGCATTCATACTAAGGCCAGATTGGTTGTATGAACACTCAATCACATTTAAACTTGCTCAAGGAACATTGTTAGCTATGGTTTATGGTAGGTTAGTATTTAGATTCCTAGAAGAATGGGAACTTACATAGGATTGACATATAGGAGAAGTGTAGAGATCAAGAAGGAAAGCCATGATTCAAACGATAGGTCCACTTTGTCCACCAATGGAACAAATCCTACCTCTTGTTCAATCATAGGAACTAAAGACACTATTTCGTTCATCAGAGAGAGAGGAAACACCAGAGGTTCTCACAACAACAGAAGACAACCAAAGCAAAATAGCTGGTTAAGGGATCTTTGCCGCAATCCACTAAGTATCAAGACACAACGTAACACCACCAATCAAGATAGAGGCGTGAACACAAGGATCAAATAGACCACAACTAGAGCATACGAAGAGCCAAAAGATAATGGAATTTTTTTTTTTTAAATGGAGGTTCGGCCGAGGCCTACTCCCCCGGACTTTAACTTTGAAATTGCAACTGTACAAGGAAGGGCATAGTACTCATGGGACCCCCTTTATCCCAGAAGAACAGGGATTTACAAGACTGAGTTGAATGGCGGTCAACACTACCGCAGGGATAGACAAACCGTGGCACTCAGCCACAATGCAACATCATTCCAGATTACATGTCCCTTACATGTTGTTGCCAAAGATTGAACCCTCACCCCTGCCTCAAGAGGTGAGAGGCCCAACCACTAGGCCATCGAACTGGGATAGGATGGAAATTTTTGGCAATTTTTGCTATCAAAGCAATTAGTATAGGCATGTAGTAACAATAATAGGATCTGGATACCCAAAAGATCATCTTTTATGCCAATACAATAGGGAACATGTCTCTCGTACACAACAATTAAGATGCAACGTGAAGGGAGAAAAAGGAAAGCGGCTTACCAACTAACCATTAATGCCATGAATTATCCTTGGAAACTTAAATCACATCATCATACACATCCACAACACCAAATCACCACAACTAGCACAACACACTCACAACACTACATTGCAGAGACACATAAATGCACTTGTACATACCATAAACACACCACCGCTAAACACCCTTGGTGACAAAGGGATAGTTGATAGAAGCCTTATCATCAAAAGCCCCTTCATGCATCATCAAGAACCACCAATACTTGTACCATCCAAACTTATGTACCTAAATTTTGCACAAAGTGCCACTTTACAGGGTCTTGAATAAGGCACCAAGTTTTTTTTAATCCTAGCTACACATACACAAACCTCCAAGAAGGGGAGAAAAATACCAGAAATCGAATAACATACCTAAAAATTACAACTACTCCAAAAACCCAAAACAAATGTTGAAAGCATAAAAAGCCAAAAAATATATATCCTCTTTTGTGTAAGCATTGTACATATATAGAGTATGAGTCTTGTACATCATACACTTTTTTTGTGCCATCAAGTCATCTACGATTACTTGTGTAGACTCTATTTCATGTTAACTAGAATTTGGGAGAAGCAAAGAACACAAAATTAGTTCTCTATGGAATCTCTTGGGATGTGGAAATTACCAATCATATACATCAAGACTTCAACAAGGTTGTGAAGATGATGACCTCTTATAAAACGATGCAGGGATCCTGACAATCATGGAGGTCAGGCACGATTGACACGTGCATGCATTGTGGAGGTTAGACGCGATCGACACAAGTGAAAGAAAGAAAGGGACCTTCAAGCACCAAATTAAAAAGCAAGGTCTTGCACGATTGAAAGAAAGGGACCTTAATCACCAAAATCGAACATGAATGTGTTCTTGTGACCCGTCACCGATAGAAGCAGTGGCATGGCCATGAACTCTGACGGACAACAAGACATAAGTAATAATGGCTTGATCCGAGAAGTTTTATTGCAAAGGTTTGGGAGTCCCTTCACGATAGCGTGGCTTGCGGTCATCCAAAGAAGAATTTAACGATCCTTTTGGTTTCAAAAACAAAACGGGGACGAAGATCTATCTCTGGAATAGCCGAAAGTTTATCTCGAGTGTGTGATTCTCGGTCCCTGTCATGGCTTTGGCGGCCCCCTCCCTCATGATAAGCAACCTGGCACCGACCCAAGGGGTGATTGGTAACCTAGCCCTTATTTTGGAGGGGGGATCTTGTGTCGCTCACGGGGCCTTTGAGGGTGTTGAGCCTCCCTTGGTCTCTCTTATTAGAGCTACAATTCTGTCAAAGCAAGAAGAGCTCAAGAAAGTATGTCTAGTTGGACAAGTGTTTGGCCCTAGGCCTCCGCTCGAAATTGTATGCCAGTGGCTTCGCTTCGGAAAGAGTGATTCCCCCACGGGTTGATTGTTAGCAAGTGTTAGGTCTTACTGCTTAGTCATACGTTGCTAGTCTTCGAGAATGAAGATATGGCATTCCAAGCCCTAAGTGTCGGAACCTGGCAACTCAGGCAGGCAACCCTATGTTTGTTCAGATGGTCCCCCGATTTTATTCCCGACAAATCCAAATCTCTCCGCTACCCTCTCTAGGTCGAGCTCACTAACCTACCGTACTTCTTGTACAACTTCATGTGGGACATTGTATCTCCAATCAGCAAGCCGTTGGCTTTGCGGAAGGATCTTGGTGGTCTCATTTATGAAGGTGCAAGGTACTCTTTCAATGCTCGGTGGCACCCTCAAATCTGTGTCGAGGTTGATCTCAGCACACCACTTCCATGAAAGACCAAAGTGGACCTGGGTGAAAGGGAATGTCTGGGAACAAGACATTAATTACAAAAACCTACTTAACACATGTTTTCATTGTGGCAAACAAGGCCACAGGATTAAAGATTTCCCACTGAAACAAAAAAGCAATAAAAAACAAGAAGCATCTAGAAAAACGCAAGTCAACAATGGGCACTGAATTGCCTAGTGAACGAAGAGGAAGTTAAGAGCTCCCAAAACCTTGAAACTGATTGAGACCGGTTCAAGAAAGTGAGAAGAAGAAGGAAAAGGACTTCTGAGAGAAACCGTATTCTAGACACCCCCCCAAACAAATTGTATTGCAATCTCGAAAAGGAGATTAATGAGCTTGATTACCCTGGTCGGAACCAATTTGAGGTGGAGACTAGCAATAAAGCCCTAGAGATCCCTCACAACAAAGTAACCAATCAGGGGGGCTACACTACAAGCAAACAAGATGACTTTACCACTAATAATGAAGATAATATGGATAGTGAAAGTTCCATTGGATCAACTATTCTGGAAATAGTTTCCTGCTCATTCCAATAGGAGACCTCCTGCAAGGGAAAACAACATATTGAGTTACCCTAGAAAAGCCCCCATAAGAACAAATTACTAAGTGGAGACCCCCTCCTAGCAATAAAGAAAGACAAATCCAAGAGGAGAAAGGATAAGGGCCCTTCCCGCAAAGAGGGTAACTTACGACAATGATCATCATCTTCTTAAATGCTAGGGGGTTGATTGACCCCTCAAGAGCGACCATCATTGGTCAATGGCTTCATGACATTAGCCTAAGCTCTGAATTTATCTGTATTCAAGAGACTAAAATTGATGGAGCAAACCTCTAGAAATATCTTAGATATGTCTTCCCGACCCATGTTTGGATCTCAATGTCACACCCTCGGGGGTCTGCTGGGATGATAATTGGTATAAGTCGATTCTGGTTTGAAAATCTTGAGATCTCCATTGAAGATCAATGCCATCAGTGGATTTTCATTTCCTTTGGTGCCCCCTTTCGATTCACATTAGTTTTTATGTACATCCCAAATGGGGAGTTGGAGAGACTGGACACCTAGGCTTCCTTGGACTTGCTCCCCCACAACATGCTAATTTGGAGCAACTTCAATATGGTGGAGGACTCTACGGATAGATGGAACAAGAATGGCCAGGTCATACTCAGTCATGAGAAAGAAACTTGGGACAAAACCAAACTGCACTTGAATCTAGTTGAATTCAAAGATTTGAATGGCTTTTTGTGGTCAAATCTCCAAGCAGGTGAGGACTTGAGGAAAGCTATATTAGATAGAAGCTACATTGCTTAGAGCATTATTCATCAGTGGGGCGGTTCTTCCCTCTCACAATGCATTGACCTCGCCAACTCTGATCACTACCTGATCATTATCTCATTCCAACCTCTCAGCAAAACCCATAAGGCTCCTTGGTTTCATGCCTGCTCAAATTATTTCTCTCTCCCCTCCATCCATCAAGAAATTGTTGAAGTGTGGAAGAAGGCATTTGTCACCTATTCATCCCCAGCCAAGAGCTAGAGATGCACGGTCGAGAAGTCATAGTAGAACATGATAAGAAATAGAAAGATGCTCTAGATTGTTCGGCGTGGACATAGAGAAGCTCTATATCATAGACTATGGAGACCTGAGGAGGAAGTGAACAAAGGAAAATCTCAATCCCAGAAGGGTCTACAAAGAATCATAGTGCTATTGAGATACGAGGAAGAAATACAAAGGAAAAATTTTCAAATATTCTTCAAGTAATGGTGGGTTGGTGTTGTTCACATCTTCTTTACTTGTCCCAACTCCAACATGCTCTGGTAGATTGTAGAAAAGAAAATTAGACTTTAGAAGCATATCAGATGGAAACAAGCTCTGCTAGGAGAAGCGATCGACTGCTCAACAACTCTCTAGAATGACATCAGAGGGGAGGACCTCTGGAAGATCTGGCAGGAAAGATGTGCTTATAACTTTGGTGAATCCTCCAAAGAGTGGTCGATTAAGAAATCATTGTTCCTCCTCGGTAAAAGAATTGATAACTGTAAGAAATCCTCCCCCCCCTCAAGCATCATAAAGTGTTCCTTTTGATCAACAACAAGCTTAAACCCAAGTGGGCCCCGCATGAGGGTGATGAGAGGGTGATTAACCTTCTTTGTAATGCCATCTAGACTTCGTAAGATCTATCCCTGCTCTATGGGACTTGGAGGGTCATGTGAGCACTAGTCCCCTTCACTTGTACTTTTCTTTTTCTTTTACTTAATACAAGTGCGGGAGAGTAGACTAAGGCCGAACTTCCTTTATTAAAAAAAAGAAAGAAAAAGAAGAAGACCGCCATAGATCTTAATAGTAGAGAATTGGATGTTCCACTCTCCTTACTAGATCAACACTTCTATTTTCCAAGCCAAGATCGCTACACTATACCACAAAGATGCTTATGGCATGGTCTCATGGATTCCATTTGTTTTGATAGAACTATGGACATTACTAAATGGATTTTGAAATAGACTAATTTTGCATACTTAATATTCGCAAGAAAGAAGACCATCTTCAGAACCCTAGCTTTGACAATGATAATTCACACAACTTTAGAGCACAATCATAACTATACCCTTGCTCTTACTTTAAATTAGTGCAAGGCATTAATCATGCAACTAGGACGACATAGTTCCACCACAGCTACCAAAAAGAAAGAGAAAAGGAAGAAAAAATGAGGGAGTAGATCGATATCGTATCTAGATTTACAAGGTTTGTGTACTCTAGAAGTCAATGTGAGTCTTCGCCTGAGGACAAAAGGAAGATTCATCCATAGAAGAAGAAGAGGTTGAGGAAGCACCCACACGCCCCTCATATCAATTTAGGGAAGAAGTCGCACAAGGCCTCCAATTCAAAACATCTTCATCTGAACAAACATCTTTTGATACCCCAAGATCCTCTATAAGTATCAAAGACGAAGTCATACAATCCCGAGAAGAGGGAACAACAAGAGATATACGTTTCCATGTGCTAACAAGACAACCAATCCAAATGGAAACTATAAGAACTGGCAAAGTAGGGCCATCAATAATAGTGGAAGAAACAATGAAAGTGATCCACAAGGTACAATAGGAAGCTTTGTTCAAAGCACAAGCAAGATCAGATTCCCTCACCCAACCTATCATAATGAGGGAGAGAGAGAAAGAATAAGAGCCCCTGAGGTGCATCTATAGCACATGTGCAAAGCAAGTATTTATCCTGATAGCAAGAGGATTAGAGGAAGGAACTCCTCGCCCTACTCCTCTTGAAAAGCAACCACTAAGCCACTTGGATACTACTCATGAGCCAAGTGACTTAAAGAAGACTATCACAACCCCTTACCGATGGAGAACCCAACTCTCTAGTGCATGAAAGGCTAGAAAGTCCTATAATTCTCCTGACTCCACAAATTGTTGATTTGATTGAATTAGATGGATACCCAACCCATACAACAATGAGACGTGAAATTCTTGTTTTGAAGACATCATGAAGCCTTATAATGAATGACATGCAGTTGATAAGGCAAACCAATGTTGAGAAAGATGCTACAATTTCCCAGTCGCAATGAGAACTCCACTATTATAGGATTTGACAATCCATCTAAGATAGATTTATGGAAAGCTTCAAACAAACTATTCATAATTTCATGGAGGATTGTGACACACTATTGAATAGAGCTACTTTGAGGATGGAGGTGGTTGGTGATGGTGGGAAGACAAAGAAGATGTGGGGCCTTGGTGGAAGGCTCTAAAAATTACTTTGTATATGAGTTCCTCAATGGGAATCATCCCTTAAGTCTTATTTGAATAGTGTTTCATAAAAAACCATCCTTAGGACTTAGAGCACTTCTTTTTGTAAAAACGTTTCCTTTTGTGTAATTCTAAATTTGGGCTCCTTTTTCTAGACGTGCAAGAGATCCGTCTCTCTAAAAAAGATCCCTTTTTGAATTCCCACTACCTTAGAGTACATCTTTTTCATTTTAGCACATGTGGTCTTTTGACCACATGTTCATGTTTCCCTCCTCTCCTCTCCTCTACTATATAAGGAGAGTTATTTGATGCATTCTTGGTTCTTTGGCCAAGGCCTCATGAAGGTTTCATTTGGTGTCCGCTCATTGCCTTGTGTAATTGATGTTGGTCATGTGTGTATAGATTTAGCTTGGGTATGCATGGGTATGGGAGTAATCGCATTTGCCCAAAGTCATGTGTCTTGGAGACACTTGTTACATGAGCATATGCGTGTCATCCTCTCCATCCTTGTTATCCCACTTGGAGGAATCTCTCGCTTCCATGCAAGGTGATTAAGGTCAAATACTCCCCTTACCAATAAATTGGCACCCTTGTGTAGGATGTTTGGACTTTGATTGTTGGTTTCTTCAAGCCCTTCAAGCCATGTTGTGTCTAAACTTCTTGTGATGCAGCTCTCTCCATCTCTTTCACCTTCATTTAATGATTGAGTGGGTGGGTGAGTATCAACTATGGGTCCCTCCATCTCTCTATTTCAAAAGGAAGAAATAAGGCGTGCACATCCATGCTACAAATAGACTTGGATGCACGACATTTCCTAGTCTTTTGATTGATATGGATGGGGCCTCACCCTTTGTCCCTATTGAGCTCATGGTGGATGAGGGGCATGACCCACCCCCAAAAATTTCCGCCAATAAGGAATCTAACGCTCCATTAATTTTTGACCCATACACATTGGTAGATAATGGGCATCTCTCTAAGTTCACATGCGTGTTGACAACTCCATGTGACAAGTAAGGGCTCAAATTTGGAGGCATATATTTGAATGGCTGAAGGTGATATCTAAAAAAACTAAATAAGGAGAATTGTTTCTCTCTCTAGTATGACACTTTGGGAGGGGCTCCCCATTCAGGTTACTCTCCATTTGTGTATGGATCCATTGGTTGAGGGCCTAGCAATCCTCCACTCCCCTTTTGAATCTTCTCTGCATGTGGGTGAGCTTCATTCGTGTCCCCCCTCCTCATCATCATCCCCAAACTTCTCCTACTACTAGCAATGTGAGCTCAGGATTGAGCTCGTCCTACTCCCGTGTCAAAGTTCCTACTACACATGGGGTCAATCTACATTCAAGCTACCCTATTCCTCTCCAACACGCAACAACTGCACTCCTCACTCATGCCATAGCATCATATGTTCTAGCATGGCTTCTTATAGTGTTTTTTTTTCAATAAAGGAATTTCGGCCTTAGCCTGCTCTGCCAAACTTGAATTAATTAAAAGAAAAGTACAAGAGAAGGGGACTAGTGCCCATGGGATCCCCCGAATCCCAGAGAGCGGGGGTAGCTTTTACAGAGTTTAGATGGCATTACAAAGAAGGTTAGTCATCCTCTCATCAACCTCATGTGGGGCCCACATGGGTTCAAGCTTGTTGTAGGGAGCACTTGATGATGCCTAAAAAGGGGGGGGGGGGGGGATTTCTTACAATTAGCAGTCCTTTTGCCAAGGAGGAACAGTGATTTCTCAATCGACCACACTATGGGGGAGTCACCGAAGTTGCAAGCACACCTTCCCCGCCAGATCTTCCATAGGGCCTCCCCTCTGATGACATTCCAGAGAGGCGAAGCAACTGAACGCTTCTCCCATCAGAGCATGCAACCAATTGATATGTTTTTGAAGTCTGATTTTCTTTTTGACAATCTGCCAGAGCCTTCGTGGTGGACCTTACAAAGCTTACATGAAGTCATAGAGGAGGTTGATGAACCTCCCATCCCCATCATGTGGAGCCCACTTGGTTTTAAGCTTATTGTTGACATACTATAGCTCTTTGTGATGTGTGAAGGGGGGGGGGAGGGCTCCACGTTTCTCATGCCTTGGATTGGGAACCAAATAGAGTAAGTTTGTCTTATACCTGCAGCCCACTTCCAATCTTCACTGATTCTAATGTGAGGTTTGAATCTGTTCCAACTCAACCACAAGGATCTTACCAGGATCGATCCTTTGGGTGAGATTGAAATCGGAGAGAATACGAGGGTGAGGATGTCGAGGTTTTTCCATCCAGGGTAGCCCACCAGAGTAATCACGTTCATGTTTCTAAAAATTAATGTGGCCCAAGAGGACTCTCTATTGCACGAGGCCTTAATCATCCACTTTGCCGCCAGTTTATTGGCCATGCTGCCAATGTCCATAATACCCAGACCTCCACTCTCCTTTTGGCTAGTGCATATGGACCATTTGATTTTAGGCACTCCCCTCCTGTTATGGTCCCCAGTCCAAAGAAAGTTCTTACAAGTGCTTTCCAATTTGGCTAATTCTTGATCCTTTGGTCTCCAGCAAGAAAGAAAGTATATGATTGAGGATATGAGGAACGTGTTGATCACCATGGCCCGGCTAGCAAGATTAATTTGCAAACCCCTCCAATAGTTAAGTTTATTATTAAGTTTGGCAAGGACCCAAGCCACCTTTGTTCCAGAGTAACATTGAATCCCATGGGGATACCAAGAATGCGAACAACCTGACCCGATTGAATGCTTTGGCATCCCTGCAGAGTGAGGATATTGGTTTGAGTCCTTTGATAGCCCTGAATGCTGTCTTGGAATGGTTAATTCTAGGCCCAGAGGCCACACAAAAGGTTTCAAGGCACTGGTGTAGCTCAGTGATGAGTAGCACCTCCTTTAATGTCAATCCGGGAAGACGTGAGGATGGTATGAAGACCTCGAGCAAGTGAAGGCACAAGTGCGTGAGTGAGAAGCACACTAACATGCACACACATACACACACACGCGCACACACAGTAAGACAAATAGTGAGAAGCAATGGAGTTCTTAGATTACTTTCAAAAAGCTCATACAAGTTCAAAACTATTACAAGCTAACCTCAAAAATGAGCTCTCTAGCTCTATTTATAGTTTTTGACTAGGTTTTGGCCCTCTCCAGACCTAGTGTCCAGCCTAGTTAAAAATAAGGTTCCAGGGCCAATTTGAGGGCTTAAACGGAGTCTAAAAAATACGAAAATTGATAAGTAGGTACTTCTAAGGCTCCTCAAGCTCAAGGACTCCTTGGCTTGCACAAAATGGAGCTACAAAAATATGAAATGGTATTTACAATGATTGTTAGTGATAAGAATCACTGTTATAAAGATGTTGATTTGGAAAAATTTGAAGGGCCTATCTGCCAGATTTGTGTCGACTGCTTTGTCTTCTTAATCCTTCACCTCGCTCTGACTCTCTCCGCTGGCTTCCTTGTCTAGTCAGTCCTTGGGTGCCCATACTGCTCTCAACACCCCCCCTCTCTCGCGTCTATCGTCCCTGACAGACCCTTGTTGCTGGGAGTGTTGGATGTAATATTCCACAACCTGAGTGGCAAGCTGATGTTCTTGTATGCGTAGTCCTCTGGCCAAGTCTGTCATCATACGATCCCAATCAATTGGTCCTCGAATGTCCGGATGTGGCAAACGTAACTGATCTGCATGGATCGTTGTTCTACTGCGAATAGATGTAGCAAATGTGTGGGTCTGGGAATGAAAATTTCTGAATGATATTCCTAGAATCCCGTAGAGAACATTTCCTCAAATGTCTGCTTGAAGCATGTGGGTAAGTACTTTATTCGTCCATGCCAGGAAAAGATTATAGTGACCGAGGGAGTCTGGCTCATGTCGTAGACTAAATCCTTGTTACCTTGGGAGAATCCAGGGGCAGAGATGTATGGAGCTTGTACCATCCGAAAGGTTTTGAAGACAATGGTCATGAGCTCGAATATTTTCATACACATTTTTGATGCTATGTCGGGTACATTATTTAGACGTGTAGACCAGTGCCGAATTGTTGATATCATGTAGGCTACGGTTGGGGTCCCTCGAGGTGGAGCAAAATATGGATAGTTAACCCAAGCCGAGCATTCTTTATTGTTGCGTACCTTGATCGCAAATGCTTGCCAAGATCTGCGACGTACCATGGGCAATAACATGGATTATACTTGATATACAGTGGCATGGTTGCGCAGGTGCTCATCATCTCAGGGTAATCGGTTAGTAGACGTGCATGCCAATTAGGCTGGAAAATCGAGCCCGCACGCGCATCTGTCGGTAAGTCCTCTGGCTCAAATTGAGTGGCAAATGTGGGCTCCTTCCCTGTATGTCTTTTAACTTCTGCATTATAATCATGTAGCAAGACAAAATAAGGCATGTATTGCGACTCTGATGTTGTGATTAACCGTTGGTGGGATAGGTTCTAAAAGTAAGAAGACCGAAGGACAGTTTCTTCCCGATTTGTGAGAGATTGCATTTGCACGGCAACGCGATCATCATGTGTCTTACCCACTTTCTCGACCCTTTTGACCCAATCTGGAACTTGAATTTCTAAAGTGTCCTGTCCTTCCTCTGTAGTCCGACCACCGGGTGTTGGCATTGGCTCGTACGGTTCTTCATAGCTGTCATCGACGGGGATTTCCACTACTATTTCAGGTTTTGGTTCTTCAGTGGGCGAGGGTGGCCTTTCATATGGTAAGAGGCGTGCTTGGAGTTCTGCCACCTGTTTTCGGAGGGTCTCTACTTCTTCTGTAGAGTGTTGCAAGATTACCGGCTCCTGTTGAGCTGTGGGGGCACTGGCTATCTGTTTCTTTAGGTCTGCACATTCAGTCTCTAACTTTTCATATGACTCCAAGAAATTTGCATGCTCCTAAAGTAAGATGCGAATGTCTTCCAATGGGACTGCTCTATACTTGGTAGGGCTAATGGTTGCTCCTGCAGTTCCTTCCATAGCCGCTTCAAAGTTGTCTTGGTTTTGTTGTTGAAGCCTCTTGTTCTCTTCTAGTGCTGCTTCCATATGCTTCCTTAATAGCCCAAGGTTGCATCTGAGTGTAGCATTAGATATCATTTGCGCTTGGAGCACTGTTTCTAGCTCCTTGACTGCTTGATCATCTACTGTCGGTGTCTTTGATTCCAATTCGGAGTGAGCCTGCTGTAAGGTGGTATGCTCGGTTAGGAGCGTTTGGTAATCAGCTTCAAGAGTGGTGACTCTAGCTTGCAGATGCTGAGATTCTGCCTGGAGGGCCGTAGTGCGTTCTTCCAATTGATGGTATTCTTGTTGTAGTTGATGTGCACACTGAAGTAATGTGTTGAACGTGCTATTTACATTATGAGATGCAAGGGGAAAAGTTTGAAATGCAGGGGAGGTGGGATTGGGGAGGGAGGTAGTGAATGCTGTGTGTGCCAATGATGTGGTGAGTGGTGAGGTGGGGCGTAGTGGAGGGGGAGAGGGTGGAATTGTGGGGAGAGGTGCTGTGGTGGGTGAAATGTCCATTGGGTCAGACAGAGTGGTGTGTATAGGGGCTACCATGTAGGTGGGTATGGTAGGTGAAGTGAGTGTGGTGTTCGTGTAAATTGATGTCGTTACGAACATCGGGGAAATGTGCCTTTGAAACATTGGAGAGCGGATGAACTGCTCCACAAAGGGGGATAGGCTGGGAAACACAGGGTGCCTTCTATGGGTGCTGGGTTTCCAACCACACTTGGGATTATGGGATGGCCAGTTATGGGTTTGGAGGATAGAAGGGTTGAAGTGTACAAAGGATTGGTGACGAAAGAGAAGAGGGTGTCCTGTGAGGTGGGTTCTCGGAATGAGAATGATGTGAATGAGGATGGGTTATAAGTGAAGGTAGAGGTGATGACTGTCGTTTCTTCCATGGTGGGAGGTGGTGGTGGGGGTGGAGAAGGTGGTGATGGGGGTTGCTGGGGTGAGATGGGTGATGTCTGAACAAAGGTTTCAGCAGAGAGGTCAATGGTGGTGATGGGGGTAGCTGTGGTTTCAATGGGTACTTCTTGTTCTGTGACGAGTATCCTGATAGTCTTACCTACTTGGGGTAATGTGTCAACTCTGCGTTTGTCATACCTCACGGACTGGCGGACTGCTGTGTGGACAACCTCCGGAACTCCTAAAGATTCTGACACTAATTTGAGGGTGTCAATGAAATGTTGATCCACCCCATCATCTGATAGCATTTCTTGCATCAAAGCTTGACCTGATACAAGAGAGAGTTGATGCCTTTCTTGTACTGCTTTGATTGTGTCGTATAACCTTTGTAGTTGAGCTATATATGCAGGTGCACCTACAAGGTCTGGCACTTCTTGTTGCTCATCATGATGCTCTTGATCATAATCCTCCTCATCTTCCTCCTGTTCTTCTTCTTCATTATCCTCTTCATCCACTTCAACTGTGGTGACAGGTACTTGGGAGGTTGTTGCTTGCGTTTGCACATTCTCCACTTGTTGTGCCTCTTCTGCCTTGTTGGAAGCAGCCAGAGGCACAGACGACACGGAAGCATGTAACGAGAGAGCAGGGAGCCAGTCGAATCTTTTTTCAAAGAATCATGTTTTAGAAATACTTTTCAAAAACCTCCAACAGTTATTTTTATCACTGATGTAACATATGTAACATAGAAAAACCCTTTTCTTAATTTCTAGCTCCATTTTGTGCAAGCCAAGGAGTCCCCAAGCTTGAGGAGCTTAGGTAGAACAAGCGTATCAATTTTCGTTATTTTTAGACACCGTTTACCCTTCCAAATAGCATCTAGGACCTAATTTTTAACTATGCCGGTCACTAGATGTGAAACCGGTCAAAACTAGTCTAGAAACTATAAAAAGAGCTAGAGAGCTCATTTTTGAGGTTAGCTTGTTTGAGTAGAGAAGAGCTTAGAGCTATTTTGAGCTTGTAATAGTGTTCTTGAGTAATAGAGCTAATTTCCCACCTTCCATTGTGTCTTGCTTGTCTCTTCATTGTGTGTGTGTATGTGTGTGTGCATCTTGGTGCTTCTCACCGTCACTCTCACACCATCTCACATTCACGATCTTCATATCACTCCTATCTCTTCCGCAGATTGACATTAAGGAGGTGGAGCTTCTTAACGTGGTTCTCACCATTGTGCTAGAGCAACACCAAATTTGGCGCCGTTGCCGGGGATCGAGTCTAGGACGAATGTGTGATGGTAAGAGTATAGCAAGAAGTGGCGTTGGAAGGTAAAAATTTCAGTTTTTGTTGTTGTTTTTACTTAGTTTTTGTTGTTTTTCACCTCCCCCACACTCCATCTTCATCACCGCATCATCATCTTCATCTCCAGAAAAATCAGAAAATTCACCATATTCACCCATTCTCCTCATTTCCCCTCATTTGTGCATGCGAGAGAGCGAGAGAGAGCTTTTGTGCTTGCATGTACTTTTGTTTTCTTGAGTTTTCTTGCAGGAACAGAGCTCCAGTGCATCAGGAAGCTTGGAAAAGGTAAAAACTTCACTTTCTGTCAGAGATTTCCGTCTGTGTCAGACCATCGCGATGGTCTGCGAAGTGCGGAATTTTTGGTAAGCGACCACACCAGCGTGTAGGCGACACCAGCGCCTCTACGAATCCACAACTGCATCTCAAAAAATCATACTTTGGTGGACCATCGCGACGGTCTTAGACCATCGTGATTGTGTCACACCATCGCGATTGGCTCACGCCATCGCGACGGCTCGGCCGGACCATCGCGACGGTTCATTTGGACCATCGCGACGGTTCGCGGACCATCGCGACTGTTTGGTTGACCCCACACCATCGCGATTGGCTCACGCCATCGCGCCGACGGTGCCACGTGGCAAGCGAGACCATCGCGACGGCTCGCACCTCACACCATCGCGACAACCCAAAATTTTGGACCATCGCGATTGGCTCACGCCATCGCGCCCAGACCATCGCGATTGCCTCAAGCCATCGCATCTGTGACCATCGCGACGGTTCACTTTGGACCATCGCGATTGTTCACGTTGACCGTTGACTCACGCAATCGTGATTGTCCGCCTGATCGAGCCATCGCGATTGTCCACTTTCACGCCATCGCGATTGTTCACCCTCACGCCATCGCGACGGTCCCAGACCATCGCGATTGTCTCACACCATCGCGATTGTGCACCCCCATTGCAAATTTTAGGGTTTCATTTTTTGGCCAATTTTGGGGCTATTTTTGGGAAATTTTTGGGTGATTAGACTCATAGGAGACCCCTTAGCTCATATTTGGAGAAAAACCTATTTGTCAGTTTTTACCCCCCAGGGCCTGAACGGTTGACCTAGTTTGGGACTAGAAAGCCAGGGGGTAAACATTGAAAAGTTGGGCAAAAGGGAAGGGACTTAAAAGGTGTATATACTCAAGTGCTTGATCATCCAACTGTGAATTGGTCTAATATTGAATTTTTCCAGGTCTAGCAAGGGCAATCAAAGGCAACCAAGGCAAGGCAGTGAAGGGCATAAAGCTTGGGAAGCGCGGCTTCTTGGGCATCAGAGCAACCAGAAAAGCTGACTCGAGGTTGGAAGATTACTCAACCCCCTCAGTCAATTCTTAGCTTAGGATAAACGTTAGCATTGTGGATTAAGACGATAGGAATGCCTCAAGTTCAAGAGAGTTAAATTTATCAAGTTCAAGACTAAAGTAAAGGTGTGTGACACGAAAACCTAAAGGAAAGAACATAAGTTTGACGGAACGAGAACTCAAAGTACCACGGAAAGTCGAATTCCTGACGCATATATTAAGACAAGAATCTAAAGAAATTTAAAAAGAATCAAGAAAGTAATAACAAAGAATCATTGACGATCTGAGCGTGTACTGAGTGTGCAAGGAACAAAATTAATGAACCTTAGATCGGGCAAACATATAGGTAAGTCAGACCGACGGAGCCTTAGATCATCAGAGGCAAGCGTAAGAACTACTGCACGATCGTGGGCTCAACAATTGAACACTAGTTATCCCTACGAGAGCTCAGATACTAGTGATTCAGAAATGGCATTTAGCACAGAAAAACCAGAAGGAGGGTCGAATGTAGCCTATTTAGAAAAACCAGAAGGACCCTATAGAACACAACTAGAGTTTCTCCGAACCAACCGATTAGGTGCTCGCATCTATGAGGATGGTTTGCGAAGGCAAGTGGTGCAAATGCACAACCCTGATCAACCCATTGGATTGGAACGTCCAGTGGTGAAATTTGAGAGAGACGCGTACATAGACAAGGAAGGAACAATGTACATATTAAGTACGCAGCCAAACAATACGAATGAGTTTGGCGTGATTCAACCCGAGACAGAAACAAAATCTCAAGGAAAAGAACCATTAGAAGAGCCTAGAACACCTAGAGGGAAATCTGTACTAACAGGAGTACTAATCCCCGATTGGATCCCTCAGGACAACAGAAGCATAGAGTTGTTTGTAAATAAAGAAACTGATGAAGCCTTTTGGAGATACAAGACCGAAATACTTAGTGAGGTAGGTATCATCACTATATACGAGTTCAAGGACCCGGATACACCTGGAAAGGTTGTATACCTGGATGAGACTTCAGAAAGAGTCTTTGTGGTGCCTGACCGCGCTAAAAACACATACACATGGAGAGGTGAATTGGTATTCCCTCCATCTAGGACGAACATGAATACAAGTCAACAAGGGGCAGGAACATCATCATCCCATGGAAATCAAAGAGAGAAAAATAAAGAGAGACCGGAAGTAAGCTTTAATCATCCCATGGGGAGAGATAGAACGACCACGGACACTAATAGAGCAGATAGACAAAGAGATCATGGAATACTAGGTGGTAGAGATGATTTTCCTCTACCTAGACCACGTGAACACGCAAGAATATTGAGACCCACACAGTTAGTAAAATCAATGAAAAATTATTTTGATGGGACAGGAGATCCCTATGACCACGTTGCAGAATTCAAGCAAGTACTAAGAGCCGAACAAGTCGAAGACATGTTCACGCAATACAACGCATTTGGACTAACGTTAAAGAATACAGCTTTAACTTGGTTCCAACCATTGCAACAAAGGCAATTTAGAGACATCCATCACTTTTTAGAGTCATTCATCACTGAATTCTCTAAAAGTGGGATTAGACATGACACGTCTTCGTTGATTCATATCTTTAAACAGACCCCTCAAGAAACAGTAAGACTGGCAGGACGTAGGTTTAGACAATATGTTGAACGATGTCCAATGCAAGAGCTACCCTCACAAGCCAAGCAAGTGTCATTGTTTTCAGATGGCTTGTTGAGCTCTAAACTACGCTCCTACGTGTACCTAAAAGAACCCAGAACGCTAGAGCAATGTGTAAGAATTTGTATAGACATTGAGGACAACTTAGGAGACGAGTTGGAACTCTCAAAGGTCTATAAGGACTCAGACTGTTCATCTCTAGCATCCACAAAATTGTCTAGCTCAATAGAAGACCTTGCAGAAAAAGTGGCCCAGAAACTAGGAGTTTCTAGTAAACCTAGGGTACTAATGAACAAGCGTTGTTACACCTGTGGTGGTGACCATATGGCAAATGTGTGTCCCAATGCACCACAACCACAAGCCAACCCTAGTGGCCAATATTGTACAATTGAGAGAAGATACACGAATCATACGGCTCAGGACTACCCATACAACAAACAAACCGTGAGACAGAACTACCCGCAAGCATACCCGCAGCCAGGTAGGTATCAAGGCCAATACAATGCTCAGCCTTATTACTATAGGCCTTCTCAGAACTACCCATACCAGGCTCAACAGAGACCTCAACCTGTCTTAGCTCAGCAGCCACCCCACCAGCGAATGTCATCTCAGTCAAATACGCTGCTGCAGAAGAGAATCTAAGTAGGGCCTTAGTGCCTTCTTCACCTTTGATCACAGAGAATGACCCGAATTCGAGCAGTTTTGACTCCACTCATATAGATAGTCCACCCGCATATTACACAGAGTCACCAGAACACGTAGAAACCTATCATTATGATAGTCCACCAGGGGAACCTAGTTGGGAGCCAGACTATGCTAATGTGATGTACACAAATCCAAATCCACGGCCCCAATTGAGACAACAAAGACCACAGGGCCCTAGAGGACCATGCTTTAGGTGCCAAGGAGATCATTTCATAAAGGATTGTCCACATCCCCCGATAGCAGGACAATCACAGTACTATAACATACAAGGCTTTTGCGCCGACTGTGGCAAAGAGCACATCATAAAAGATTGTCCTAAGAACCCTGTTAACGCTTCGAATGTGACACCGATCAATGTGATAGGTATTGTAAATAACGCAGATGGATCCAACCCTACATACGTGCCTATCCAAGCTATAACAAGAGCCCAGGCGCTCTTACAAAACCAACAGCTTAATCAAGAGAAAGTAGCCGGAAGTAGTGAAGTTGCAGAATCTAGCAGTAAAAAGAAAAAATCTTGGAAAGATTCTAGAGAAAGAATTAAGAGAAAATGGAGTAAAAAGATAAGTGAGTTGGAAGGAAGTTTGAAGGAATCTAGAGCCAAAATCTTAGAATTGACTTCACAGGACTTGAATCAAGAGAATCCAGCTCAAAAATCAGGATCATTTTTAGCGGAACCCATACCAGAAAATCTAGACATGATGTTTCGTGCATATCAGGCTAGATTAAAAGAGGGACCTCAAGTAGCTGAAATGAGCAAAAACTACCCTCGAGCTGATCTAGAAATTGAGAGAACTAAACTTTGCATGAACATGGTAGAACTAGCACAAGCTTTGTTCGAAGCCTCTAGATATCTCAATTGGAATAACATGGCAAAACCGGAATTACACTTTCAAGGACTAATGGAGAGGCTAGAATATTTGATTGAAAGCAAAGAGAAAAAGGATCAGCCTAGGAACCCTATTGTCCCAGAGACACAGGAAAGGAATGCACCATCCCTGTCTCAAGTACCCAACTCAGAAAGTCAAGACGATGTGTCTTCCATACATAGCTACTCACATGAATTTTTGAGAGAAATACAAGAAGAGAAATGGAGAAAGGAACAAGGAACCCATCCTCCTATTCAAGAAATAGACAACTTGCAGAAACAATTTCCCCAAGACATTCCCTCTATATACAATGATGTCGAGGAAGAACAACTGAGTGAACACACAGGATTTGGATCTAATTCGTTACAAGAATTACCTCAGTTCACAGGACCTTGGGAAGAAAAGTCTATTAGTATGAGAGCACCCACGATAATAGTGAGGAATGAAGAATCAGTAATCCCTAGAAACACAGAAGTGATCAAGAACACTAAAGTACAATGTAATCTCACTTTGGAGGAGTTATTGAAGGTAAAACCAGAATTGTGGAAACATGTAGCAAATCAATTCCCCGAGCTTGCTACTACTCCCTCACAAATAGGATCACAAAATAAGGTACCAGAGATACCCGTAGAAAAGATTGGAGATGTAAGCGAAGGAGAGGAAGGTAACACTTATCTTCCGATAACCCATCAGGGCTACACCACGAAAGCCATCTTAGATTCAGGAGCCAGAGTAGCCATAGCTACCACCGCCTTATGGAAACGTTGGGGTAAGCCAACATTGAGACCCACCAGGATGAAGCTACAAATGGCTAACGGACACATAGAAAAACCATTAGGCTTACTAGAAGGCATATCTCTCACCACTTGTGGCGTAGAATTTGAGCATACTTTCGCCATTTGTGATTTTAGTAAAAACCATGCTTATGAGATGATATTGGGACGACCATTCATGTGTCAGTTGCAAATTGTACAAGATTGGGGAACTAACTCTTTGTACTTGCAACATTTAGGAGTGACTACCAAAGTCAATCTTAAAGACTATTCACATAGAGACGTACCCCCAATACAATGGAATACCATCCATAAGACACCAGTAGAGACGGAATCCGTGCACTCATTAGAATCAGATCCTTCTTGGTTGCATGAGGATACCCATTTATGGATGTGTAAAGTAGCCAAACAAGAGGAAGAACGATTAGAAGCAAGGACCTTAGGTGCAGAACAAAATCCACGAACCCTTCACGATCCAGCTTACGTGCCTGTAGTATTTCCAGACGAAGAGTTTGAACCCCATGGTTGGGCAGAAATCCTAGCAACCATGGATGTAGCCATCAATGAAGAACAATGGACACCCCACTGTGACGAGGATGGCTATGACATATCAGTTTTCACGATAGAGCCAATCATGTGCGATGCAATTTTAGAAGAGTGTGAACCTAACACTGATGCATTTGAGGATGCAAGCGATTTTGATTTAGAATCAATTATCATGGACCCACCCTTTGCATCAGAGGAAGAATATTTTTTCGAAGTAGAGACTCACACTCAGAGACACGAGGAAGTTATGAATGATGTGAGAATAGCTACTCAAGTGACTAACAAGAGTGAAGGCAAGAAAAGAAAGAAGAAGGAAACCATGTCAGAAAAAGAAGAATCTTTGTTTGAAGTACCCGAGAACTTCAAGAAATATGAAATCGAAGATAGAAGAATCATGGTACGAATGCCTAATAGAAAGGCGAATGACGGACAAGTATATGATAACCGAGAGAAAACCAAGAAAATAATAGTAGCCATAGAAGGAGAAGAAGAAAAATGTACATACATAGGGAATGATTTGACGAAGGAAGAAGAAGAAGAATTAGTTGCCCTATTGCGCGAATATAGAGATGTTTTTGCGTGGAGTTACAAAGATTTGAAAGGAGTAGATCCAGATATATGCTCTCATAGAATCCCTATGACTCAAGATGCAAAACCGACAAAACAGAAACCTTACACGTACAATGATAACTACATTGCAAAGATTAAAGAGGAGATAGATCGCTTGATAGAAGCAGGATTCATTTACAAAATTGAGCATACCGAATGGGTATCCCCCATTGTGGTAGTGCCCAAGAAGAATGGAAAATTGTGTGTGTGTATTAACCTTAAAAAAGTTAATGCCGCCACGATTAGAGATAGCTATCCTCTTCCTACCACGGAACATCTATTGGAAAGAGTTGCGGGCAAGGAAGTTTACAGCTTCCTTGATGGATTTTCAGGCTATAATCAAGTAGCCATTGCTCCAGAGGACCAACACAAGACGGCATTTGCCACTGAATGGGGCATATTTGCATTTCGTGTGATGCCATTTGACTTAACAAATGCACCCGCCACTTTCCAGCGACTCATGTGTCATGTTTTTAAGGAATTCCTACGCAAGAGTTTGGAAGTTTATGTCGACGACATATGTGCTCATTCAAATGTAAGACAGACACATATCCCAGAGTTAAGGCAAATATTTGACAAATGTCGAGAATATCAGGTTTGTTTGAACCCAGAAAAATGCGTTTTCATGGTCAGACAAGGCAAAATTCTAGGACACATTGTGTCAAAAAATGGAATCTCTACGGATGAAGAAAAGGTGAAAGTAATTGCAGAATTACCTAGACCAACTAATGTGAAAGAGGTATAAGCATTTATGGGCCATTGCGGTTATTATAGGAGATTCATACACATGTATGCAATCATAGCCAAGCCTTTGTACTCTCTTTTAACCAATTTTGAATGGACAAATGAATGTGAAAATTCATTCAATGAACTTAAACGACGCTTGTGCTCAGCACCTATATTGACTACCCCAGATTGGAGTAAGCCATTCCATGTACATGTGGATGCATCCAATTATGCCATAGGATGTGTGTTAGCATAACCCACGAATGAAGGTAACATAGATCTCCCCATAGCTTACGCTAGTAGACAATTGAACGCAGCAGAAAGAAATTACACCACGACGGAACGAGAAGGATTAGGGATGATCTACGCAGTAAAGAAGTTTAGGCACTACTTGTTGGCCAACAAATTCAAGTTCTTTACAGATCATCAAGCCCTATTGTATTTAGTCAACAAACCATGTAACACCGGACGACTAAAACGTTGGTTTCTATTACTCATGGAGTATGATTTTGAAGTAATAGTCAGGAAAGGAAAGACACATCTTAGAGCTGACCACCTTTCAAGATTAACCTCAAGAGAAGCTCCTCAAGGAGTAGTGGATGATCTACCAGATGCATACTTGTTTAATCTTGAGATAGCACCAGAATGGGCTAAGCCTTTAGTCCCTATTCTCACATATGGACCCAAGAATCCTAGGATAAAGATCAAAGAAGGAGAGATTACCAAGTCTCAGAGATACCAAATAATGGCAGGAAGCATATATAAACAAGATAATCAAAAGATTCTTGCTTGTTGTGTAGATGAATCAGAACATGCGAATTGGTTGCAATTAGCACACATAGGTGCATTAAAGCAACATCATTCAAAACATCGAACATTACAGACTCTGCATAGACTAGGAGTATATTGGCCTTCGATGGAAGCAGATGTCTACAAGTTGTGTAAAGAATGCCATGTTTGTTGTGAAAGACCACCAGTAGATCATGCTACATTGTATCACGTGTCTCCCACACCAGACTGGAGTGAACAATTAGTGACATACTTGAGGACGAAGACATTCCCTCAAGGCATGACCTTAGCTCGACAACGTAGTCTAGAGCAGGAAGCTCACGATTATTCACTTATTGGCGATAATATATACAAAAGAGGACGAGATGGATATCTAAGACAATGTGTTCATGAGAGCGATTATCTGAGCATACTAGAGACAACACACCAAGGTGTTGCAGGAGGTCATTTTGGACCCGATAGGATAATCAAAGCCATCCTCTTTGCAGGATTATGGTGGCCCACTCTTCACATGGATGCTCATACCTATGTAAAGAGATGTGATGTGTGCCAAAGAACTCAGTTTCCTACTCGCAGAGATGAAATGCCATTGAAACCCATGATGGGCGGACGTGCATTTTCTAAGTGGGGTATAGACTTTGTAGGGCCCATTAACCCCCCTGCAAAAGGTACACATGCTGAATACATTATTGTTGCCACAGATTATCTTACGAAATGGGTAGAGGCAAAAGCCACAAAAAAGAATGATGCACACACAACTGCAAAATTCTTATTTGAGAATGTCTTTACAAGACATGGACTGCCTATAGAGTTAGTGAGCGATCGAGGCACTCACTTTCTAAACCAAGTCATTGAATATTTGTTACAGGATTTTATGGTGATTCACAAGAAATCCGCACCATATCATCCTCAGGCCAATGGTCAGGCTGAAAGCACTAATAAGATCCTTTGTAACGTACTGACGAAACTCGTGAACAACAAACGTTCAGATTGGGACAAACAGTTACACCACGCTGTTTGGGCATATCGAGTGGCCTACAAGACCGTACTCAATGCAACTCCCTTTCAGATGGTTTTTGGTCAGAATGTTGTGCTTCCTTTGGACTTCTTGATACCGACCCTTAAGGTTGCACAAGAACATCAGTGGACCGGCCATGAATTATCAGCAAGAATAATGGACTTGGAACGATTAGGAGAAACCAGGCTAAAGGCAGTAGCAGGAATATATGCAGCGAAGAAGCGACAGAAAGCATATTTTGATGCACATGTGAAAGATAAAGGCGTAAAAGAAGGAGATTTAGTTCTAGTACACATGCTAAAGCAACACGCACGTAAGCTAGAAAAGCGAGGTTATGGCCCTATGATCATTAACAGACTCTCAACAAGTGGAGTAGTACAATTAGCCACTTTAGAAGGAGATATAATGCCTAATTATATTAGTGGCTGTAGAGTCAAGCTATATCAGGAACCTCTTACTGAGGATATGCTTAGACGACTCACGTTGGCAAAGAAGCGTAAGGAGGAAGAAAATAGAATACGAGCGGAAGCTCAGGCAGAAGCAATAGAACGCATTAAACGCATGAAGTTAAGAAGACAAGGACTAGGGAGAGAACATTATAACCATCTGGAAACTACACCCAGATATCCCATGGCCATGTGTCAAGTAAAGTCAACCACTCATCCTAGTATAGTGGACAGGAGACCACTCATTACAGTCAGGCTAGAGCACAACAACCCTTGCCAAGAGCTCAGGGCTCTAATTGACTCAGGTGCTGCGACTAGTGCGATTAGATGGTCCCACTATAAGGATTCAGGAATAGAAATGCGGCCAATTGATGCATACCTCATAGGCCTAGGAGGCATGGAAACCCCTTGCATGGGTGAGGTGGACCTTCCTATCCTCATTAAGGATGTGACCATGACAGCGAAGCTACTAGTGTGCCATGATGACGACCTGATAGAACCCCTAATCCTTGGCCAAGATTGGCTATACGATCACTCAGTGGACCTAAATCTTAGACAAGGCTCCATACAAATTGGAACCTCAGAGCAGAAGCGAGTGATACCACTTGACTTCCCTAATTGCATTCCGATTGAGGTTTGTAACCCTAGACCCTATGAAATGCATGCGACGGAAGACCGGGAGATCTTGGGTCAGATCAGTCACGTTACGTCTACACCAACCCACTCGGGCTTGGCTATGGACAGTTGTGAATCAGAAGGACGACAGGAGATCTTCCTTGGGGCTTCCTGCAAACTAGAAGGGGCAGCTACCCAACCGCTAGGGCAGATGAACACAATCAGCGGTCAGGTGGGTTGCATCAGCGGCCAAATGAGCACAACACCCTGCGGTGCTCATCCTTCCAAACTTGTTGCGGACTGGCCTAGATTAAAGATAAATAACGAATCACTTCCTAATGGGCAGGTCACGCAAGTGTTGGATCTCCCTTCTTTTCCAAAGCAGAGCGTCCAATGGACCTCTCAAACCCAACCACGAACGAGTCAACCACAACAGAGGAACCCAGACCGACGACACCACCAGACAAGGCAAAGAAAGCATCAGTATCAACATCACAGAACAAGTGGCACGAAACAAATATGGGTGCCAAAAGGACAGCAACCACAGGCTATTGGCAACATTGCAGACGAGAACAGGACAAAGTTTCAAAAGAAGCAGAGTCAGCATCAAAAGTCCCCTCGATCTTCTTCCCCAAGTACAAATACTCGACAGATTTGGATCGCCAAGAAGTATCTTATCAATCGACCCACGCCCATGCAGATTTGGGTACCCAAGCAATGTATTATAGCCCAACCCTCTAGCCATGTAATGTATACCCCTCAGAAATCTTTCCATCCTTCAATACCACCAAACCCGACACCACTTTTTGTCCATCAGCAGAAACATACCACCCACTCAAAGACTCTTAGGAAATGGATACCGAAACGTATCCAGACGTCTTCTTGTACCCCCTTATCTAACAATTCTCCCACCCCGTTTAAACTCCACCCTTGTAATAATTCACCCTCAACCAAACCTTGTATAAATTCATACACCCAAACCCCACATCATGCATAATAAAAACTCATCAAGAAATGTAGGCATAATCTGAACCATGTAGGTGTCTAGAGACCTGCATTAGCTCTACAAACAATCATTGCATCAATCACTTCACGACACTTGGCTACACGGGTTACACATCGGTTATGGAAAAGGATTGCGGTCTCACCTTATTGGGATCATAATTAATTTCCATGCTAATGTGTTAATCTTTTGTAGCAGATCTTTTCCATTAGCTCATCAGTCATCATGCAAACCGAAGCAGGACCATCAGAAGCTGGCCCCAGTGCACCGATGGCCACTATTGGAGAATTACTAGCGGAATCTTATCCTACGATGCAACCACCAGAGTTTCAAGGTTTTCCAGGACCCATGCCCATCGATGATCCTCCTAGAGGATATACTGAGAAGATTCATCGTAATTCTCACTGGTTTCAAGGCCTAGCAGGACCATTAGCAGACACTGATTTCATATTTGAGGCCAATTTGGCATTTGATCTTCGCACCTGGACCAAGTACCAGTTCTTGTCAAGAGAATTTTAAGGACTACAGAATACACAAGATCTAACGCACGTTTGGGCACGAGCGGGATTTACAGAATATTTTAGCGACCCTCTGCCTAAACCTGATTTTTACAGATGTTTTTACTTGGTAACCACCTTAACAGCTTCAGAAAACAAGGATCTACCTGGCACATTCATGTTACCATCCTTGGTAAATGATCCTCCATTCAGAAGGTTTTATTTGTCGAAAGATTTAATTCGCGCAGCTCTGAAAATACATGGAACACACACTCCGACGGAGAGAGAACGGCTAATCCCAGAGCAGATGAAACGTGGTGACATAACTAAATGGGAGGATATTTCTGCTATAACACCTGAGCTCTCTAAGCCATTACGGATATGCATGCAACACTTTGCTTTCCCAGCTCAGGATCGTTTTACCATGCCTCACAAGAGAATCTGGTTTGGATTGTACTTAGCATGTACTGGACCTCAAACGGTTGATCTAGCTAGCTGGATAATTGATCAGCTCTATCTGGCACAACATAGATGGGAACGAAAGAAGGTCATCAATGGATGTTGTGCACTTACAAGGATTATATATATGTGTTTGGCATATGATTTACCCATAGAGCGTGCCATGACCAGTGAGGAACTGAAAGCATTCAAAGGCACCACTAGGAAGGCTAGAAAGTCTAGCAAAGGCAGAGCCGGAAAGCGGATGAGAGGTACTATCCCGTGCTTACAAGTCCCAGAATCACCCTCGCCACAACCATCTCCAGAGCAGTCACCAACAGCAGCCACTCCCACGGTACCACCAATTCGTATACGATTATCAAGACCAGTTACGCCGGAGGGCACCACCAGTACTGTTGCACCTCAAACACCCACAACCACAGAACCTATCACCACAGCAGCTGAACTTCCCACCACTATTGGTGCGGAAGCTTTCTCTTTTCCAATACCCCATTTAGAAGCAGGACAAGTAGAGCCACTGGACCAAACTTTCGATTTTGAGATGCCCGATGCATTCTCCAATGAGTTCTAGTTTTCAGAAGGACAATTGTTTTCTCAAGAATTTGAAAGGCCTAGCTACCCCACCACACCCAGGGATCAGCCACAAGGACAGATCGTGTCCAGCTCTGATGACGAAAGAACAGCAACCGATGATGACGAAGGAGACGACGAAGCTAGCCAGGGAACACAGGAATCCCAAGAGCATGAACAGACAGATGGCCAAGGCCAACAAACAGACACACATGGTGATACAAGTACCCATGAAGATGAAACTTACGAAGCAGCAGCTTACACACTGGCTATCAAGAAGCTGTATAGAACTATGGAAAAAGTTTGGGCACGCAAAAAGCTGACAGAGGAAGAGAGTCAAGCAATAATAGAACAAGAACTTGTCACAGGCGGATTCGAAGACGCATACATCAAAGGATGCAGAGAGTTAGTCAAATCAGTAGGCTCCAACGAAGCACTCAGGTACTTGCAACGAAAACCACTACCACAGTTTGACCCCCGCAGAGTACGACTACTTTCAAAGCCCGGCGAATACATTCGTGTACCAACAGGAGCACAGTCTTCTGAACAAGCCAGAGAGGCACGCCTTGTCCCCGAAAGTTCGGTGGCAGTAGAAACCATCTTTGTAGATTCCCCACCCCGCGCTACAACTGTACATACCTCAGTAGTCACTGAAGTACCGACCACCCCAACCGCTCCTCCATCACCGCCCATCCCTCCAGCCTCCCCTCTTCACCCTCCTTCCCCCAGACTATCATCTTCTATCGCCGGTGGCGTTGCAGAAATTGTCTTTACGACCACTAACCCCACAATTCCCGCACCCATTAGCCCTAGTCTACCCCCTCCCACACCCACCTTTCTATCCAACCCATTCCTTCATCAATCTTTTCCATCTTTCCCCACAACTCCAAGACCCCTTTTCCCATTCCCACCGCCATTAACCTTCTCCCCCGTTTCACCTCCCCGACCCACTGTAACCCCTCTTTCCCCTTTCTACCAAGCTGCACCAGCCAGCCCCCCTGTAAATTACCCCTCAACCTTTGTAAATCCCGTATTTACACCAGCACGAGTACCCACGATCACACCCATATTCACGGTCACCGCACTAGATACGTCCACTGACATGGACATCTCACCACCCACTGCACCATCACTCACTTCACTCACGGCACAAACATTTTTAGGCACATCACAATTTCCAACAATCACTACATCATCCACCTTCCCACCCCCATTCCCCATTCCCGTTGCATCTACACCCACTGCATTTTCATTTAGCACCCCATTAATACTATCACCCACTGTAGATAATGCATTTTGACAGATGTTCATGTGTATGACGCAAGTAAGAGATGAGTTCACATCTCTTGGTGATAATTATCAGCAGCTGTAGAGGACAACCAATGACTTACAGTCGCAGCTTAATTTATTGTCTATTGAGAATGCCTCTCTGAACACCCGATACCAGGAACTACGCGAGGCTTATCACAAATTGGAACTAGAAAGCGAAGAAAAGACCAAGGAAGCAACTGCTGACCTGGATAACTTATTGAGAGCCCAGACAGTCCGCAATGCAACGCTAACACGAAACATGGGCTTACTACGAAGACACCTAGCAGCCGCCAAGGAAGAAAACCAGCGCTTACAGGATCAGAACCGAGAAAACTTAGAAGCAGCGCTCGACCACCCAGACCAACCACTCAGTCCTAGCAGGTTCAAAGCCATTCCTTCAGACTCGATGAGGATGCTGCTAGACGATCATGTAAGATTACTAGATGAATACGACCGCATGAACGAGGAGTTACAAAGAAACGGTCACCATTCCGGTGGAGGAAACGTTTGAAGAAGCATACGAGCCACAACCCATCCCAGGCGGACGCGTCACGGCCGAAGGCCAGATGACGTACGAACTTCCGACCCCCGCGTGGATGAAGACTATTGAGGAACTTGGAACAACGCACTCAGCGAGAGTAGAGGCACAATTACATGCCATGGCGATGATAGAAGAAAGAATATTACAGTCTCCATTCTTTGCTCATTTGGCCCCGCGACGATACATGTCTGGGCATGAGCTACAGTATAAACCGTATTCATGTTAATGGCCGAATACCAGTTAGCCATTGAGAAAGAGACAGGTAAGAAACCATCGCATGCAACTCAATTCGAGGCGGATGATTTGCCACTAGATGCGCAGCAAGGAAGGATCTATCAGCCAGAGTGGCGAAAAGATTTACTACAACAGTATCCAGAGATGATGAGTACATGGGTAAAGGCACCTTTGCATTTGAAGTATAACCCGTGTTGGGGACCAGTGCCACGACGCCGCTCCTGGACTGCCTTTGCTATTAAGGTACAAAACAATAAGCAGTGCCAAGACTGGTTGAATTACCCCTATTTTAAGCCACCCATTGAGTTACCAACGGTTGGCTACATGATGGCTACAATTCGCCACTGGCTCCCTAGATTAAAGCATATGGACGATATAGCGGCGCATATGACTGTCAAAATCTTTGACATGATGCAAATGATTTTTAAAGTCTTTCGACGCGTCAAGGCACCCCATGTCAACACCCCGGGCTTTGAGCATGGCAATTTCGACCTGGTATATGATATGAGTACAACGCCATTGCTACGGGTGTGCTATGCCTGGCACTGCAGAATAAAGTACCTACAGGCGTGCTACAAGCAGACGTTCGAAGAGATGTTCACAACCGGCTTCTGGGAATACCATTCAGAGGTATTCATAAGCAGGCCTACACATTTATTACAATTATTTGCCTGTGAACGAATGGTCTATTCCACACACTATCAGCTCCCGCCACCGGAAGAACCGCAACCAATCGACTGGGAGAAACTCGAGGCCGACCTGGCCCGAGGCATTCGTATCTCCGAGCACACCCTCGCTCAAGACCTCCTACAGAACTATATCCGGCAGACCTCACAACAAGGTTCTGTCAGGGACGATAGAAGCGAGAGGGAGGGGGGTGTTGGAAGCAGCCAGAGGCACAGACGACGCGGAAGCATGTAACGACAGAGCAGGGAGCCAGTCGAATCTTTTTTCAAAGAATCATGTTTTAGAAATACTTTTCAAAAACCTCCAATAGTGATTTTTATCACTAATGTAACATATGTAACATAGAAAAACCCTTTTCTTAATTTCTAGCTCCATTTTGTGCAAGCCGAGGAGTCCTCGAGCTTGAGGAGCTTAGGTAGAACAAGCGTATCAATTTTCGTTATTTTTAGACACCGTTTACCCTTCCAAATAGCATCTAGGACCTAATTTTTAACTATGCCGGTCACTAAATGTGAAACCGGTCAAAACTAGTCTAGAAACTATAAAAAGAGCTAGAGAGCTCATTTTTGAGGTTAGCTTGTTTGAGTAGAGAAGAGCTTAGAGCTATTTTGAGCTTGTAATAGTGTTCTTGAGTAATAGAGCTAATTTCCCACCTTCCATTGTGTCTTGCTTGTCTCTTCATTGTGTGTGTGTATGTGTGTGTGCATCTTGGTGCTTCTCACCGTCACTCTCACATCATCTCACATTCACGATCTTCATATCACTCCTATCTCTTCCGCGGATTGACATTAAGGAGGTGGAGCTTCTTAACGTGGTTCTCACCATTGTGCTAGAGCAACATGCCTCCAGCTCTACATCTTGTAATAATTGTTCGAAGTCTTCATTCGTGAGTTCTTCCAAAGGTGCACCACTGGGAAATTCAAGATCGGTTGGGATGGGAGGGAATATCAAGTTAGGACCATCGGTGCTGCGTCTTGGAAGTCGGAGTGTGAATGGTCGGACTCTTCGGGGTGGAGGGGTGACGTCTGGTGTTAGGGTGGCTCCACGTGGTTGAGCACAAGGGACTTGGACAGTACCTCTCATCTTCTTAGAAGGGGGTTCAGTGGATGTCCTGCCTCTAAACTGCTCTACATGATTCCACATTAGGGCCCGTTGAATAGGGATGTCATAAGCCAAACACCTATAAATGATTCTCGTCAGAGCACAACATCCATATAAAACCTGTTTCCGCGGCCATCGTTTGTGAGCTAGGTGTATCTGATCAATTATCCAGTGGGGTAAGTTGATGGTGAGGCTCTGTGTCTCTGCCAGATACAAACTAAACCAAATCTTTTTGGGCGGCATGGTGAATCTATCTTGGGCAGGAAAAGCAAAGTGTTGCATGCACATGCGAAGGTGTATTGCAATATTAGGCGTCATGGACACCATGTCCTTGAGCTTGGTGAGACTTCGATTCTTCATGTAATCCGGTACTAGGGTTTCCTTCTCTGTAGGAATATGCATTCCGCGCATATCTAGAGCCTCCCTCACCAAGTTGTTGGATAATCTAAACCTCTTGAGCTCATTTCCTTTTGTTAGAGATGGGATTACAAATGAGCTTGCACCTTTTGGGTTCTTGTTTGGAGTCAAGGTGTTGATGAGATAGTAGCATCGCATGAAGTCAGGCTTTGGGAGCCGTGCACTGAAATATGCATCCAATCCTACCTTCTCCCATATCGAACGTAGACCTTCTGCATTTTGTAACTTCTCGAATTCTCTTGTAAAGAAATGGTATTTACCTTGCTTCCCATTGAAGTCCAACTCTGATTCCCATAGGTATGTTCCCTCTCCCAAGGGTCCTGTCACTTCACTAAACCAGTGGGAAGCTTTTCCTACGGGCATGGTATGGCCACTGGGAGGGTCCGCTATAGGTATGATTTTGATGGCCTGCAATTCTTCTGGTCTTTCGTTTGTTTCAGGCAAAACGGGTAAACTGTCTAAGTCCACCACTTGCTGGCTCGTTTCTGTTTGAGAGCTAGTTCCTGCCGCCTCAGCCATGTTGAAAACTTCACAGCTGGTTCTGTGAGAATATATGAATAGATGTTAACATTGCAATGGACACAAAAATGACACTGTGTCCCCGTTACAACATTAACATGAGGTTTGGGAGAGGTTAGGGGGTTAGTAAGTGCTCGGTGCTTGTGTGTGTAGTTAGGAATTGGGTAGACCTAAGAACTAAGCGGAATGATGTAATGTGAGGGTGACGTAATTAGTAGGTGGATATGGATTTACAACTGGGGTCCGGGGGTTTATTACAAGTTTTAGGTTGCCAAATGCAATGGATAGGTTTTGATCTTGACTTTGTGGAGACTGTGGAGAGTGTGATAGGGTATTTACTTGAGAAATGGGGCTTTTTAGGGACCCATTTACAAGTGATTCTACTTATGCTCATGGAAGAATATGTGTTCGTGCATGATGTGTAAGACTGGGCCTCAGATGTTCGAGTGAGTGAAACATGTTGTACAGGGTTTGGCCTTGGTGTAGCTATTTGAGCCCGCAAGCAAGCCTTAGGCACCCAGATTTGTCGTGATTGTGGGCTGGCCTTCTTTGACTTCTTGGGTACCCAAATAGACTTCACATTCGCAGAAAAATTTATGAAGGACTTCTTATTGGTGTCGTGTTGTTGACTACTAATAAGAGGTTTTGGCCGTGGGGTTGGCCTGGTCGCAACAGGGTGTTCGCCTTTCCGCATCCATACTTGTTTCAACGGTTGAAACAATCTGCTTTTCTCCTTTTTTTGGCCTCCAGTATAGGTAGTGTTCTACTTCTTCTGTATTTGATCTGCCTTTGGTTGCTGCATCCCTCTGGCCTTGGGAACAGAAGGGAGTGCCTTCTTATCCTTGACTCCGTTGTTGAGACAGTCCTCTTTCTACATCACACTGTTTTGGACAAGAATAGCATGGTCAACTTCATGTGCACTCCTGGAAGGACCAGGAGTTCGTGCCTTACCTAGTTCCTTGAGTGCCTCATTTTCCATTTCAACTGTAATTCGACTATGATTTACCCATACCTAAAGAAGTCCACTTCTTAGGTTTAGGTTGACTGCATGATCATAGATCCAGTCCTGACCCAAGACAAGAGGCTCAGTGAGGTCCTCATCTTGACACACTAGTACTTTGACTGTCATTGCTTCATCTTGAACATAGAGGGGAAGTCCACCTCGCCCATGCAAGGGGTTTCCACACCTCCCAATCCTATGAGATATGCTTCTATAGGATTAACAGTTAATTTCAACTCTTGACAGTAAGACAATTTAACAGCACTAGTGGCTGCACCTGAGTCAATCAAGGCTCTTACAGTCCTTGCACCCTTTCCTTGTCCTATATCTAAGGTTATAAAAGGATGTCGATCAATTATCCTATGAGAGCTGACACTTGAAACTTCACACATAGCCACATGATATCCTTGATCTGCATATGCATCTGTCCTAGGTTGCTCTCTACCCTGTCTTCTCAACTTCATTCTTCGGATGCGTTCCAATGCTTCTGCTTGAGCTTCTTCTCGAGTTCGTTTTTCTTCTTCTTTGCGCTTCTTAGCAATGTTGAGTCGACATAGCATCTCCTTTGTGAGAGGTTCCTGATATAACTTGACCCTGCATCCGCTTATGTAGCTTGGGAGAACATCGCCTTCTAATGTGGCTAGTTGCACTGCTCCACTTGTTGAGATTCTATTAATGATCATGGGTCCGTAGCCTCTCTTTTCTAGCTTCCTTGCATGTTGTTTCAATGTGTAGACTAAAACTAGATCTCCTGCCTTCAAGCCCTTATCCTTCACATGGGCATCAAAGTATGCCTTCTGTCGTTTCTTAGCTGCATATATCCCTGCAGCTGCTCTCAGTCTTGTTTCTCCTAATCGTTCAAGGTCAAAAAGTCTAGAGGAGAGTTCATGACCCGTCCATTCATGCTCTTGTGCTACTTTCAATGTAGGTATTAAGAAGTCCAACGGTAGCACAGCGTTTTGGCCAAATACCATCTGAAAGGGGGTGGCGTGGAGTACCGTTTTGTAGGCGACTCGGTATGCCCAAACAGCATGGTGTAGTTGTTTGTCCCAATCAGAGCGTTTATTATTCACTAATTTGGTCAACGCATTGCACAGAATCTTGTTTGTGCTTTCGGCTTGCCCATTAGCTTGTGGGTGGTAGGGGGCAGACTTCTTATGAACTACCAAGAATTCTCGGAGCAGATTTTCAATCACTTCATTCAAGAAGTGAGTGCCTCTGTCACTGACTAGCTCTATAGGTAACCCGTATCTGGTGAACACATTCTCAAATAAGAACTTAGCTGTTGTTTGAGCATCATTCTTTGTTGTGGCTTTTACCTCTACCCACTTGGTTAGATAATCAGTGGCCACAATGATATATTCAGCATGAGAGCCCTTAGCTGGGGGATTAATTGGACCTACAAAGTCTATTCCCCACTTAGAGAATGCACGTCCACCCATCATAGGTTTCAGTGGCATCTCATCTTTGCGTATAGGATATTGAGTTCTCTGACAAACATCACACCGTTTCACATAGGTATGTGCATCCATGTGAAGGGTCGGCCACCAGAAGCCCGCAAATAGTATTGCCTTGATCACCCGATCTGGTCCAAAATGTCCTCCTGCTACACCTTGGTGAGCAGTTTCCAAGATCTTGAGATATTCACTTTCATGGACACATAGTCTGAGGTAACCATCTTTACCACGCTTGTATAGATTATTACCAATGAGTGAGTAATCTAGGGCTTCTTGTTCTAAACTCCTTTTCCTAGCCATAGTCATGTCTGGAGGGAATGTTTTCGTCCTCAGGAAGGATACTAGTGGTTCACTCCAATCTGGCACTATGGACACTTGATAAAGAGTGGCATGTTCCACAGGTGGTTTAGTGCAGCAGATTGGGCATTCCTTGCACAACTTCCGGACATCAGCTTCCATCGTCGACCAATGCACTCCGAGTCTCCTTAGTGTCTGTAGCGTTCGTTGTTTTGAGTAGTGTTGCTCTAATGCACCTACATGTGCTAATTGCAACCATTTAGCGTACTCATCCTCTTCCACACAACAAGCCAAGATCCCTTGATCTGTGTGCCTGTACATACTTCCTGCCATGATGTGATATTTTTGGGCTTTTACTACCTCTCTATCCTGTGTGTTTATTACTGGATGGTTAGGCCCATATGTCAATACTGGCACTAGTGGCTTAGCCCATTGTGGCACCACTTCCAAATTAAACAAGTAAGCATCAGGAAGGTCATCTGACACTCCTTGTGGAGCTTCTCCAGATGTGAGTCTAGAGAGATGGTCTGCTCTCAAGTGAGTCCTACCTTTCCTTACCACAACCTCGAAGTCGTATTCCATTAGTAAGAGAAACCATCTTACTAATCTACCTGTATTGCATGGCTTGTTCACGAGATATAACAGCACCTGATGATCAGTAAAAAATTTAAACTTATTTGCAAGCAAGTAATGTCTAAACTTTTTAACCGCATATACCATGCCTAATCCTTCTCTCTCCATAGTGGTATAATTTCGTTCAGCTGCATTCAATTGTCTACTAGCATAGGCAATTGGAAGATCCATATTACCTTCACCGGTAGGCTACGCGAGTACACACCCAATAGCATAATTGGATGCATCCACATGAACATGGAAAGGCTTATTCCAATCTGGTGTGGTTAAGATTGGTGCTGAACATAATCACCGTTTAAGCTCATTGAAGGAATTCTCACACTCATCAGTCCACTCAAAGTTAGTCAAAAGTCCATACATGGGCTTTGCAATGACCGCATACATGTGAATGAACCGGCGGTAGTAACCACAATGCCCCATGAAAGCCTGTACTTCCTTGACGTTCTTTGGCCTAGGTAGTTCTACGATGGCCCTCACTTTCTCTTCGTCAGTGGATATGCCATTCTTTGACACTATGTGTCCTAGAATCTTGCCTTGCCTGACCATAAAAACGCACTTTTCTGGGTTCAGGCAGACTTGATATTCTCTACATTTGTCAAAGATTTGTCTGAGTTCAGGAATATGGGTTTGCCTGATGTTGGAATGAGCACAAAGATCATCAACATAGACTTCTAAGTTCTTCCTCGGGAACTCTTTAAATACATGGCACATCAGCCTCTGGAAGGTTGTTGGTGCATTGGTAAGCCCAAATGGCATTACTCTAAAGGCAAATATGCCCCATTCAGTGGCAAATGCCGTCTTATGTTGATCTTCTGGAGCTATGGCTACTTGATTGTAGCCCGAAAATCCATCAAGGAAGCTGTACACTTCCTTGCCTGCCACTCTTTCTAAGAGATGCTCTGTGATAGGAAGCGGATAGTTATCACGAATGGTGGCTGCATTAACCTTCTTTAAGTTAATGCATACATGCAGCTTTCCATTTTTCTTGGGCACCATTACGATGGGGGATACCCACTCAATGTGCTCAATTTCATAGATAAATCCAGCTTCAACCAGTCTATCTATCTCCTCTTTGATCTTGGCAGCGTAATTATCGTTATATGTATATGGCTTTTGCTTAGAGGGTTTGGCATCTGAGGTCATGGGGATGGTGTGTGAGCATATGTCTGGGTCAACACCCTTCAAATCCTTGTAACTCCAAGCGAATACATCTCTGTATTCTCTTAGCAAGGCTATTAACGCATGCTCTTCTTCCTCTGTTAGGTCATGGCCTATGTACGTGCATCTCTCCTCTCCTTCTTCTAGGGCCACAACTATTTTCTTGGTGGTTTCTTTGTTATCATAGGACTCTCCTGATTGTGCCTCTCATTTAGGCATTCTTATCATGACTCTCCTGTCGTCTATCTCATACTTCTTAAAATTTTCCGGGACCTCAAACAAAGATTCTTCCTCTTCTGGTGTGACTTCTCTCTTCTTTCTTTTCTTTCCTTCTTCCTTCAGGGTCACTTGTGTGGCTAGCCTTACGTCATTCGTAAGCTCTCCATGCCTCTGGGGTTGAAATTATACTTCATAGAAGTATTCTTCATCTGATGCAAAAGGTGGGTCCATAATGATTGACTCTAAATCGGAGTCATTTGCATCCTCAAATGCATCAGGGCTAGGTTAACACTCTTCTAAAACTGCATCTTCCATGATTGGCTCTATGGAGAAAACTAAAATGTCATAGCCATCCTCATCACAGTGGGGTGTCCATTGTTCCTCATTGATGGCTACATCCATTGTTGCTAAGATTTTTGCCCAGCCATGAGGTTCGAACTCTTCATCGGGAAACACTACAGGTGCATAGGCTGGGTCTTGAATTGATCTATGTGTTTCCTTCACACCTATCTCTCTGGCTTTCTCTCTTTTCTCTTCTTCTACTGCTACTTTGGACATCCACAAATGGGTATCTTCATGCATCCATGAGGATCCTGATCCTATGGAATGCACCGATTCTGTATCATCTTTGGCTCTATGGATGGGATTCCATTGGATAGGAGGGACATCTCTATGAGAGTAATCTTTGAGATTCACTTTGGTCGTGACACCTAAGTGTTGCAAATACAAGGAGTTGGTTCCCCAATCCTGTACCACTTGCAACTGTCGCATAAATGGTCTTCCCAAAATCATCTCATAGGCATGATTTTTGCTAAAGTCACATATAGCAAATGTATGCTCGAACTCAACACCACATGTGGTGAGAGTTATTCCTTCTAGCAAGCCTAAGGGTCTTTCTATGTGACCATCGGCCATCTGCAATTTCATCCTCGTGGGCTGAGTGCTGGCTTGTCCCAACGCTTCCATAGGGAAGTGGTAGCAATTGCAACTCCTGCACCTGAGTCGAGAATTGCCTTGGTTGTGTATCCTTGATGTGTAATGGGAAGATAAGTGTTTCCCTCTTCACCTTCACTCATATCTCCTATCTTGTCCAAGGGTATTTCTGGCATTGTTCTCTGGGATCCTACCTGGAACAAGGTTTTGCTATGTTTGGTACTTGTTTGGCTACATGTTTCCATAGCTCTGGCCTTACTTTGAGTAGCTCTTCTACAGTGAGGTTGCACTGAACTTTAGTGTTTTTCACTACCTCTGTGTTCCTAGGTATGACTGAGTCCTCATTTCGTACCATGACCGTGGGTGCTCTCATACAAGTAGACTTAGCTTCCCATGGGCCTGTGAAGTGGGGTAATTCTTGTAGAGAGTTAGACTCAAAGTCTAATCTTTCCTGAGATTGGGTGCTCTCCTGCTCCTCATAAATGGATGGGATGTCTTGTGGGAATTGGTCATGTGCATCATCCACAAGTTCAATGGGAGGAGGGACTTCACTTTCTTTAGCCCATTTGTCTTCTTGAATCTCTCATAGGAATTCTGGTGTGAACCGATTCATAGAAGATGATGTGTCTTGCTCCGTAGAGTTAGGCACATAGGCTTCCTGGGCAGGAATGCTTACTCTTTCACTTGCCTTGTCCCTGTGTTGAGAGGCGGGTTCCTTTTCTGATTGTGCAATCAGCTTCTCTATTCTTTCTAACAGTCCATCAAAGTGCAACTGTGTCTTCGCGGAACTAGAGATGTTAAATAGGCGACTGGCTTCAAACATGGTCTGAGCCAACTCCACCATTTTGGCACAAATTTTAGTTCGTTCAAGCTCTAATTCTGCTCTAGGGTAGCACTTTTCATGATCAGTTATGTTTGGCCCTTCTTGGATTCTGGCCTGATATGCTTTAAGCATCATATTAAGGTCCTCGAGAGTGGGATCTGCTAGGACTGATCCTACTCTTGGGGGTGGTGGAATTGTGTGAGGTGGGTTGGAAGGTGGCGGGTCAGATGGAGATGGGAATGGTGGTGGTGGCGTAGTGTGAGAGGGAGTTTGAGATGTGAGTTCAGTTATCCTGGCCTTTGTTTCTCTGAGGCTTTCCTCAAGTTCACTCATCTTTTTTGCCCATTGCCTTTTCATTCTTTCACGACTATCTCTCCAAGCTCTAGTCCTTTTCTTTGTCATGCTCTCTGTTTCACTAACTTCTAGGCTCTTTTCCTGGCCTACCCCTTGGTTTTGTTGCAATGCTTGAGCTCTAGTGACTACCTGTACGGGTGCAGTGGAAGTGACACTTCCTGTGGAATCTACCACTAACCCAATAACGTTAATAGGAGTGATTTTTGGCATATTATTAGGATTCTTAGGGCAGTCTCATAAGAGATGCTCCTTTCCACACTCTTGGCAAAAGCCCTGGATCGTCACTGACTGGGGTTGTGTAGGTGCAGGCATGGGGCAATCATGAATGAGGTGATCTCCCTGACATCTGTAGCATGGTCCTCTAGGGAATGGGGGTCTTACTTGTCTAGGTTGAGGTCTAGGGTTGGGGTTTGCATACATGACATTTGTGTAATCTGACTCCCAACTAGGTTCATTTGGCTCTTCACTATAGTAGGACTCACCATGTTCAGGAGACTACATGTAGTAAGCATGGGGACTATCGACATGTGTAGAATCAAAGCTATGGTCACTAGGGTCACTTTCAGAAAGCAATGGTGTTACAGGGACTATAGCTCTATTCAGGTTCTCTTTTGCAGCTGCATATTTTACTGGGATCACATTAGCTGGGGCAGGGGCTTGTTGTGCTAACACAGGCTGAGGCCTTTGTTGGTTTTGGTATTGTGGTTGGTAGGTTTGTTGAGGCTTAGCATACTCCTGCGGTAGGTATTGATTCTGGTATCTTCCCTGCTGAGCGTATGGCTGAGGGTAGGGTTGCCTAACCGCCTGCTTGTTGTATGGGTAGTCTTGTGCTGTGTGATTAGTGTATCTCCGTTCTATGGTGCAGTATTGGCTATTGGGATTCACTTGGGGTTGAGCCATAATGGGACATACGTTCGCCATATGGTCACCACCGCAGGTATAGCATCTCTTTACTGGGGAAAATCTTGGAATTTGTTTGCTAGAGACACCTAGTTTTTGTGCCACTTTCTCAGCGAGTTCCTCAATTGATGTGGATTGCGAGGAAGAGAGGCTAGAGGCACTATCTGAATCTTTGTATATTTTGGAAAGCTCTAATTCCTCCCCTAGGTTATCCTCGATGTCAATGCACATGCTTACACACTCTTCTATAGTCCTAGGGTCCTTCAGATACACATATGACCTCAATTTGGTACTTAGCAATCCATCCAAGAATAAAGCCACTTGCTTAGCTGGCGTGGGTAGCTCAGGGACAGGGCATCTCTCCAAGTATTGCCTAAATCTTCTTCCAGCAAGTCTCACGGTCTCTTAAGGGGTTTGCTTGAAGCTGTGAATCAGCGAGGAAGTGTTATGTCTTATGCCACTTTTAGAGAATTCGATAATGAATGCCTCTAGAAGTTGGTCTATGCTCCTGAACTGCCTCTCGTTTAGTGGCTGAAACCATGTCAGGGGAGTGTTCCTAAGGGTTAGACCCAAGGCATTGTATTGCGTGAACAGATCTTCCACTTGTTCAGCTCTTAAGACTTGCCTAAACTCCGCCACATGATCGTATGGATCTCCAGTGCCATCGAAGTAGTTCTTCATGGACTTAACTAGTTGAGTCGGTCTCAGAGTCCTTGTGTGCTCTCTAGGTCGTGGTAGAGGGAACTCATCCGCATTTCTTTGATTCCTGGGAGCTCTAAGTACCTTAGGTTCTACTCTGTTTGTTTCCGTCCTCATTCTTTCTCTACCCCCTGGGTTGGCAAAGCTTACTTCTGGCCTATCTCTACTTCTGTCTCTTTGAGTTCCATGAGCTTGGGATGAACAACTCCAGGGTGACCATAGGACACATTCGATCTTGGTTGGGGGAAAATGAATTCACCCTTCCAAGTGTAAGCATGTCTATCATGTTCTGTAACCACAAAGATCCTCTCTGAAGCGTGATCTAAGTAGGTCACTCTGCCTTGGCTATCTGGATCTTTAAACTCATAGATCATGATTGTTCCTATATCATTTGGTCGATCAGATTTATACCTCCAAAAGGCTTCATCAGTCTCTCGGTTCAGAAGCAAATCTATGCTCTTGTTGTCTTGGGGAATCCACTCAGGAGTGAGAATTCTCGTAAGAACAGATTTCCCTCGAGGGGTCCTGGGCTCTGCACCCATGTTTCCTTGTTCTAGGTCCTCTATGTCCGTCTCAGGGATCACATTCCCGAATTCATCTGTCCTCTCCGGGTGACTAGTGACCACGTATATGGTTCCCTCTTTATCAAGGTATGCACCATTTTCAAACCTGACAGCAGGGTGCTCTAGCCCAATAGATTGGTTTGGGTTTTTTATTTGGACCATAGATCTTCCTAGGCCATCCTCATAGATGCTAGCACCTAATCGGTTGGTCCTAAGGTATTCCAGCTGCGTCTTGTAGGGGCCTTCTACCCTGTGCAAGTATGGCACTCCTGAACTTCCCGTAGGTCGATCCATGTCTTGAGACATCTCTGATTCACTAGTCTCAGAGCTAGGGTAGTATGAGTGGTGGCTCAACTGCTTGGCCCAAGACCTAGCAGTGTGGTTGACACTAGCCTCCGAAGACCTAAGATTTTGTCTATCTCTCCCTAGATGTCACCTTGATCTAAGGTTCATAAGCCTAATTGAATAGCCCAAATTTGCCCAAGTACAACCTCATTGCTGAGTACTTTTGTATCAGTTACTTGGTTCTTTTTAGTGGTTACCGTGTTTATGCTCTTGTCAGAAATCACGTCGTCAGGAATATTTGAGTTAATTTCCGCACTTGAAGTTGATCGTTCCACGTTAAGTTCTTTTCCTTTAGAGTTCTCGACTGTACAAAGATTATGTCGTTAGCTTGAACTTGAGTATTTAGGTAGTCTTCAACTTGATAAATGCCTATCACCACCTGGCTTACTCCTATCACTAGTCGTTCTTAGCCTAAGCTAGGAATTGACAAAGGGAGTGGAGAATTTCCAACCTTTTGTTTCCTTCTTGGTTGCCCTTGAGTGCTCAGGAAGCGTGTTCCCAAGCTTGCACTTACTCTTGCTTAGAATGCCCTCAAGTGCTCTTACTGGACCTGTAAAAGTCCCACGATTAGCTCCAGACTTAGATTCAAATGACACAATAGACCACTCTCATGCATGTAACTCACAGACCAAATTATCCTTTGCCTTTATGGAAAACAATCCCAAGGATCCCTCAGTTTTCCTACCTCAGTTTTGGTTGTACTCCCCACGAGCTTTCCAACAAAACAAGAATCACAGCAAACGGATTTCGTATGAGAAAGTTATGTCAGTTCAGGCTTCAGGGATTAAAACAGGGTTCAAATAGGCTATCAGGCAAATAGGACTTCTCAAGTTATTTTCTTATGGCCTCCTTATGTGCTCTAGAGTGAAATGTTCATGCCCAAAATTAGCCAAAATCCTCATATTAAAAAACCCCAAAAAATTGGCCGAAATTGGCTGTCAATCGCGATCGACTGGGCTGTCAATCGCGATCGACTGGGCTGTCAATCGCGATCGACTGGGCTGTCAATCGCGATGGACAGGGTTGTCCGTCGTGGCCTGTCAGTCGCGATGGACAGGTGTCAATCGTGATTGATGGGTGTCAATCGCGATGGACAGAGGGTATCAGTGCGATGGACTGCTGTCAGTCGCGATGGACTGCTGTCAGTCGTGATGAACTGCTGTCAATCGCGATGGACTAGGTTGTCGATCGCGATTGATGGGTGTCAATCGCGATGGACTGAAATTTTTGGTGTTTTCCGTGAATTTGTGTCAATTGGGGCTCTATATGTCGCGATGGACAAGAATCTCGGCGAAAGAGGGTGTCAATCGCGATTTTTCTATCGATCGCGATGGACAGGGGTGTCCGTCGCGATGGACACGTGTCGGTCAGGGTCTGTCAATCGTGATGGACTGAAATTTTCGGTGTTTTCCGTGAATTTGTGTCAATCAGGGCTCTATATGTCGCGATGGACAAGAATCTCGATGAAAGAGGGTGTCAATCGTGATTTTTCTATCGCGATGGACAGGGGTGTCCGTCGCGATGGACACGTGTCCGTCAGGGTCTGTCAATCGCGATGGACTGGCTGTCAGTCGCGATGAACAATGTCAATCGCGATTGATGCTATCAATCGCGGTGGACTGAAAAAATGCAAATTTTCCAAAAATTTTTGTGGATTTGTGATGTGCAAGGTCTCTAGTCTACTGTGGTGCACTTAATTTTACCAATAGATGAAATTTTCTATCAATCGCGATGGATAGAAGCTTGCGACATAGAGACAGTTCTGCACATTTCCGTACCTGCGCGACGTGCTGGAGATGATGGGATGGCCAATACCTACAAGCAAACTCAAAAAACATGCAAAAAAAGTGCACACAAGATCGCTCTCTCGCTCTCTCTCACAAGTGAAATGAGGGAAATGAAAGGGGGAAGGAGATATAGTCAAAAAAACTGAAATTTTTGCGATGATGGAGATGGAGGTGGAAGATGATGGGGATGATGATGGTGATGATGATGATGAAGTAAGGATGAGAAAAGTAAGGAAAAGTAAAGAAATTACCTACAACGCCAACATCACAACTCTACGTCTTACCATCACACGCTCGTCCTCAAAGCTCGATCCCCGGCAACGGTGCCAAAATTTGGTGTAGCTCAGTGATGAGTAGCACCTCCTTTAATGTCAATCCAGGAAGACGTGAGGATGGTATGAAGACCTCGAGCAAGTGAAGGCACAAGTGCGTGAGTGAGAAGCACACTAACATGCACACACATACACACACATGCGCACACACAGTAAGACAAAGAGTGAGAAGCAATGGAGTTCTTAGATTACTTTCAAAAAGCTCATACAAGTTCAAAACTATTACAAGCTAACCTCAAAAATGAGCTCTCTATCTCTATTTATAGTTTTTTACTAGGTTTTGGCCCTGTCCAGACCTAGTCTCTGGCCTAGTTAAAAATTAGGTTCCAGGGCGAATTTGAGGGCTTAAACGGAGTCTAAAAAATACGAAAATTGATATGTAGGTACTTCTAAGGCTCCTCAAGCTCAAGGACTCCTTGGCTTGCACAAAATGGAGCTACAAAAATATGAAATGGTATTTACAATGATTGTTAGTGATAAGAATCACTGTTATAAAGATGTAGATTTGGAAAAATTTGAAGGGCCTATCTGCCAGATTTGCGTCGACTGCTTTGTCTACTTAATCCTTCACCTCGCTCTGACTCTCTCCGCTGGCTTCCTTGTCTAGTCAGTCCTTGGGTGCCCATACTGCTCTCAACACACCACCAAAAGGTTTCCAGGTTGGTATCGTCATTGTGACCAAAGGCATTTGTGTCGTCCGCAAATAGCCTCATGGTCATTTGCCTAGAGTTATGTGGCAAAGTGATGCCTCTTATGCGACCAAGCTCCATCTGTCGCTCCACAAGCCGGCTAAGTCCTTCAGTGGTGATGGTAAACAGTAGCGGGGCCAATGGGAAACCTTGCCTGATGGACCATTTCAGTTTGATTGCTTTTGAAAGTTGCTCGTTGACATTGACTTTGGTCGAAGCATTACCAAGGAGAGTGGAGATCATCCTGAGGAATCTCTGACTACACCCCAGGTCTTTCAACAATTCTAAAATATAGTCCCATTCCAATCTGTTGTAGGCTTTGTCAAAGTCAATCTTGAGGAAGACAATGTCTTGATTAGATTCTTCAACGAAGTCCATACCTTCCCAGATATCAATGATGGCTTCCAATATTAACCTTCCCTTAATGCAAAGTCTAGACCTTCCTAGATATCAATGATGGCTTCTTATAGTGTTGTTCCTTGGCACTGCTCATCTCCATTATGGTCTTTGCTCTCCATCTTCATTACAGGATTCCCTCCTTCCTAATTGATTGAAAACAATATCTACTCTCATAGCTTTCTTCCTAGAGGTCCATACACATATTTTTCTTCTAAGTAATACCATGCTACAACACCATCCTCTGATATCCTTGCTCAAAGAAACAATGAAATGTGTGTTTTCTGAAATCTCCTCATGTTGGGGGTCCCTATTATTGATCCCCATAATCACTCTATAGGTGCATGACTTCTTCTTGCTATTACCCCCTTGGTCGCATGATCAATGAAGTTGCTACGTGAGATGGGGCAGGACGGTGAAGTCATTTCAGCCTTTATTTGCCACTACTTTGGGATGCCTTTCTCACAGGTAGAAATGGACACCTACCATAAGACCAAGTCGATTCTCTTATTCAAACATCCCCAATGAGGCATATGTGTGAAGGATAGTGAACCTTGGAAGCTTGAATGAATAAAGTTTTTGTGGCTGCCATGTAAAACTCGTTATAATAAAGGTTCACTCTACCTAATTGCTTTTGCAGATGTTCACTGTAAATTCATATTCATAATGGTTTTTTTTTTCCCTCATATATTGCCTCTTAAGCATAATATATATAGCGTTTTATTGCATGATTATGTGTGTTACATTCTCATTTTGCAATGCTATTGGCATTGTTTTATTCGGGGTATGTCATGCAAAGGCTAGGTTTTGAAGACACTCTTTACAACTGCTCAATCGTATTGATGAGGTGAAAGATGGCATCACGACTAGAGACATTCTTTTTGGGAGGCTTAAAATGCCCTTCAACTGGGGAAGGATCAAAGTTGAGGTAGACTTGGAAAAGGATCGATCACCCTTCTTTCCCCTTCTCTTTCCTATTATCTCTCTCAAAGGTTTGTTTTGAGTTTCATGATGGCATTATGCTTCATGTGACACCAAGAATCCTTCCATATCATGCTCATGAAGGAATCTATTAGAGGTGTGTCTCTACCTCTTAGTGCTCATACAATGAGATTGGGCTCATGTTCTCATGTTTTATGTTTTCTCCTAAATCATGTATGCAATCTCATAAAGACTATATGTCACTCCATATTCACACTCGAAGGGCCCTCCTTTGGATTCTAACTGAAATTAGGGAATCTAAAGGCAATGTTTATTTAAACTACATTCACTTGGAAGGTTTTTTTATCTACATGAGGTGGAGGCTTAACAGTTTAGTTTTGGGTGTGTGTGATTGCCCCACTTGGGGATCGTGTCCACACCTCCCATCATCACTTGGATAATATAGTAAAACTTTCTTATGCTTTCGATTGATACTTTTTTATGTGTGTCCTTGCTATTACAAGTTGAAGCAGATAAGCTTATGATTGTGGATCACTCAAGAAGAGGGGATTATCTCCATGCCTTGCACATTGAGGTTGAAGCTTTGGCTGCTCCTCAACATGGTTGGTGATGTGCAAAGCAAATCTTGGAGCTTGAATTCTTGCATACGATCCTTTGTGTCTTGTAACAAGCTATGTGTTAAGCCCATACATTCAACTTTCTTATGAATTATAAACCTCCCTTTCATAAGATATGTATTCAATGTCTTCATAAATTTTTATTGATCAATTATTATGTAGGAGGAAGCTAGGGTTGCATACTTTATCACTTCCATTTTAGAAACATGTTGCTAAGTTCTCTTGACACACATGAGCTTATTTGTACTGAAGCACTCAAATTGTGTTGGTCTCTATTATAGTAGTAGGATGTTACTTGCTATGAATTAGACTTTTTAAAGCAAGGATTAGCTACTTTTTTATTCTTCTTATATTGGTGTCTTAAGAAATATGGAGTCTCTCTGACTGCCCATATGCATGAAGAATGAACACAAGGTTGATTGCCACCCTAACTATCAAAGGGAGTTATCTTTGTGATGCTTTGATCTTGGCTAGAAATGGTGGAAACCCTGTATTTGGATTACTTTGTCCCATTCTTAGTTGCAAACAGTTGTTTAAAGTTGATTGATTGGTAGAATCATGTGTATTTTAGGTAATGGATCTTGGAAGCATGGTGGGCATGGAGTTTCCCATGACTACCCCTCATGGGGATTGTGTCCAAGTCCTCCACTAATGCAAATCTCAAACTATGGATACATGTGAAATCAGTTGAAGGCCACACAATTGGCAAATTGTGTTTAAATTTGGGATACTAAATATAATGGTTCTTTGCCTTTTAGATCTCTTCTTATATGGTGTAACCATGCATGTCCACTTCACTCTCGCATGCAATGTTTGAAATGTGTTTTCACATTATGTGGCACTTGTAAATGGATAATTCACACCTATTCCTACTAGGCTCATAACACTTAATGATCAAATCCCATTCTAAAAATCAAAGTTAGAAAAAATTATGGCACACTTCTCATATTCACTAAAGGAATTCAATCTTTACCATCCTCTCGAATAACTTTGTCACACATGCACATTTTTATGTTGAGGGTTGAGCATATGAATTTAGATATCTTGAGGGACATGAAATTTCTATCACAAGGCAGTAAACTCAGACACAAGAGTAGGAGCCTAATCAATCATGGCTCATATTCTCATATTGAGTGGATGTTATTTTAGAGGATTATGAACTTAATTAAAATGCTTGATTCTTACTCTTTGGATGCTTTCTTCTATAGACTATAGGTCCTTGAACATTTCCTTCATCAAATGTCGAACTTGGAAGAAAATATGGGGGTTTTGGTGATTGTCCATGTATTTGGGATCATGTCCCAAACCCTCAATGGCTACCTCTTCACAACTTGGAGCTAGTCAAATGCAAGCAATCAAGGTGGTAGGTATTCATGGACTTTGTGCTTCCTTGTGTTGGAAACCAAGGAAGGCATGGAAAAGGATGAAAGAGCCCACATTGGCTCATAAAGCTATGATGTTATGGAAGGTTTTATGCTCATATGCCTGATTCTATGAGTTGGTTATAGGTCTTGTAAGCTTTCATGGAAAACGATGATGCCCCGATTTGTTTTCGTGACTTCCCCTCATGGGGTTTGTGTCCAAAATCAATTCAAAGAGGTATGAGGTGGTTCATGATTGCTTGAAGGTTGCAATCTTTATTGAAGTGTGGAGCTCTTTTCAAGCTTTGGGAGGCAAAAGGTCTTGTCCATAGTGTTTCAAGGCTATGGTGCACGAGTGTGTCCAAGATGATGTTGGAAGTCCATTGTTGACACACTTTGAAGGTTTGAAACTCCTTTTCTTTTCATTGTTGGCTTTCAAAATCTGAAGGATACCTATAATGCTCATGCTTATGTTTCATGATCAAGACCTAGCTGCAAGGATAACTGTCTTTGATTTGGAGTTGAAAGAGGTTGCAAAACTCTTGAATTTTCTTAGGCAACTAGCTCTTCTAGTCCCTCTTCCTTCCTCCTCTTCACACACTTTACGTAGCTTCACAAGCAATTATATTTAGTGAGAAAAAACTGTTAGAAATGCTCATTCTCTTTTCGTCACTTTTAAAATTTTTCATATCCATGCTTGAAGCTTCATAAGTGTAGACATGCACCTTAGGAAAAGAGGCAAATATATGTGTATATTCATGGAATGAATCATGGATTATGTTTCAGTAAGTGATAGGTTTGCAACCTTTTGTCAAGGCTAATGCTTCATGGAAATATTCATCTTTTGTGGTTTTGTGACTAGCCCATGTGGGGATTGTGTCCAAACCACATCATCAAAGCTGAGGGCCTACCATGAAGCTTGGGGATTCAGCATGTTTTAGTGCTCTTATGCGACACTTGCAATAGTCTTCTTCTTCTATTACCTTCGTCGAGGACAACAAATCCTAGGAGGGGGAGAGTGTTGGATAGAGCTACTTGGAGCATGGAGGTGGTTGGAGATTGTGGAAAGACACAAGAAGATGTGGGGCCTTGGCAGGAGGCTCTAAAAAATCCTTTGTATATGAGTTCCTTCATGGGAACTATCCCTTAAGCCTTCTTTGAATAGTTTCTCATAAAAACCCAGCCGTTAGACTTGAAAAACTTAGTTTTGTAAAAGCCATTCCTTTTCAATATTTTTAGATTCTAGCTCCTTTTTGTATACGTGCAAGAGCTCTCTCTCTCTCTCTCTCTCAAGAAATCTTTTTCAATTCCCTCTCTCTCTCTCTACAAAAAACGCTTTTTGAATTCCCACTACCTTAGAGTGTCTCTCTTCTCTTTGCTTCATGGGGTTGGATATAGCAGGAAAGGAGTGCCCCAAAGGGAGTATGCAAGTCTTGAAAGATTTTTCCCATGCATTATTGGATCCACATGCAAATGGTGAGCTCCAATGTGAGGTAAGGTATGTTCCGCTCAAGTTTCCAAGACTTTTCTCCCTATATGTTGTGTATTTTTCAAGTCCGTCTATACTACCTTGTAGAAGGTGCAATTCGACATATTTTGATATGTGACAAGGGTAGGTATCTCTGATGCACAAGGAGATACCACTTCCAGAATTTCTACAGTTTCAACTTCGACTCACTCCTCCTTTTTATAATTTCTCTCTCCTCCATAGCTTTTCTATATTGGTTTCAATGCCCCTCACCTGCTAAGGTACTCAGATTGATAATTTAAAGGTTGTTCAATTTCCCACTAGACCTATGATGGCAACAAGGGCTACTCATTGCAATGCATGAGTTAAAAAACAAAAGGTTCCATATGTGCAGCTTTGTTGGGTGGTCTTATGATGCAACTCAGAGATGCATTATTGAAAATTAGATGCAAATTATACAAGTCTTAGATAAGATGTCCAAGGATTAATTTCCATCACAGCTTTGTACTTATCAGCTTTGATGTCTTTGAAGTGCTCACGAAGCTGTTTCAAAAAAATTGCCATATTTCCTAGACATGTGTATCATGTCTGCTTCCTAATTGATGAGAATTAGAATCAAGATCATATGGTAGAATTACCTTTTGTTTGTCTTCATCATACCAAGACTTGTGTTCTTCAAACACAACATGTCTACTTGTAGTGAATTCCTTGTTTGAAGGATTATAGAACTTGTAACCCATCTGAGTTGAATCATATCCAATAAACACTACCTTTGTTTCCCTTTCATCTACCTTACCCCTTATTTGTGATGGTACATGAACATAAGCTAAACAACCAAACACCTTGCAATGTCCAAGAATAGGTTTTCTTCCATGTCATGCTTCATAAAGAGTCATACCTTGAAGTGATTTGGATGGTAGTCTATTGACAAGGTACATAGTAGTTGAAATAGCTTCTCCCCATAGATAATGTGGCAACTTCTTCTCTTCAAGCATTGTTCTAGCTGATCCAACCAATGTCTTATTTCTCCTCTCTGCAATTCCATTTAGTTGAGGAGAGTGCCTTGTCGTCACTTCCCTTTTGATACCTTTTTCTTGCAAGAACTCATCAGACTCTTTGGAGAAGTATTCTCCCCCTCCATTAGATCTGATCTTCTTGAGTGATCCACCTGTATGCTTCTCCACATCTGCTAGATAATTTTTGAAGCAATCAAACACTTCATTTTTACTCTTGATAAAGTATAGAATAGTCCATCTACTATGGTCGTCAATAAATGAGACATAATACCTTGATCCTACCAATGAAGGTTCTTGACTTGATCCCCATACATATGTATGTACTAAGTCCAATAATTTTTTGTGGATCTAGCCTTTGTGGTTGAATGATTGTCTTTGTGCATTCCCAATCTGACATGCATCACACATGTTGATTGTGTGTTGATTTGACATGTTCGGAAGTCCTAGAATACTTTGATTCCTTGCATATATCCTTCAAGGTTTTTTCATTCACATGAACAAGTCTCTGATGCCACACTTCAAGCTCACTTAGAGTTTGACACTCAAAAGTGAATAGAGCTATGTTCCTCGTCTCTCCTAGTTCAAAAGTAAAGAGCCAACCGTGCTTCTCACCTCTCGCTATCTTCTTGAAGCCTTGACATGGATCTTCCACAAAAGCTCCATGTTGGGTGAACCTAACTTGCAAGCCTTTTTCAACTATTTAGCCTACACTTATTAGTTTTTTAGTGATAGTGGGTACATAGAGAACCTTGCTTAGAATGTTTGTCTTGCCATTGGAAGCTTTGACATTACCAATATTCTCCACATTGTTCTTTCTGTCATCTCCTATTTGAACTTCATGTCTATGCTTTAGACTTTCCAAATCAGATAGAAAAGCAATGTTGCCTGCAACATGATTCAAACATCTCGAATCTATGTAGAACAAATGATCATCTTCTTTACCTTCTTTGTGGCTTAGATTCATAAGAAGCAATGAGTCTTCATGTGGTTGATCTTTTGAATACTTTTTGAAGAACCTTCTATTATAGCCTCTATTTTTATTATTGAAGTTGTGTCCATCTCTGCCTCTATTGCTACCATATCCACCTCTTCTACTTCCTTTCTGGGTCTTCCCATTGCACCAACAATTCTAAGTGGTGTGGTTGGTCTTATCACAGATGGCACAAGGTTGAACATTATGAACTTTTGCTTTGTCATGCTTTGGTCGTTTCCACTTGCTCTTGCTTGCGAAGTTGGCTTGGGAAGTCTCCTCTTCATCTTCTTCCTTCTTCTTACCTTTCAGCTTCTTATCCTTCTTATCTGCATATAGAGCACTAGTTGTATTTACCATGATAGTAGTTACCTTCCTTTATGTTATTGTTGGCCTCTTTATTGAAGATTTGACCAAGAAACATGTTGAAGTCTGGAGTTTTCACATCCATGATGAGTTCATAAGCCGTGGTGAAGGATTGCCATTGTTTCTCACTTCGAATCCCATTGCGATTTTCCTCATGATCACCTCTTCTTCAATCAGCCCTCCAATGGATCCTAACTGATCCGCAACCTCCTTGACCTAATCGTGCAAGGACTATATACTCTAAGTATTCAAAATTTTAATTTTAAATATATTTGATAGATACATAACTGACATATTTTTTTGTTTCTTGTTATAATCAGATTCTGATCAATCAAAGGGCACTCCACCACCTCCTATGCATGCAACGACTTCACATGTGTCCTCTGATAGGAATTATGATAAATTTTACTATCAAGAGCATATTATATGTTGGTGTAAGTCTTGGTGTAAGTCTTGCTATGCCACGTATCGAAGACCACGATTGGAATGTATTGAACATGATGCAGAGTATGGTACTTTTGAGCGTGCACCATCACCTAATCAACGTGAAATGTGTCAGCATGTAAAATGGGCACCCTCCATTTTGATCGAGGGGGGAATATATGTCTTCTGACTTTAATGCATTTTTGGCTGAATGTGGGATAAAACATCAGTGTAAAATGCCATATACACCTCAATAGAATGTAGTTGCTGAACAAAAGAACATGACACTCATGGGGATGGCGAGGTGTATGGTCAAGAGTCAGCCTTTATCACATAGTTTCTGGCTTGAGGTTGTCATGTGTGCAGCATATATACTTAACAGGTGTCCCACTAAAGCATTGCAATCTATCAATCCATATAAAGCTTGGCATGGTTGCAAGCCATCTATTGCTCACCTGCATGTTTTTGGTTGTCTAGCATATAAATTAGTGCGTGAACATGGCAAGAAATTGGATGATAAAGCAGTAAAATGTATTTTTGTTGGGTATAATTCTGAAAGCAAAGGCTATCGTTTGTATCGTCCATAGACTAAATGCATTTTGGTTAGCAGTGATGTTCTTTTTGTGGAAGATGCTATTCAACCTTTATTGTCATGTACGAAGGAGACATTTGTTAGCTCCAAAGACATGTATGATACTTTGTTGCCTCTTTTTACAGGTGGATAGTCTAGTGTTGGTCTTAATGAGGCAACTTCTCAACCTTTGCAGGTTTCATGTGATTATGCAGATCATTCCATTTCTAATGCAGATTTACATGATGCACTTGCTCATGAGAGAACTGGTCTTGAGGAGGAAAAAACCATGCCAAAATGGTTGGTGCAGACTTTGCATGACAACAAATTAGATGCACCTCTATCATACCATACTCATTCAGGCTCTCATTGGCATTAAGTGGGTATACAAGATGAAGCATAATCCTCATGGAATAATTGATAGCTATAAGGCTAGGCTTGTTGCAAAGGGTTATGCACAAGAAAGAGGCATTGATTTTGATGAGACCTTTGCTCCTACTTGTCAAATGACCACTGTTCATAGCATCTGTGCACTTGCAGCTCATCATGGTTGGAATGTACATCAGTTGGACATTAAAACAACATTTTTGAATGGTGACTTGCATGAAGAAGTTTATGTCTTTAGCCCCATGGATTTGTGCAAAAAGGGCATGAAAACCAGTTGTGCAGGTTAAAGAAGGCATTATATGGTTTAAAGCAAGCACCACGTGTTTGGTATGAAAAGATACATGCATGTTGGGGGTTTCTTGGACAAGAAGTTTGAGGGTTTGTAGGAGAAAAGGGAAGAGACAAGAAGAGAAAATACACCTTGGAAGCCTCTGCCGATTGATTACAGTAAGAAAATTACAATAATTGAAGCACAATACAAGCCAATACCTCTGTGCACAATCCCACAAAGTGCTCAATTACAAAATACCAAATATCCCAAAGTCTTCTTGCCGTCGGCCTCCTCTGCACCAGACCTCCACCTGCTTCAAGCTTATCCTTGTGCACACCTTGCACCAAGCTTCCACTAAGGGGGAGGAATGAATACCTTCTATCGGCACGCGCACACTGCAAAGAGACCTTGAGATCCTTGGGGGACTAGCTTAGCACTCTCTGCACAATCCCTTAGTCACTCTCCATGCACTCCTTCACTTCCACTTCTCTGCGTCACACACTGGTGACTCTTGCACTTCCCTCTCTTGCTTCACTTAAACTATGCTTCTCTTGCTTACTCTAGAATTGGTCCAAGAATAGACCGTGCCTTGATTTGAGTGTGTCGATCACGTACACTCCTAACTGCAATAGTATCTTGATGCTCACTTTGATGTCCCAAGATTGTCTTCACAAGTGGCAGCCAACGACTCACTGTTTTGTCTTGTAGTGACTTTAGAGTAAAACCAAAATTTTTAATGGGGGGTCATACTTTCACCTGTGCGTACGTTGCCGCTTCACATACCTTCACATTTTCCTTTTAAGTCTTCACTTTTGCACATAAGAGGGGGTTCACCTGAACCTTTCAAAACACTTTAAAACACACTTTGAACCTTAGGGAAATTAGAGAAAATACCTCTACAACCTGCAACCCACTTTCTCCAATTTACCCTTTGTGGACCATTAATTGTGCACTACCTGTGCACTTTGACACCTGCACTTTAGCACTTTGACTTTGCACTTGTTGACTTTGACCTTGACCTTAGGTGACTTTGACCAATTGACTTTGACCTTTTGACTTTGACTGCAGTTGACTTTGACCAACATGACTTTTATGGGCTCAACAGTTTCCCACCACCTAATGTGCTCTCCGTCCCGGAGAGCTACAGCCAAAACTCTGAGCATATAGGACACCATGATAAGAGAGCACAAAAACTGGAAGGGGACAATTGAGGAGCAACCAATTCCACTAAAAGCAGAATAGAACAAGCACCAGAGAAGAACCAAAAAGTGGAATTTTCCATGGAAAAGCAAAGGGCTGCAATGGGAAGGTAGTAAGGAAGGGGTAGGGAGGGCTGAGGGTGCGGAGATGGATGGGGCAGGGAGGTTTAAGGATGTGGCTAGGCAGATTGGTAAAGGGAGGGATTTGGGAGTAGGAATCATGGGTCTGGAGGGGGCTAAAATGATCAAACTGGAGGGCTATAGAGGGTACATATGGGAAACATAAAAACTTAATGGAAGATGAGGTGAGAATAGACCATATGGACAATGTTGTGAAATAAAAACATGTGATAAATGTGCTCCAAACATGTGGGTTTTGACCAAAAGTCAGAGAAAAAGTTGAAATTTGGGAAAATAAAGCCAAAAACTGAGTCCAGAGGTGCCAAAAAACATGAAAATGACTCCATTTTTGTTAAAAACGGCCAACCGAGGCACGATCCAGAGCCAAAAGCTTTGAGCCAAAAAATGTAAAAAAAATAAAAATAGTAAAAATTAAATTATATATATACTAATAATAAAAAAAAAATGGTTGTCTCTTTCTTTTTTTTTTTTTGCAACGCTCATACAGAAAAAGAAAAAAAGCTTAAAAAAATACAGAAAATAAATAATAAAATAAATAAATAAATAAAAGAAAATAAATAAAATTAAAATAATAAAAATAATAATAATAAAATAAAATAATAAAATAATAAAATAAACAAAAAAAAAAAATTAAATGGGGGGGGGGCTGTCAGAACCGCCGGGGGGGGGGGGGCTGGGGCTGGCACCCCAATTTAGCATTGTTTTGACTCGATAAGGTCCTTCCCAATGTGGAAGCCATTTTCCTCTCAATTGTGTATGAAGATGATGTGAAGAGATGGATAGGTATGTGCTTGAAGATGAAGAGGTGTTGCAAAATCCTTGATCTACACCAGCCAAATGAACTCCAGAAGTATATGGTGGGCCCTTTTAGCTTGCCAATGGATGTATTAGACACCCTATGTACCTTGGAAGGTCACTCTCAAAAAGATAGATCAAAACAGATAAGTTGGAGTTAGCTCAGAGGTGAAAACTTGCTATTCTTGGTTCATACACCTGTCCAGTGTCTTACATAATTCTCTGAGCACAGCAGTAATTAGCTTAATTCCTCTTGGGGAAGTCTAGGTAGCTTAAAGAGCTAAATTTCAAGAGTAATCTCATCAAAAATAATAAACCACACACTGAGAATGAGTTTTAACAAGTGATGACATCATCCCGATTTTCACGGGCTGCTACAGTTTGAGACCAGTGAGCAGAAAAATCAACATAACTCGAAATTTAGAAATCCAATGATTATGAAACTTTGTATGGTTATACTAGACAGTAAGTTGAATCCAACAAGCTTTAAATTCCTGAATTTGGGTAAGTAACCACTGAGAAATGGCTCTGACAAAGTGAGTGAAAAAGTCGGGTACCTGACAGAGAAGTGAAGATGAACAGACCCTGTTGACTTCAAATGAACATAACTGAAGATTGCAACATCCAAAGGACATGAAACTTTGTGAGCATATAGTAGACTTATAGAGCTAACTTTACCAAGTTAAATCACTGAAAATGATGCACCAAGCTTAGAGAAAACATCTCTGCAAGCTGACTGAGAAAACTGAGAGTAATGGCAGTGAGTAGTACACTTCACAAGAACATGGAAAGATGAACTCAAATAATCATGAAAATGAAAGTATATTGCTTGTACAATACAATGACTTACTGATACATATGTGTGCCTTGTAATCACACCTTGATATGGCATAAAGCTCAGCTCTTGGAGGTCTTCACATAGGTCTCTCTAACCACGACTAAAACTGCCATCTATTTATAGTTGAGTTTGGGAGGCTAACTTCCCTCAATCACTCTCCAATCAATCAATGATTGATTTGATTCTCTACCTACCACAAATCACGAATTCGTGGCTCCTCTTTCCATTCTTGATCAAGTGGACTCAACCACTTAAGATTCTTTCACTTTTACATTAAGTAAACTCTTCAAAAGTTACAAGAGGTAGTTCACAAGTGAACTTTACATAGTCTTCATTTTAAGGCTTTTTCTATGACTTTGTGGGACTCAAGCCAATACTTAGGCTTGTCATAGACTTGCTCCAACAGCTCCCCCTCAAGCCAAGTATGCTTGAGGTCTTTAATCTTCCAAGATTACCTGCAAACCAATCATAGCCTTGAATTTGCAAAGCTTTGTACCATCCAATGCTTTGGTTAGAATATATGCACATTGTTGATGAGTGGACACATATGGTATTTGAATCTCTTTGCTTAGAACCTTTTCTCGTACATAGTGATAATGAACTTCAATATGTTTAGTCCTTGCATGAAAAATAGGATTAGCAGCCAAATGAATAGAACTCATATTGTCACCAAAAATAGTTGGAGTTCCAAACTCCAACCCAAGATCTTTGAATAATGTCTTCATCCACATAGCTTCTTGTGTAGCTATGGCAAGACCTCTATATTCAGCTTCAGTAGAAGAGAGAGCAACTGTGGGTTGCTTCTTGGATGACCATGAAATTAGCTTTGAACCTGCAAAGGTAAGATAACCTGAAGTGCTCCTTCTATCTTCCTTGGAGCCAGCCCAATCTGCATCAGAAAATAGCTTCAAACCTAAATCAAATACATAAGGATAATAAAGTCCTTCATTTATGGCTCCTTTGAGATACTTGAGAATCCTTTTGGCAGCATCCATATGTGGTTTCCTTGGTGTGTGCATAAATTGGCTTAGCACACTCACACTGTAACATATATCTACTCTTGTCAATGTGGCATAGTTGAGACTACCCACTAGACTTTGATATGATGTGATGTCCTCTATGAGTTCACCTTTATGTGAGTTCAATTTGTGATTGACCTCCATTGGAGTACCTGCAATCTTACAATCTTGCATCTTGAATTTTGCCAACATGTCCTTAATGTACTTCCTTTGAGTGAGAAACAAACCATGATCTTTGTAGACAACTTCCAAACCTATGAAGTAGGTAAGTGAACCCAAATCACTTATCTTGAACTCTTCTCTCATCTGATCTTTGATCTTCTTCATACCATCTGCATCATTTCCTGTCAATATAATATCATCTACATATACACATAGGTAGATGACCTCGGAATTACTCTTTTTAATAAAGAGTGAAGGATTTGCCTTGCTTGGTTGAAAGCCTTTGTCCTGCAAGAATGAAACGAGCCTGAAATTCCAAGCTCTTGGAGCTTGCTTGAGACCATACAATGCTTTGTTAAGTTTACACACATAATCAGGATAAACTTGGTTCTCAAAACTAGGTGGTTGTGCCATATATACCTCTTCTGTTATCCAACCATTCAAGAATGCATTCTTTACATTTAGTTGAAGTATCTTCCAATTCTTGGAAGAGGCAATACTAAGAAAAACCCTAATAGTAGGCATCTTTGCCACAGGAGAGAAGGTCTCCTCATAATCAATTCCCTGAGTTTGTGCAAAGCCTTTTGCTACAAGCCTTGCCTTATACCTGTTAATTGAACCATCAGAATTCTTCTTGAGTTTATAGACCCATCTTGAGCCTATTACCTTCATGGATGAAGTCTTGGGCACCAAATCCCAAGTGTTGTTTTCCTCAAGTGCTTCAATCTCTTCCTTCATTGCATGCTTCCATTCTGATTTTGCTTTGGCCTCTTCAAATGATGATGGCTCCTCTTGGTTTATATCCTGTGTTATGTAGATAGAGTGTTTAGTTACTAATGAGGTGTCAAACCCATACCTTTCTGGTTTTTTCTTTTCCCTCATAGATCTTCTTAGGCCATGATGTGATGATTCTGCCTCATGTCCAAGTTCTTGCAATTTTTCTTTACCTTTAGACTTCCATGCTTTGATCTTTTCCATTTGAGATTCTTCATCATCCTCTGAGGTGTCTTGTTCTTCAATCTTTGGTTGTTCTCTACCAAGCTTTGGAAAATCTTCTTCAAGATTATATGGTAAATTGACCTTCCTGCATGAATCTTCATACCATGAATTGTTCTCATCAAAAACTACATCTCTGCTTACCAAGAATCCTTTGTTGGTAGGGTTGTATAACCTGTAGCCCTTTTGATTGTTGTCATATCCAATAAATACACACCTTTCTGCCTTTGGATCCATCTTGCCTCTAACCTGTGAAGGAACATGAGCAAAAGCAATACATCCAAAAATTTTACAATGATCTAAGCTTGGTCTTCTTCCATTCCAAGCCTCATATGGAGTCATCCCATCAAGGGATTTTGAAGGCAACCTGTTAATCAAGTAAGTGGCTGTAGATACAGCCTCAGCCCATAAGTAACTAGGTAAATGCTTTTCATTTAACATAGACCTTGCAGCTTCAACAATTGTCCTATTCCTTCTTTCTGCCACTCCATTTTGCTCAGGAGTGTACCTTGTAGTTACCTCTCTTTTGATTCCTCTTTCTTGAAGAGAAGAATCAAACTCATGGGAGAAGTATTCTCCCCCTCCATCTGACCTTAGCCTTTTTAGTGATTTACCTGTTTGATTCTCCACAAGAGCCAAATATCTTTTGAAACATGAAAAAACTTCATCTTTGTGTTTCATAAAGAATAGGATAGTCCATCTGCTGCAATTATCAATAAAGGAAACATAATACCTTGATCCAGATATTGAAGCTTCCTTGCTAGGTCCCCATACATCTGTATGAACCAACTCCAAGAGATCTCCATGCATATAACCCTTCTTCATGAATGGTAACCTATGAGACTTTCCAAATTGACATGCACTACACTTATAAATCATATGTTGTTTTGACAAATTAGGAAGTCCAAGTACACTTTGGTCCCTGCAGATTTGCTTTAATGACCTTTCACCAATATGTGCTAACCTTTTGTGCCATACTTCCAATTCTGTGAGTGTCTGACTACCATAATTAAAGAGAGCAATGTTTCTAGTGTCTTGTAATTCAAATGTGAACAATCTACCTGTCTTTTCACCTTTTGCAATTCTTCTGAATCCTTGACTTGGATCTTCAACAAATGCTCCTGCTTTTGTGAACCTAACTTGCAACCCTTTCTCTACTATCTGCCCAACACTTATCAAATTCTTTGTAATGGTAGGGACATAGAGTACCTTACTGAGTAGGTTGATGTTTCCATCAGGTGCTTTGACATTGCCTATTTTCTCCACAGGATGTGTGAACAACCTGAATCTATGTAGAAAACATGCTCATCAGATTTACCTTGTGGCATAGCCATGTTCATGATCAATAATGAATCCTCTTTGTTTGAGTCTTCTGTGTAGTTATTGTAGTCTCTCCTTCCTTTGTAGCCTCCGTGTATCCTCTGCCTCTTTGATTCCTGGAATTCCTAAAGCAATTTTCAGTTGTATGATTAGTTAATCCACAAATAGAACATGGGTTGGAGACTTGGGATCTCCCCCTGCCTTGTCTACCTCCTCTTCCTCTACCTCTGCCATGTCTTCCTCTACCTGCATAGTTAGCTTGATATGTACCTGCTTCATCATCCACTTCCTTTGCCTTTCCTTTGTTATCTTTGGACTTGCTTTTATCAGTGTATAAAGCTGAAGATTGATTACCTTTAGAGCTTTCTCCATTTTTTATAAGCTTTGCCTCTTGAGTAAGTAGTTGTCCAATCAGTGTATTGAAATCAGGTACATGTATGTCCATGTACAAATCCATAGCTGTGGTGAATGCTTCCCACTTGTCATCTGCCTTCAAGCCATGGATGACCTGCCTTACAATTTGCTCTTCATCTATTACCTCTCCAATGCTTCCCAACTGATCCGCTATGTCCTTGAGCTTTGTGACAAAATCAGTCACATTTTGTTTGGGAGCCTTCTTGAGAGTTGTGAAATCCAGCCATAGTTGATGCTTCCTAGCTTTAGTACTTGAAGAAAAGAAAGCTTCAAGTGCATCCCACACTTCCTGAGATGTCTTACAACTTCTAATGTGAGGCAACAAAAAATCTGAGATAGAGTTGAGGAGATAAGACCTTGCAAGTGCATCCTTGGAGCACCATGTGCTCAATCTTTCTTGCTCTTCTTGTGTTGGTTGACTTTTGTTCCTGAAACTTGGCATAACTTCATCTCTAGCCACATAACCATATAAACTTCTACCTTGGAGATAAGCTTCCATTCTTAATGACCAAGCTCATTAGTTACCTCTGTCCAATTTGTCAATTGATGAAGGAAATCCATCTGCCATGTTGTCCAACCTTGCTCTCATACCACTATGAAGAGATGGATAGGTATGTGCTTGAAGATGAAGAGGTGTTGCAAAATCCTTGACCTACACCAGCCAAATGAACTCCAGAAGTATATGGTGGGCCCTTTTAGCTTGCCAATGGATGTATTAGACACCCTATGTACCTTGGAAGGTCACTCTCAAAAAGATAGATCAAAACAGATAAGTTGGAGTTAGCTCAGAGGTGAAAACTTGCTATTCTTGGTTCATACACCTGTCCAGTGTTTTACATAATTCTCTGAGCACAGCAGTAATTAGCTTAATTCCTCTTGGGGAAGTCTAGGTAGCTTAAAGAGCTAACTTTCAAGAGTAATCTCATCAAAAATAATAAACCACACACTGAGAATGAGTTTTAACAAGTGATGATATCATCCCGATTTTCACGGGCTGCTATAGTTTGAGACCAGTGAGCAGAAACATCAACATAACTCAAAATTTAGAAATCCAATGATTATGAAAATTTGTATGGTTATACTAGACAGTAAGTTGAATCCAACAAGCTTTAAATCATTGAATTTGGGTAAGTAACCACTGAGAAATGGCTCTGACAAGGTGAGTGAAAAAGTCGGGTACCTGACACAGAAGTGAAGATGAACAGACCCTGTTGACTTCAAATGAACATAACTGAAGATTGCAACATTCAAATGACATGAAAATTGTTGAGCATATAGTAGATTTATAGAGATAACTTTACCAAGTTAAATCGCTGAAAATGATGCACCAAGCTCAGAGAAAACATCTCTGCAAGCTGACTGAGAAAACTGAGAGTAATGGCAGTGAGTAGTATACTTCACAAGAACATGGAAAGATGAACTCAAATAATCATGAAAATGAAAGTATATTGCTTGTACAATACAATGACTTACTGATACATATGTGTGCCTTGTAATCACACCTTGATATGGCATAAAGCTCAGCTCTTGGAGGTCTTCACATAGGTCTCTCTAACCACGACTAAAACTGTCATCTATTTATAGTTGAGTTTGGGAGGCTAACTTCCCTCAATCACTCTCCAATCAATCAATGATTGATTTGATTCTCTACCTACCACAAATCACGAATTCGTGGCTCCTCTTTCCATTCTTGATCAAGTGGACTCAACCACTTAAGATTCTTTCACTTTTACATTAAGTAAACTCTTCAAAAGTTACAAGAGGTAGTTCACAAGTGAACTTTACATAGTCTTCATTTTAAGGCTTTTTCTATGACTTTGTGGGACTCAAGCCAATACTTAGGCTTGGCATAGACTTGCTCCAACAGATGAGGTCTATGGAGAAGAACTAACATGCCTGGTTCTATGTTGTTGTTCCACAGATGTCGATCATGTGCCTCCTTCCTCTTCATCTGAGTCTCTATCAATTGTTTTGTTGCTATTAGACGAATCTCCTCCACTTTATGTAGTGCTCCGAGCCTTTGAGAGACATCACAATCTTTCTTGCCCTACATGAATGCTATCTTAGGTGATCCATGTAAAAATTCAAAGGGCTCAATGGGCAGTATACCATAAACCAGTTGGAATGGAGAATATCCCGTGGCCTCTTTGTAAGCTAACATGTATGCCCATAGGGTACCTTGATAAGCAATGCCCCAGGAAGTGGGCTGTAACATACACTCCTTCCTTAACATTGAGATTAAAACCTTATTTGTCGATTCAGCCTGACCATTGGCTCTTGGATAGTAGGCATAAGAGGTCCTATGTAGAATTCTATACCTGTTGAAAATTTCCTGCAGGACCATATTGACAAAATGGGTACCCTTATCTGTACAAATTTCAAGTGGACATCCAAATGTGCAAATGATGCTACTGTAAATGAAATCAGCAACAATTTGGGCAGTGCAGTTGGGGGAGGCAATAGCTTCAGCCCACTTTGTCGCATAATCTGTAGCTATCAAGAGATATTTCTCTCTTTTTGGAATCACGGGAGGGTAGATGGGCCCTACAAAATCTAGCCCCCACTTCTCAAATGGTTGCCACGAAGTGGAAACAATCAAGGTGCTATGCCTCTGCTTTGTTGGCTTAGGACCACACCTCTGGCAAACGTCACACGCCTTTCCCCATTCATCTGCATCCTTAAATAGGCTAGGCCACCATAGACCAGCATCCAGTATCCTGTGGCTCATAATATGCCCTGGAAGGTGCCCACCACCTGTTCCTTCATGTGTAGAGTGAAGGACTTCCCTCACTTCTTCTTCTTCTTCCAAACATTTCCTAAACCTGTTATCCTTGCCCTGTCTATATAATGTATCTTCAATGAAGGTATATGGTCTACTCTTGATTAGCAGTCTCTTCCTTTGCACAGCACTAGACTTTTCTGGACACAAACCAGTTTTAATGAAATTCTTGATATCATAATACCAACCTTGAGCTTGTACAGCGAACAGATGGGCATCTGGAAAATCATCATTGATTCCACTAGCTTGATCCATCATATTGATTCTGGATAGGTGATCCGCCATAACATTTACTTTACCTGGTCTATGGACTACAGAAAAATCAAACTCTTGGAACAACAATAACCACCTCCATATTCTACTAGTGGCTTGTGGTTTGTTGAGCAAGTATTTTAGTGGTTGGTGATCTGTTATAATAATAAATTTTACTCTCAATAAGTAATGATGAAATTTTTGGACAGCAAAAACCATTGCTAGGGCTTCCCTTTCTGTGTACTGTAATTCCTTTCAGCCTTGGTCAAGATTCTACTGGCATATTGAATTGGTCTATCCACTTTAAATTCCTCACTAGGTTGGGTCAAAATTGCCCCCACTGCATAGGCACTGGCATCTACATGTATATGAAAGATTTTTTACCACTCAGGTGTGATCAAAATAGGAGCAGACACTAACCTTGACCGTAATGTTTGATATGCTTTTTCCTCCTCTTCTTCCCATTTAAAAGGTACTTCCTTACCTGTAAGTCTAGCCAGTGGTCTGGCTATCTCTGCATACATTTTTATAAACCTTCTATGGTATCCAATATGCCCCAAGAAACTTTGAATCTCTTTAGGAGATTTAGGTTTAGGCAACTTTAATATAGAAATGATTTTGTCAGGATCCGGGGCCATACCTTTAGCTGACACCACATGTCCTAAGAGAGTTCCTTCTGTCACAAGAAAATGACATTTGTTTGGATTGAGCTTTAGCTTAGTCTCCCTGCATCTCTTGAAAACATTCTGCAGCTGCCTCAAGTGATGGTCCAAACAATCTAGAGGAGTTTCTTTGTGAGAGCCTGAAAACGAAGAGAAGTCATCCATGAAGATTCTAAGTGATTCCAGCAATAGGGGGCCAAAAATGAGATTGATCGTTTTGTTAAAGGTGGCTGGAGCATTTCTGAGCCCAAATGGCATTTTTACATACACATATGTTCCCCAAGGTGTGATAAAAGTAGTCTTTTCACGATCCTCTGGGTGTATTGATATTTGATTATAGCCACTAAATCCATCCATAAAGCTATATAATGCATGCCCAGCCACTTCTTCAATGACCTGCTCTGCAAAAGGCATTGGGAAACCATCTGGAATGGTCACCTTGTTGAGTGCTCTAAAGTCAACACAAATTCTGATTTTATTAGTATTCTTCTTTGGTACTATAACCATAGGTGAGAGCCACTCTGAGTGTTCCACAGGAATGATGATTCCTGCATCCTCCATCTTCTGTATTTCCACATAGACAGCTTTAGCATATTTTGGATTAAGTCTATAACTCTTCCCTCTTATGGGTTTGGCTCCATCAACCAGAGGGATTATGTGCTCTCCATAAGTTGTAGGCACTCCTTCTAAGTCTTTATAATGCCAAGCAAAAACATCTGTATAATGGGTCAAGAATGATTTTACCTTTTCAAGGAGCCTTGGGTGGTTCCACAACCAAGTGGCCACCAAAACTGGCCGATTATTGTCTTGAGTGCCTAATTGTATTTCTTTGATAGGATTTCTCTCTACCATATTATCTTCGTGCTCATCTTCTTCCTTGTCTTCTTCTACTAGCTTTTCGTGCATTGCTTCATAAGCAGGTGTATTTTGGATTTCAATGTGTTCCTCCTTGTCCTGCATCCATCCTGCAGGGATTTCTTGAATTGGGAAAGAACACTCTTCACTAGAATCTTTTACCTTGCCTTTAGCTTTAGTAACCTCCTTATCTGTGGTTGTCATATCCTCCTCCTAACCCTTCTGTGGTCTGTGATGGGCTCTCCCAATCCATCAACCTGGACTTTCTCCATATCTTCATCATAACCTTCAGTCGTGCAAGAATTATTAAGAAAAATTCCAAAACAAGAGGAAGAGTTGCCTGCTTGGAGCCAATTTAGAATATCCTCTTCTTCCTCAAAATCTGTTTGGGGTTGATCCTTCGATTCTGGTTCCATGCATATGCCAACTGTTTGCATCATGCTAGTGTTTCCTTGATTATCTAGGCCCTCTTCTAAATGAATCTGTGTCAGCTCTTGCCCTTTCTTTTGTACCCACATAGTGTCCTTGCCCCAATCATGAATGACACTTGCATGCCTCAGCCATGGTCTTCCAATTAAGAGGGGAAATCCTCCTTCAACCTGGGGCAATCTTAAAACCACAAAATCTAGAATGAATAGATTACCTTGTACTTCAAGTGGAACTTTTGGGATCACTCCCAAGGGCCTTACTTTGCTCTGATCTGCCAAAGTAACAGTGAAATTTGCAGGCCTTGAAGGGTGGAGTCCAATCTTTTCCATTGTATGTTCAGGCATCAAGTTAATGCCAGAACCACCATCCACAATAACTCCTTGAAATTCATGACCTTTGATAGATACTGTCAGCCGAGGACTTTTATAATCTATAAGGGGTGCTTCCCCTACAATTTTTCCTTTATGTAAAACAGCAGTCTTTGCCACCAAACTTGTAGTGGAAGCTTCATCAATTATCTGCAATAACTCTGACCTGAATTTCCCATCCATCTTTATTAAATCAAAAATACTAAACTCCTTTTTCATGGACTTGAGTAGTTTTGAAGCCTCTGATTCCTTGAGAGCATGGGCTCCAATTGACTTATCAAACTCCTCATGAGCCCTGTTGAAGGCATGCCAATGGCATCACTAGTGCATATGAGATCTCCTTTTTGACTTGTATCTGCACCTGTGGTGGCTTTATCTTCAGATGTTTCTCTGTCTTGATTCCATTCCTTAATCTTTGATCCTTGTCCTATGTCTGCTTGAACCTTCCCCTTGCTTCTTGTCTGCACAGTCAAAGATTCTATTTCTTCTAATTGCACCACCCTGGTAGATGGTGATGGCTCATTGACTAGATCACACACTTCTTCTTTGTGCACAGAAATCATTTGAATATGGGGCCCGGATGAAGAGGCTTGATTCTTAGGACAACAATTTGTATAATGGTCTCTTGCCTTAGGGCAGTTCTTGCAAGGAGGGGCATTTTCTGGTAGGGTGCACCTACTTTGATAGTGCCCGCATTCTCCACATCTGAAACAGATGATTGGCCTCCTAGGCCCATTTCCAAATTTATTCCTCTGTCTAGGATTATAGTTGTTACCTTTATTTGGTGCAGCAGCCATCACATTTGCTGGTGTTGGGGGTCCTCCTTGTGTCCAGTATGTCGTTGCAGGCATTCCCCTTGATTGGCATTCATGGGCCTCATGACCAACTTTCTTGCATAATTGACAAGTCACACTTAACAGAGGACATTCACTTACTATGTGACCTTGCTTACTGCACATGGAACACCAAAGTCCACTCTTGATGCCACTCCTTTTGAGTTCCTGCAGCTCCTGTCGCAGTTGAGCCAATTCCTCTGCTTGGGCCTCCTCCTCTTTTTGGAGCTTTAGTGCTTCAGTCTCCCTCCTCAACTGAGCAACAGTAGTCTCCTCCTCTTTGTAGGGCTTATTCCTTTTTAAGCCCTCCAGCTCCTTCCTTAGCTGGATCACTGGATCCTCCATTTCTGTACCATATGTTGGTTGGGAAGAAGTTGCTCCATACTGGTGCCTTATCTGCTCCAAGTGTGTGGCTGTGTTGATGAACTCCTCTATGGAGGCTGTAGGTAACACTAATTCCTTTATTTTGCATTGGGTTGCCACTGGTAGGGGCTTAGCTAACCATTTCTTAAAAAAAAAAATCGTGTGGTGGATCTAGCAATTTAGCCATGAGTGCTTTGGCCCTAGTCACAAACTCTGGGAACTTTTCTCCTGGACCCAATCTCAAATTTTCTAGTTCTTCTATGATAATCTCCGCAGTGTTGCCATGCAGGAACTGATTTTTAAATGCATCTTTCATCACATCCCAAGTGGTAAAATGGTTTTCAGCAAACTGGCTGAACCACTTAACTACTAATCACTCTCATGTGGCAGGGAAGAGAATCAAAAAGGCATCCTCCCTACCCATTAAGCCTCTAGTCTTACATAGTGCCAAAAACCTTCTAATGTGTTCATCCGGATCCTCCTGAGCTAGGCCTTTGAAAGAAGGAAACTTTATATTTAATCTAGAGAGTAAAGTTTCCAAGTCTACCTGACCCGCCATGCTCTTTACTGATGAGGTTGAAGATAGTGGACTGGAGGACCTTCTAACAACCTTCCTTCTTGTCTGCTTGCAGGTGACCCTCAATGTTTGGAACCGGGTTGCGGTCATGAGCAGCTCATAGCCCACTTAATATTAGACACTTGATAAGAATATTTACCTTTTGTTTGATGAAGTAGCACTGTAGACATGTGACCTCTGCTATACTTTGCACTTGGTTTCTCCTAAGCTCAAATCTCCTTGGAAGTCCCACCGGGCGTGCCAAATTTTGTTGGGGGTTTCTTGGACAAGGAGTTTGAGGGTTTGTAGGAGAAAAGGGAAGAGACAAGAAGAGAAAATACACCTTGGAAGCCTCTGTCGATTGATTACAGTAAGACAATTACAATGTTTGAAGCATAATACAAGCCAATACCTCTCTGCACAATCCCACAGAGTGCTCAATTACAAAATACCAAATATCCCAAAGTCTTCTTGCCCCGGCCTCCTCTACACCAGACCTCCACCTGCTTCAAGCTTATTCTTGTGCACACCTTGCAGCAAGCTTCCACTAATTGGGAGGAATGAATACCTTCTGTCGGCACGCGCACACTGCAAAGAGACCTTGAGATCCTTAGGGGACTAGCTTACCACTCTCTGCACAATCCCTTAGTCACTCTCCATGCACTCCTTCACTTCCACTTCTCTACGTCGCACACTGGTGACTCTTGCACTTCCCTCTCTTGCTTCACTTAGACTATGCTTCTCTTGCTTACTCTAGAATTGGTCCAAGAATAGACCTTGCCTTGATTTGAGTGTGTCGATCATGTACGCTCCTAACTGCAATAGTATCTTGGTGCTCACTTTGATGTCCCAAGATTGTCTTCACAAGTGGCAGCCAATGACTCACTGTTTTGTCCTGTAGTGACTTTAGACTAAAACCAAAATTTTTAATGGGGGGCCATACTTTCACTTGTGCGTACGTTGCCGCTTCACATACCTTCACATTTTCCTTTTAAGTCTTCACTTTTGCACATAAGAGGGGGTTCACCTGAACTTTTCAAAACACTTTAAAACACACTTTGAACCTTAGGGAAATTAGAGAAAATACCTCTGCAACCTGCAACCTACTTTCTCCAATTTACCCTCTGTGGACCATTAATTGTGCACTACTTGTGCACTTTGACACCTGCACTTTAGCACTTTGACTTTGCACCTGTTGACTTTGACCTTTTAACTTTGACTGCAGTTGACTTTGACCAACATGACTTTTATGGGCTCAACAATGCCTACCTGATTGCACATGGTTTTGAGAACAGTCGAACTGAGAGCACTTTATATGTTAAGCATGCTAATGATGTGCTTCTGATCATTGTTGTATATGTTGATGACATGCTACTCACTGGTCCTCATGACAAGCATATTGCTAATTTTAAGGCTGATTTGCATGCCTCATTTGAGATTTCTAATTTGGGGCATTTGCATCATTATTTGGGCATTCAATTTATGCAAGTTGATGGTGCAATGGCTTTGTATCAAAGGAAATATATTGACACATTATTGCAGTATTTTGGCCTTGAAGACTGTAAGCCTATTGCCACTCCTATGGAGACATGCTTAAGATTGAGTATTCATGATGTTGGAGATGCATTTGATGCTATTCTCTATCAGCAGGCTGTTGGATGCTTGATTTACTTATGCATTAATCGACTAGATATTTAGTTTGCTGTCTCATAGATGAAGAGGTTTATGCATCACCCAGGTGTCAAGCATTGGTAGGCGGTTAAGTGCATCTTTCGCTACTTGAGTGGTACCCAACTACTTGGATTGTTTTATTCCAAGGGGGTATCGCTACCACCAGATTTGCATGCTTTTTTCTAATAGTGGCTACGCTGGTTGCTATGACTCTTGTGTGCCGAGTAGTGGCTTTTGCTTCATGCTTGGTAGCTCATGTATATCTTGGTTCAACAAGAAGCAGCCTACTGTGGACACTTCAAGTTGTGAGGATGAGTATAGGGCAGCTTTCACAATGACTATTGAGTGTGTGTGGCTTAGATGCCTTATGGCCGATTTGGGTGTTGGTCAGTCTTCTGCCACCACCATCTTCAGTCACAATCAGAGTGCATTGGCAGTTGCAACGAACCCTGTGTTCCATGCTCGCACTAAGCACATTGAGTGCATTATCATTATGTCAGGGAGATGTTGTTTACTGGAGAGATCAGCTTGGCATATGTGCCCACGTAGGAGAACATTGCAGGCCTTTTCACGAAGGCTCTACCTAGGGAGAAGTTTGAAGATTTTTGCAAAGCTTTGGGTTTACTTCCTTTTGTGAATTGATTCAACATAGCCTGGCACTTCCTTATACATGAGTACCAACTCCTTGTTCACTGCATCACTGCCAAGTGAAGTATTTCGATGGCGATGCACCATATTGCGCTCTCCTTCTACGATCTCCACGACAATATCCTCGGGGTAGAAAATCGAGCTCCTAAGGCCACACACGGTAGTACGCATAGAGACTACATAATACGCAGGAAAAACGCAGTACACAGGGAGCACAAAGACAAACTTCTTAGGTCTTACAAATGCGGTCGAGCTTACAGATTGTGGCTGACCAGACCACTATATGTTTTATTGAAGAACATATATAAAGAAGTGTCAAATGGCCATTTGGCCTTTCACATGGACACTAACGGCAACAATCTCCCACTAAAGGCCAATATCGACAAAGTAACTATGGGAGAAAAATAAAGAATGATAAAGAATACCTGAGTGTAAGTATACAAACTATACCTCCCACGTGATGGGCATGTTACATAGTATACAAGTGACTGTGTAAGATCATGAATCAAGTAATACCCATCAAGTGACAACAGTGTCAAAAGCTATCCTGTGGTAGAGCTTTAGTCAAAGCATCTGCAACATTAACTCAAGTGTGAACCTTCTCAAGAATAATGCCCTCAGTGGCTAAGCAATCTTGAATGAAGTGATACCTCACCTCAATGTGCTTGGTCTTTGCATGATAGACTGGATTCTTAGCCAAAGCAATGGCACTCTGACTATCATTGAGCAAACGAGGTACATGCTGAAGTAAACCCATGTCACAAGCAAGACGAGAAAGCCACAATGCTTCCTTACATGCCTCAGGTGTTGCAACATACTCTGCTTCTGTGGTGGAAACAATTGTACATTCTTGAAGACGAGATCTCCAAGAGATAGCACCTCCAACAAAATGAAAAATGTACCGTGATGTAGACTTATGATTGTCTACACAACCAACGTAGTCAGAATCTGTGTAACCAATAATGGATGCTTCTCCTCTACCTAAGCATAGATACTTGTCCTTAGTGCCACTCAGATATCTTAAAATCATTTTGACTACTTCCCAATGTTTCTTGCTAGGATTAGACATATATCTGCTCACAACTCCCACTACAAATGAAATGTCTGGTCTCGTAGCTACCAAAGCATACATGAGACTACCAACAACAGATTGATAGGGAATTTTGGTCATGAACTGCTTTTCCTCATCTGATTTGGAGCAATCATCCTTGCTCAATTTCACATATGTGGTAAAGGTGTACTCAATGCCTTTCCACCCTGCATATTGAACATGTGAAGTACTTTGGATATGTACTCACTTTGAGACAAGTATATGCATCTTTTACTCCTATCACGAGCAATGCGCATGCCAAGAATATGTTTGGCATCCCCCAAATCCTTCATATCAAATATCTGACTCAACTTCTTTTTTAGAATTGACAAATTATAAGAGGACTTCCCAGCAATTAGCATATCATCGACATAAAGTATCAAGCTGCCATTTGAGCATCTCTTTGTGTAGAGACAATGATCCTCATTGCTTCAAGAATAGCCTTGAGACTTCATAAAAGCATCAAACTCTTGGTACCATTGTCTAGGGGACTCTTTAAGTCCATACAAGCGCTTCTTAAGCTTACAAACTAGACTTTCCTTGCTGAGAACTACATAACCCTCTAGTTGTTCCATATAGATCTCATCTGTAAGATCTCCATGCAAGAAAGTAGTTTTCACATTCATTTGGACTAGCTCTAAGTCCTCCATTGCAACGAATCCAAGCAACATGCACAGGGTAGTCATCTTGATCATTGGAGAGAAGATTTCCTCGAAATCAACACCATGTTGTTGTTTAAAACCCTTTGCAACAAGTCTTGCTTTATACTTTGGAGAAGCACTATCTGATGTGAATTTCAGCTTATATACCCATTTACATGGTAAAGCTTTCTTGCCCTTTGGCAAAGGCACTAAATCCCAAGTACCATTCTTGTGAATAGAATCCAACTCACTCTTCATGGCACGCTCCCACTTGACATGATCCTCTATCTGCATAGCTTCTTTGTAGCAAGAAGGCTCACCGGCATCTGTTAGCATAACAAAAAAATCCAAACTTGGAACATATCTATCAGGTGGGTGTGAGACACGTGCGGAACGTCTCAATGGTTGTTGAATAAGAACATGTGCAGACTGATCTGAATGGACATTCTCTTGAACATCCCTATGTGCAGCATTTTTATGCATGCTAACTAGAGGACTAGTGTCCTCAAACACCACTCTTCTCACTTCAACCTCCTTAATGGGATATTTATGCATCTTAGACTCATTGAAAATGACATCACTACTTCTGATCACTGACCGTGTTTCAGGATCCCATAAGCGATATCCAAGTCCTTCTCGACCATATCCAAGAAAAATGCATTTCTTTGACTTATGGTCCAACTTTTGTCTAAGATTCTTGGGTATATGAACATATGCTTCACACCCAAACTCGAAGATGATCATAATATGGTGCCTTTCATGCCCAAAAACCTTGTGAGAGGTTTGCATGATGCAACATAGAGACTGCTCTATCTTGAATAGTTCTATTCATCCTCTCAGCTACACCATTATGTACTGGGGTATACGGAACTATAAATTCTCTACGAATCCCTCTAGACTGACAAAAATGGCTGAATCATGTGAGGTATACTCACTCCCATTATCTGAACATAAAGACTTAAGCTTAGTTCCCTTTTCAGTCTCAACTAAAGCAAGCCATTTTTTGAAAGTAGGGAATACCTCATCCTTTGATTTGATAGGATATACCTAGAATTTTCTAGTAGCATCATCTATGAAAGTGACAAAGTAAAGAGAACCACCTAAGGACCTAGTGGGCATAGGACCACACACATCTATATGAACGAGATCTAAAGGCTGAATTGAAGAGTTAATGTGCATTCTATGCACATTTCTGGTTTGCTTTCCATATTGATAATGCTCACAAAATGAAAAATCAGAGAAAGATAACACAGGCAAGTAGCCAAAACGAGAAAGATTTTCCATTCCACTACGAGATATATGGCCCAAACGACCATGCCAAATACAAGCCATAGGCTGTTCAGTAACAACTAACAAGTGTTCTTTCTATGATACAAATAAAGGATAAAGTGAGCCAACTTTGCTTCCTTTTGCGATAACCATATTGCCCTTTGATATGCAAAAGGACTGAGCATAGAAGACCACCAAGGTCATCAAGTTGACCAACTAACATCAAACTACATGATAATTGAGGTACATGGCATACATTATGTATAGTAAATTTTGAACCATCAATGAACTGCACAACCACATCTCCAATCCCCACAACATCATACTCGTAAGAATCACCAAGTCTCACGGTACCAAGAGACTTTGCTGCATAATTAGAGAACCATTCTCTATGTGGTGTCACATGGAAAGAAGCACCAGAATCTAGCAGCCAAGTGTGGGCAAGAGAATCAGCCATAAGAGCCTTAGTTGGCACAGTACTATCAAGTTTCAACACATCATCATCATCAAAAATAGCATTAATTTCTTCAATCTTCACAGTCGAAGTAGATGGTGCAAGTAACTGTTTAACATGCCCATCAACATTCTGCCCTTTACCTTTAGCATTCTTTAATGCATAATAGTCTTTCTTCATGTGTCCTTTCTTATGAAAATAATGGCATTTGATATCCCTCTTCCTTGATTTACTTCTACTCTTATTCCGTTGACCATTCTTTTCCTTGTTCTTGCTCCTGCCACGTTGTTGATTCTTTCCTTGGTAAGAATCACGAACATTATATGCGTCTCCACTCTGAGTGCCAACCATAGATTTTCTACAATTCTCCTCACTCAAGAGTGCTCCACATATGTCATCATAGATGAGTTTAACACCAGGTGCACTATTGCTAATAGCTATGCAAAATGTATCCCATGATGAAGGAAAGGTGCATAACAACAATACTACTTTCATTTCATTATCCATATCCATTTTCTGAGCCGTAACTGAGAGAATATAGCATCAAACTCATTTAGATGAGCAGCAACACTATTTGTGTCCTTCATACAAAGGTCATATAATTTTCTCATCAGATAGACTTTATTTGATGCCGTCTCTTTTTCATATGTATTGCATAACTTCTTCCAAAGCTCCTCTGCACTTCCATAGTCTAATACTGTAAAGTAAACATTATCTGCCAAGTGCAAGTGAATGGTAGACCTGGCCATTTCATCTAACTCATCCCAATCATCTTCATCCATGTCAGCAGGCTTCTTTGAAATTCCATTTACTGGCTTCCATTGCCTCCTTTGAATCAGCACATCTTTAATCTGATTCTTCCATAGAGCAAAGTTTGTGCCATCAAATTTTTGAATCTCAAAATGGTCTTTGCCCTGCAAGTTATAGCTCCTCCTCGGAACACTAGCACTAGGCCATGATCCACCGAATGTGCCTGATACCTCTGATGCCATGATGGTAGAGAACTAAATGGAATGATAATGGAGCTAGAAGAGTCTGAACACCAATGAATAAGTGTACCAAGGAGTAAATCGAGCACTGTATAGTTGACTAAACCAAAAATCTAGAAAAATGTTGCCAGAGTATCGTTTGCAAAATGAAATATGACTAGTGTCAAAATATCATAAAACTGCAAGTACTCACATGTTTGCCTCCATAGTGAATCACTGACTTCACTGCATTCAATCAGTTACCCAATAGAAGCCAATTAGGCTTATCGAGCACCTATGTACATCTATCATACATCTCCTATGGCAAGGCTGGGTAAGTCTTCCACCTGCATCATCGAAGAGACCTCGACATCTGGGTGTCTCCCAGTTAAGAAAACCTCACCACGACCTTCTTTATCAAACGTAAAAGGCTTTATGCAAAGAACATAACCGCTATATCAATGACCACATGGATGTACATAAGAGGTATCCACAGAAGCGTACATAATGTCTATGTGCTCAATATATGCAGTAAAATGACACTAAAAAGCTGAGTGCACAACCCAAAAACAGCCAATAACACCTGCAAGTGTCTGTCAACTCTAATGTTTTTGGCTCAAAACACCTGCATAAATTTGTAGCGGCTGCTCCCACCAAAACTGAAATCTTTCAAGAAACCTGCAGTTTATGAGTGTGGCTAAAATCAAAGCCCCAAAGGTTGATATTTAATGTCGGAGAAGTACAAAGAACACTCTTCTTGATGTTCTTGGACCTCTGTGAAGAAAACTATGTGTGGAAGTACTCCAAAATGGCTCCAAAAGACACCCTAAAAATGCTTCAAAAATAGGCTTTGAAAGCAAAGAATGAAGCTTTGAGGGACCAAAACTTGTTCGAGGTAATTTCAACCTTAGTCTTTCCCCTTCTTCAGACACCACAAGAGTGTAGCTTAGTGGCAAGAGATTGCCATGGTTAAGCGAGCTCTGGGGGGAACAATATTGGGATGGGTGACCTCCTGTGAAGTACCAAGAACATCTATATTCCTTGATCATTGAGGTCCTCCCTCGCGCGCAGCCAACAGTGCCAATGGTGACTTTGGTGACTCGGATGACAAGGTATGTGTGTGTGCATGTGTGCACATATGTTTGTATGTCTGTGTATGCATGTAAGCATGTATGTATGCATATTCATATGCATTATTTTTGCATATGTATGCATGTATGTGTATGTGTGTGTATGTCTCTTTACATGTGTGTGTGTGTATGCATATATATGTGTGTATGTGTGTGTGTCTCTCTCTATGTGTGTGTGTGTGTGTGTCTATGTGTGTATATTTATGTGTGTGTATGTGCATATGCATATGCATACATACATACTTACATGCATACACACACACACATACACGCGCATGCATACATTTGCATACATAATGCACATGCATATGCATACATATATGCTTACATGCATACACACACTCACATATACACCTACATACACATATACACACATACATATGTACACGTATATATATTGATTTCTAACCCATTTTGTTTTATATGTATAGGTATTATGGATCCTAGTAGAGAAAGAAAGGCAAAACTCACTCTCATAAAAAGTCTTATGAGAGCAAGAGTTTCGCCTGATACTCTAGGGATCATCATGCATGAGTACTCAGAGATGCCTGATGATGAGCTGGATTATATGATCCAGATGCTAACCCAGCGATCAGAGGAGGGCTCTTCTACAACTCCACATGCAGGAAGATAACTATCTACTCATAGGTATGTTTTTTTTTTAGAAATTTTTTTAATGATATTATAACACATATTTTTATTTATTTTTATCTATCTATTTTCACGACACCTATACCATAGCAGAGCATAGGTGCCTATAAGGACATGCATATGCACCTTAGGGCTAGAGTGTAATATAGAGCCAGAGGGGAACATTGTGTACATATGGAATGGATTGGAGTTCAAGAGAAGAATGCGAGCATTATGTGACTCTTACCTGCACCTTGTCCACTTACAGTGGAAGTAAGTATAAATTTTACATATAAATTGAAATAAATATCTTATGTTTTATTTACATGTTTTTTTTAATTTTTGTAGTGAGCATGATGAGAGGGATAAAAAATACTTACTTTGTTCACTTGAGATAGAGTTTTGGACAGGATGGTCACATAAGTGGTGTCTAAAAGAGATGTGGACACTTATGGCTCATCATCGTGATAATGCACGATACGCATTGCTTTTATGTATATATATGTGGATATGAGTATGTGTGTTTATGTATGTATGTATGTATGCATATGAGAGAGAGAGAGAGAAAAGAGTGAGACACATGCATACACACACAACGCACACAACACATGCATACACACACACAGCACATGCATACGCACATATAGATACACATACATACACATACATGCACATACATGCATATGCACATACATGCATATGCACATATAGATACACAGACATACACACACATGCATATTGACATATCTATCTATCTATCTATCTATATGTGTGTGTATATATATATATACTTATATATCTATAAATATATATATATATATATATATATATATATATATATATATATATATATATATATATATATATATATATATATATATATATATATATATATATATATATATATATATATATATATATATATATATATATATATATATATATATATATATATATATCATTGAAAAATCCTTTTATAAATATTCTAATTCAAAAATCCTAATTCGAAAACACTAATTTTGATATTAGGGTTTTAAAACACCTAATTTAGAAACTATTTAGACACACACATAGACACACACACACATATACAGACACACTTACACATGCATACACACAGAAATACACACATAGACACACACACACACTTACACACATAGACACACACACATAAACACATACAAACTTACACACACACACATGTGTGTGTATGCATGTAAGCATGTATGTATGCATATGCATGTGCATTATGTATGCATAAGTATGCATGTGTGTGTATGTGTGTGTATGCATGTAATTATGTATGTATGCATATGCATATGCATTATGTGTGCATGTGTCTATGTGTGTATGTGTGTGTGTATGTGTGTGTGTATGTGTGTGTGTGTGTGTCTATGTGTGTATGTGTGTGTATGCATGTGTATGTGTGTGTATGCATGTGTATCTCTGTGTAAATCTGTGTGTATATGTGTGTGTATGTGTGTGTATGTGTATATGTGTGTTTATGTGTCTATGTGTGTATGTGTATGCATGTATCTATGCATATGCATGTGCATTATGTATGCATATGTGTGTGTATGTGTGTTTATGTGTGTGTATGTGTGTGTATGTATGTGTATGTGTGTGTATGTGTGTGTATGTGTGTGTATGTGTCTATGTGTGTGTATGTGTATGCATGTATCTATGCATATGCATGTGCATTATGTATGCATGTGTGTGTATGTGTGTGTATGCATGTAAGTATGTATGTATGCATATGCATATGCATTAAGTATGCATATCTACGCATATGTATGCATGTATGTGTATGTGTGTGTATGTCTCTCTCTATGTGTGTGTGTATGCATATATGTGTGTGTATGTGTGTATGTGTGTATGTGTGTATGTGTGTGTATGTGTGTGTATGTGTGTATGTGTGTGTGTATATGTGTGTATGTGTGTTTGTGTGTGTCTATGTGTGTATGTGTATGTGTGTATGCATGTGTATGTGTGTGTATACATGTAAGCATATATGTATGCATATGCATGTGCATTATGGTTGCATATGTATGCATGTGTGTGTATGCATTTAAGTATGTATGTATACATATGCATATGCATTATGTGTGTATGTGTCTATGTGTGTATGTGTGTGTGTATGTGTGTGTGTGTATGTGTGTGTGTATGTGTGTGTGTGTGTATGTGTGTGTGTGTGTCTATGTTTGTATGTGTGTGTATGTGTGTAAATCTGTGTGTATGTGTGTGTCTATGTGTGTGTCTATGTGTGTGTATGTGTCTATGTGTGTGTATGTGTCTATGTGTGTGTATGTGTATGCATGTATCTATGCATATGCATGTGCATTATGTATGCATATGTGTGTGTATGCATGTAAGTATGTATGTATGCATATGCATATGCATTATGTATGCATATGCATATGCATTATGTATACATATGCATATGCATTATGTATGCATATGTATGCATGTATGTGTATGTGTGTGTATGCCTCTCTATGTGTGCTTATGCATATATGTCTGTGTATGTGTGTATGCATATATGTGTGTGTATGTGTGTATGCATATATGTGTGTGTATGTGTGTATGTGTGTGTATATGTGTGTGTGTGTGTGTCTATGTGTGTATGTGTATGTGTGTATGTGTGTGTATGTGTGTGTATGCATGTAAGCATGTATGTATGCATATGTATGCATGTGTGTGTATTTGTGTGTATGCATGTAAGTATGTATGTATGCATATGCATTATCTATGCATATGTATGCATCTATGTGTATGTCTCTCTATGTGTGTGTGTGTATGCATATATATGTGTGTATGTGTATGTGTATGTGTATGTGTGTATGTGTGTGTATGTGTGTGTATGCATGTAAGCATGTATGTATGCATATGTATAATTGTATGTGTATGTGTGTGTGTATCTCTTTACGTGTGTGTGTGTATGCATATATATGTGTGTATGTGTATGTGTGTATGCATGTGTATGTGTGTATGCATGTGTATGTGTGTATGCATGTGTATGTGTGTATGCATGTGTATGTGTGTATGCATGTGTATGTGTGTGTATGAATTTAAGCATATATGTAGGCATATGCATGTGCATTATGTATGCATATGTCTGCATGTGTGTATATGTGTGTATATGCATGTAAGTATGTATGTATGCATATGTTTGCATGTATGTATATGTGTGTGTATGTCTCTCTACATGTGTGTGTATGCATATATGTGTGTGTATGTGTCTATATTGTGTGTGTGTGTATGTGTGTGTGTGTCTATGTGTGTATGTGTGTGTGTGTGTCTATGTGTGTATGTGTGTGTGTGTGTCTATGTGTGTATGTGTGTGTCTATGTGTGTATATATGTGTGTATCTATATATATGTGTCTGTATGCATGTGTATGTGTGTGTGTAAATGTGTGTGGATGTGTGTGTGTAAGTGTGTATGTGTCTATGTGTGTGTATATGTGTGTGTATGTGTATATGTGTGTGTCTGTGTGTGTATGTGTGTGTGTCTATGTGTGTATGCATGTGTCTATGTGTGTATATATGTGTGTGTGTATGCATGTGTATGTGGTTATGTAAATTAGTGTGTATATGTGTGTGTGTATGTGTGTGTGTCTATGTGTATGTGTGTATATGTGTGTACATGTGTGTATATGTGTGTGTATGCATATGTATGTGTGTGTATGTGTGTGTGTGTACCTGGCTTCACTAACTGTGTGTCGATCTCTCTCTCTCTCTCTCTCTCTCTCTCTCTCTCTCTCTCTCTCTCTCTCTCTCTCTCTCTCTCTCTCTCTCTCTCTCTCTCTCTCTCTCTCTCTCTCTCTCTCTCTCTCTCTCTATCTCTCTCTCTCTCTCTCTCTCTCTCTCTCTCTCTCTCTCTCTCTCTCTCTCTCTCTCTCTCTCTCTCTCTCTCTCTCTCTCTCTCTCTCTCTCTCTCTCTCTCTCTCTCTCTCTCTCTCTTTGTGTGTGTGTTGCCCATCCAAATCCCGGCACAAATGTGCCGGGAGAAATCGAAATTTTTTTTTGACATTCAAGAGCGTTGCTTATACGATGCTCTGGAACACAAGACATCGCTTATGCAGCACTAAAGCATTGCAAGCATTTTGCCAATGTCGTTAAAAGTGTTGCTAACTAGCAACGCTATTTGCCATGCATAGTTTTAGCATCACATAAGTGACGCTAACATCGCTTATGCAACGAGGGATCTTCATTTTTAAAAAAAATAGGGTCTTCACTTATGCGACGCTAGCATCGCATAAGCGACGGTTATCGATTTTTTTCAAATCGGGGGCATCATATGCCCCCTATTTCTAATAGTGTGTGACCGCAAATGATCCATGGTACTCTAAATTGTACGGTCCCCATTATGAGGAGAAGAATTTATGAGAGTCCTGACATTTGTGATGAGGTCTACATGAAATGAGCAAAAGTTCTAGATGATCTTTGTGAGTCTAGTCAGAAGGCTAGCTAGCACATATACTTTAGTCACGTCAAAATTCCAGAAGTATGATAGTTTGTTCAACCAATCTAGAATTACGGTGATGTGTCTAGAGTCCCAGAAGAAGTTTAAAGGCATGAATATTTGGTAGTCGATTTGTTTGGAACTATGGTGACCAATTGAGTAGTCAATCTATCCAAAACTAATGTTGATCTTTTATGTGCTTGGAAGCATAGGAATGCAGATGCACTCTGTACTCTTGTTACAAGTACTTCTGATAGTGTTCTAACTCTTATTCAACACACCACAAATGAGTGTGAGGCTTGGAATATATTGAGAAATCAATATGAAACTTGGAATTAGACACAAATTCAGAACTTGGAGAATCAACTAGCAGTGGAGAGGTTTGTTGATGGGGAGACCGTTGAAGTGTTTATCACTCGCATAAAGAATCTACAAAATCAAATGATGAGAGCAGGTGTACCAAAATCAACTGAGGAGCTGGCATGGCATTGTCTCCAAATTTGTCCACCAAAGTTTGATGGTCTGGTAACTATATTACGATCCAACATTCCATCACCTCTCAACTTTACTTTAGTTCATTGGTGCAGGTGAAGCTCGACTATTAGGTTATTGCAAGCGATTATCTACACATTCACATGCTATTGCTAAGTATTGGTTCCAACAATATCAACTCCGTCATATGAGGGTTGTCACTTTAGAAAGCACAATCATATCTTTACAAAAACAACTTGCAGATTTTGAACAGGATATGGAAGCAAAGGAAAACACAATTGCAAAGTTAAATGCCAATCTCTAGCAGCAGAAATAGACTCCACTGGTATGAGATATAGGAAAAGAGCATTGTCATCCTTTGAAGCTCTTTCAATAGGTGGTGGAGCATGCAATTTATGTACATATGCACTAAGGTGAGTGTTTGAATTACTTTTATATGTACTAATGAACGTTTTTAATGGAATCTTTCATTGTGTAGGTCATTTATTCAAGACATAAGTGCTTCGTCAACAACACAAGACCAGTTTAAGCTTATGAATAGTTGTATAAATAGCAAAGAAGTCACTTTTTCTATAGATACACCCATAGGAAAGTGCATTAGAGTTGTTGTTGAAGTTGAGTTTTCAGAGAAGTTAAAAAACCTTATCAAAGTGCAAGATGTGCAGGCAATATGTGACGAAACAGGCATTAGTAGAAATGGGTATATTGCAATGTACACCCTTCTGAGGCAAGCCTTACAAGCACAAGGTATTTCTCATAGTATATTTACATGCCCATATAAAGTATATATCAAGAAAAAAACTTCTAATGAGGATGTGACTCGTACTATTAGATAATATTTAGTCATAGAAGACACTATGCCTACCTCTGTTTATCATCCAAATATTCCCAAGAAGCAATCATAGATCCTATCTACACAAGGATTTACTTATACTAAATTCAACAATATATTTTTGGATCTTTAGAAGCTTCAACAAGCAACGGTTCACTTTTATAGTTCAACAATCAGAGGTAGCCCTACTACATTTTATTTGGTGTTGAAGTTTTACTGCATTCAAGTGCTAAATTAAGGTAATGTTTCCTCTTTTGTGCAGACTATAATGATAAGTTAAAGTTCATACTAAAGCTTGATGAGTGCCAAATCATAAAGGATCAGTGATTGGAAAGGTCGAGTGTGATGCTAATGAATGAAGTTATGGACCATGCAATAAGTGATAAAACTTTAGGATCAGCTTCCCACTTTAATTATAGTGTGCAATCAGAGAAATATATCTGGTGGTTAGGTGCTATATCAGTTCCCAAAGAAACAATAATGTTATTTCATGGATTTTTAATACGACTCCATGGATTACATAAGTAATCTCTTCTCAAATACATGGGCAAAAGCTTTCTATACATGATATAGATGACTTTGAGGTAGCATGGCATTTGGGTGGAGAACTTAAGAGTATAAAATGCATGTTAGGTTATAAAAAAAGATCATCTTCTCTCTATCCTTGCCCATATTGTACACAAGGTTACAAAGAGATCTACAATAGCAATCCAAAAAATAGAAGATCTTCTGAATTCTATTGGTTGTCATGGTGGCCATGTATCTTTAGTTGTTAAGAAGTATGGTGAGTCTCAAGAGATTTTACAAAATTTTCAATGATTGGGAAGAAGGAAAGACATTTCTTTAAAAGAGATGTGAATAGTCAAGACGATGGGAAATGGGAGCTTTGGAAAGACCTTTGTTCGATTATGACAGCAAAAGAAGGTTTGGTCATCGATAGATCAATTGTTACATTTTATGGGTTTGATTTCCACTAATGCTTCACAACAAAAATTATTCCAAGTGACTTTGAAGGAGTTTATACAGTCATTCATCCTATCGTGGGGAGAAACCAACATTACAAATTACATAGTAAGTTTTGCTTACATTTTTCTATTTAGTCTTAAATACCACGTGTATATCTTATTGACCATACCATAGCATATTATTTTTGCACATGGAGCATATTTTATGAATCGATATGCATCACTGAATATTTTTAGTACACAAGGAATGGTGAAGTCACATTACAGGGCTAGAGGTGTTTACATTAAAAACACTCATCATGGGGGTGGTCCACTGCAATCAAACTATTTAGACAAAATGCTCAACTGGTTTTCCTGTACAACATTCGCTAGAAAATATGCAATGGAATGAGCATGTGAGTCATGAATATTAAAGATTTCAAGAAAGATACAACATGATATTGCAAGAGAGAAGTGGACATCATCATCAAGACCGCTACATCATGCCTAATGGCATGCACAAAGAGTCTGCGAGGGTTCTGCTTGGAAATAGTTTCTCGACTCTCAAAATGCATTATTTCTTATCAAAACTTTTTTCACGGTTTTTATAAATCCTTTCTCTTCAAATAAATTTTCAATTCTTTCATATCATGCTGAATTTTCTAGTGTTACTAATAGTTTTTAAATACTTTTTGAATATTCTTTTAATGTTTCAAAACTAATTTTTATCCATTTAAATGTGAAAAGGACAAATCTTAAGTGAAAGGCTATAGATATAGTTGCCCTTCTTCATTTTACCAGTTTACATCCTAAGATAATGGCACACACAAAGCATACTGCTAGAAAGGATCGTGTCATCTACCCTAGCCATGTGCAAGGTACTCAGTGCCCACCATGGATGACACGCTACAAGAAGTCTCGAACCACAATCCACTCATCTAAACAAAACGTGAGTGCAAGGACATGCTCTGGGAGCATTCCATCATGGAGAAGCTTCGCAACAAGAGAGAGAGAGAGAGAGAGAGAGAGATGTAAGACAAGAAATGCAACCTTCCCTTTCTATATCTGATGATGAGTCCCCATGTAAGACATCAATCAAGGCAAGGCCCAAACAAGGATGGAGAAAGGTTGTAATGGAGTCAACATCAAATTTAGAGAGGGACAAAGACCAATTGATGAAGAAAGAGAGCAAAGTCGGGTAGAGTAGGTAAATGATGAGGTAGGATCATCTAGACATGCTCCAAGAAAAAAGAAGAACTATCAACCACATCATAGACCACAACGACCACAATCCAACATCCCTCCAAATGCAAGAGCACCACAAAGGCGCGGAAAGAAAACCAGAGCCTTTGCAAAGATTCAACATTATCAAAAGTCTGTGGAGCTTCTTATTCCACGAAGGCCATTTGCAAGAGTTGTGAAGGAAGAGCTCCAAATCCATTGTGTTGGACTTCTTATTCAAGGGATAGCCATTGATGCCCTCCAAGAAGCTACAGAGGTGTATCTAATCTCAATGTTGGAGGACTATAACCTGTGTGCTATCCATGCAAAGAGAGTGATAATACAACCTAAAGATATGTAGCTAGCTAGAAGGATTAGGGGGGAATAACCCTTAACATTTGTAAACTCTCTTGTTTAGAGAACTTTTTTTTTCGAGAGAACCAGAAGAATTAGATTAGTGATGGAAAGTATGTATGTACAGAGGGCACGCTATCCCCAGACCCCAGCAGAGGCTCAAGACCAAAAATTATAGAGAGGCCATAGCCACCACATAGTCCTTTCAGGAAGCAAAATGAAGCACAAGGAAGATTACAAGGATAGGCCCAAACAGGAAAGATTACAGAGATAAGCCCACACCTGTCAAGACATTAGATACATGACATCATTTCAAACCTGATGTTAAAATACAGTTTGATCAAGGATTCTCTCCACTTTGTAGGGGTATAAGAGGCAAGATGACTGGTCAGAGAGAAGGTATCATCTGGAACCTCTTGGATACAAGTTAGCCTCAATTCACCCTGGGAAGCAATGGATTTGTTCAGAGAATATAGACTGGTAGAGAAACTCCCATTGTGGACAGCAGTGTTCCTGGATTTCCAAATAGCCTACAAAGTGCTTCCCCTCCATAAGTTCCATAGCAGAAAATCAAATCTAGAGCAGATGCCTAGCATAACTTCTTGGTAACTGAGTTTCATCCCCTTCTTGGTGCAGAACTGGTCCATGTAAGTCCAAAAGTGTTGAGCATGTTTGCATTCAAAGAACAGGTGTGAGGTTTCCTCCATAGAGCCACAGAACACACAACTATCACTGACCCAAATTCTCCTGGCTTTATCACCTATCTGGACTCCATTATGAAGGATTAGCCACATAAGACAAGAGTGTTTGATATTGATGGGTAGGTACCAAATGCATAAGAATCTATGTTTCCATTGAGCTGAGTTCCAACTGATGCTCCATCTGGAGTTGAGTCTAGAGACTATCTTATTGATAGAGCCTCTTCCTTTCTTGTATTGAAGAAATATGTCTTTGGCAATGTCTAGCAGCTTAGCACTATCCGTCCATAAACAGATTTGAAGTCTTCTATCAATCATGTTCTTATGCTTCAGAAAAACTTGTAGACAACCAATAGACAGGTCAGGAAGTTCAAAGGAGAAAAGCTCAAGGGGGGGAACCTGTCTAGCAGCCAGAGCACTCCATCTGTCAAAGTCCTGCAAAGCACATTTATGTTCATTTATTCCCAGGTTGCCATTACACCACAATGAGAGTCATCCAGTCCATATACTTTCCTGCATAAAAAAATTAGCATATTGATAGAATTTTGGGTTAGGGTTACAATGATGTTTAATAGAGAACCAGGCATTCCACATCCTATAAGTTAGAGAACTGCCAACAGGAGTGAACTTTTGGGAGAAATAATCAGATCCCAAAGTTTGTGGTTTTTCAAAGCTTTGTAGTCAGAGAGATAGAACCTAGGTGTGTTCCTCTTAATGAGGAAGGCCCAGATGTCTTCTGACTCTATAGATTTAAATATCCATTTGGCAGCCAAGTTGTGGCCATCTTAGTAGGGCAGAGGATGCCCAAGCCACCCTCTTTCTTGGGCAGACATCAGATTTCCCAAGGAACTTTGGGGATTTTATTCTGATGCAAATTACCCCCCCATAAAAAACGTCTCGCTAAACCTATCAGTTGCTTAAGGTGGGCTTTATTAGGACAACAACAACACAGGAAATAGGTAGTAGTGGGAAGGATGTAGTGATTGGCCACAAAGATTCTATGAGATAAGGTGGATTGACAACCATACTAGAAAAATAATTTATTTTTGAACTTTTGCATAACCCAATCCCATCTTTGGCTAAGGGACACCTGAAATCCCATAGGTATACCCAAAAGTCTGAAAACCTCTCCATCCTTGATAATCTCACACCCAAGGTCAGCAATGCAGTTCGGGACACTATTGTTGGAGGCTTTAAAGCAATCTTGGAGTGGTTTATGTGAGACCCACTGGCTAAACAAAAGGTCTGAAGGAAATCAAGCACATGTTTAGTCGAGTTAGCATCAGCTTTGGTCACCAAGTTGGTGTCATCAGCAAAACCTTGAAGATAAAGTTTCCTATCAGTACCAAGGATATCAATTCCTTCAATCCTTTTATTATTTAGGGCATCCTAAATGATCTAACCTAGGGCATCACTCGCAATAACAAATAGGAGAGGGGCAAGGCGGCATCCCTATCTAATGGACCTCCTCAGCCTAATGTGGTTAGAGAGAACACCATTCATAGAAACCCTAGAGTAGGCATTCCCAAATAGGGTGTTAATAGCTCTAATAAAGTGTTTGCCAGCACCAACATCATGTAAAGGTTGTAGGACAAAGTCCCACTCTATCCTTAGACTCAAGGGCATGGTCAAAGCCTTCCCAAAGGGCCATTATGGCATCAAGGATGAATCTGCCCCTAATGAATCCCTTTTGCTCAGGGAGAATGATGTCTTTCATGATGGGGCTGAGATGTCTAGCTAAAGTAGCAACGAATATTTTGTGGATAGTGTTTAGGCAGGTGATTGGTCTCCAGTTATTCAGATTTTCCTTGGGGCCTCTTTTATGGATCAATTTGATTACCCCAGTGTTAATTTTAGTAGAAAGGGTGCCTTTGCTAACCAATTCTTTCCAGATCAAGAGAATCAAGGGAGCCAAGAACACACCAAGAGCAATGAAAAACTCGTTAGATAAGCCATGAAGACCAAGAGACTTGCATGGTTTCAATTTATAGATGGTTTCTTTAATCTCACCAGTAGTGAGGGGCAGGTCCAACATGGCAACTAGCTAGAAGAAATGGATTTTTTCCTTTTAAGAGCAATGAAACCTTTGGCTCCGCGGAAATCCTCCCCACACTTGGGAAACTAGAGAAAACATCTGTAAAGAAGCTAGTGGCCTCCTGCAAGTTCTCCCCAATATTGGGAGCAATATCACCAGAATTTTTCATTAACAGAGGGATGAATTACTTAATTTTCTTTTCTTGAGCAGAGAAAACATACTAGCACAAGGTCTGTTCACATAGCTGCCCAAAATTCTCTAAAAGCAGAGAGAATCTAACTAGCCACAAGGTACTCCTCATACTTCAATCTATCCTGAAGTTATAAAACTATATCCATGTTGTTGGGCTCCTGAGAGGAGAGAAGACTGTGAATCTCTCTAGATATGGTAAGTCTTGTTTGAGCTCTAAGCATGTCTTTAAGTTTCCTAAAGTATCTGAAAAGCTCTTGCATGTCTTTGACAGATTTGGTCCAGGCAATAGAGGGCTTGGCAATGGTGCTAAAGTGGTGTCTAAAGATAGCTTTGGTTTTCTCAATAACATAGGGAATACTAAGCAAAGAGGAGTCAATGTGGGGCCATCCTGCACGATTATTAGAGCTAGCTATATTTAAGGAAACCAAAAGAGTTTTATGGTCAGATATGCAAATACAGGAGTCAGCCTTCACTTTAATGTGGCCAAATTGTTGACCATAAGGGGAGATATCAGAAAGGTCATGCATGGTCACTAGTCTAATCCACGCATTGTGCTCTTAACCTAGGATAGTAGAACCTTTTTGTTGAGTCTATCTCCAACGGAGGTCACCATGTTGAAATCTCCAATTAAAATGATAGGGCCTTTTAGCCTAGAGATTTTTTCTCCAACATAGAGATCTGGTTGAGGGGCAATTAGTAGCATAGACATTGATAATAGTGCACTCATAGGGGTTTCTGAGGGTCACTCCCACCCACTGGTTGGTAGGACTGGTCTGGACAAGCTGTATGAAAGGAGTAAGACATTTTCTAATCCCAAGAGCGGCTCCCCCTCGACCCAGTATGTGATTTGTGTGATACCAAGAGTGATTAGTAGAGACCATGTTTAAATGAAGACTAAGCTTTTGGCCCGCAATTTGCACCTCTTGTAAACAAATAGCATCACAATTTAAAGAAAGTTCATGCATCCACTTAGAAAGGCATTTACCTCTGACCAGATCAGTCAACCCTTTAATATCATAGGAAAGAAGATTAAGGCAGTTCATGATGTAAATTACTAAAAAAAGAGAAGTGAGCATACTACCATTCTTCACTTCTTAATGTTTTTAGATATCTTGCTCAGGGCCGCATTATTTCTAAGAATACCCTTTTGGACCTGTTATTCCTATCCTTGTTAGCATCTCTTGAGATACTCTACGGAACTGGGGAGATGTTTTCTTTTTGGGACAGTCCCCAATCATCATCCTTTAACCCTTTTGTGTGCATGTCCTCCATGACTCCATAATCATGATTGTTGATTTCCACTACAAACCTGTATGAAATTCATCAAGCTGCTGCACTTTAGGGTTGAACTCATCAAATTTAATTATAGAGTTATTAACTTGAGATGAGAGATTTCCCTTCTTTTTGTATTGAATAGTGGTCCAACATTCATGATTCTCAGTTGATTGGGTTGTTTTTTCAGAACTAGTGTTGCTCACCTGCACATTAATTGGGTTAGCATCCGAGGGGGAGGGATGGGTCTTACTTACCATGTTGTCCAGGTCGGATAGAGGATTGGAAACTTCCTCTAACAGGGCATCAGAATGATTTCCCCACATGTTAGGCTTCTTCTTGGTTGCTTTCACCTGTAGATTTTTTCTTGATTGGGGACCAGAAATGGTTTTGGGGGGAGCTTGTTGTTGCACACTAGAGATTGCAGGAGTCCTTTTTTTTCATTCAAAAGTGGGCAATCTCTAATCCAATGGTCTTGTTTATAACACATGAAGCAAGTGTTAGGCAAATTGAGGTAAATAGTTTTCTGCTCATGTAAACATATCCCCTTCGAGTCATGATTTTTAGAGATGTGTGAATAGCTTTGTTAATGTCGATTTCAACCAAGGCTCGGGGGTCCCAACGTGGATGATGGTTACCACGGGCCTTTTGTCCAAGGACTTTGCCTAGAATGGAACACAGTTTTTCAATCCAAGGAAAATACTCTACCGGCATGTTTGGTAGTTCCACCCAGACAAGCACCCTAGAGGGTTTTGGTCCTCTAGGGTTAAACCCAGAGTACCATCTAAAGAACGATAGTGAGGTTGACCTTATTATCTGATTTCCCTCAGTGATAACTTGGAGAGCACTAGCAGCATCATCAAAAAAGAAAAGAAAGAATCCATTTAGAAGGTACTGTATATTTCTTGCATAGACCCCTCGGCTCTCCCAATTGATTCTCATCCATTGCTTCTAAACATCATGCGGGGGTCGAGGTCCATGGTAGAGCCCAATGACCACACGGTCAAGCAGTTGGTTTTGCCATCGACTAAGTTCAGCTCTCTCTATCACTAGTGTATCCTGAGTAGCTAAGCACTCATTCGCAGCCTTTGCTTGAACAAAACATTCAGGAGTAGAGGAGATAGGTTGTTTACCTTTTTGGTTTTGCTCTCCAACAGACGCACCAAGATTCTGAAGGAACTGGTTAGAGTCATTACCATGAGACACAATCTCGGCAAACGACCTGCTTCCAGGGGACTTAGCAATCGAATACATCTTCTGGGCATGAGTCTCAGCCGGATTAACACCACATTCCCCACCAACAGCGTGTTATGTACCTGCGACCGGTTCCACTCTTCTTGACACGATGTCTGAGCACAAGCACCATATCCTGTGATAAGTTCGGTAGCTCCTTCCATTCCCCAACCCCCTCAGGGAGGGCGAGAAGCGAAGGACCTTAGCACAATCCCAATAGAGAAGTTCTCAAGATAGAAATATCCTATTTATGAGAAGTTTTTGTATAGCCCAAATGATTAATATAATCTTCTTCTTATTACATTTGCTCTCCAAAGTGTTTGTCTCTTAGAGAACATGTTTTGAAGTCTATTTCTCCTAAGTATAATCTTAAAGTGTCTCTAAAGCCATTGCACATGAGTATCTTAGTCTTCCACACATTTCATCAGGTTAAGAAAATATTTCATGTACATGGGGTGCGTATTTTGTGATTAGAGTGCTTGCAATGGCCTTAGAATGCCTAAAAAAGGCCTGCCATAGAAACATGGGATTGGGCCCTAAAAAACTCTTGGAGTATCCAATCCCGAATTTCTATGGCAAGCCTTTTTTAGGTTATTCTAGGTCATAAAACCATATGGCATGGACATTGGAGGATATGATTTGCCTTATCTAAGATGCAATTCATGCAAAACCTTTGTACAATAGAGAAATAATTTTGATGCATACTTACATGTACTTATAAGTTTATGCATGTTTATATGCACCCATAGGCGTTGTTGAAGCTCAAGGTCAAGGATAGAGCATGAAAGCACATCAAAGAAGTGGACACACAAGAAGAAGGAGCTAGTAAGGAGCTCCAAGAAGCACCTGTCAAATTTTCAGAAGAAATCCCTATAAATATAGCGATTTTCATCACTAAAAACCATTGTAAATACCTTTTTCTATTTTTGTAAATCCATTTTGTTCAAGCCGAGGGGTCCTCGAGCTTGAGGAGTATTAGAAGCATCATCCTACAAAGTTTCATAATTTTTAGACTTCGTTTGAGCCCCCAAATAAGCCCTGGAACCTATTTTTTTAACTAAGCCGGACACTAGGTCTAGACAGGGCCAAAACCACTCAAAAAACTATAAAATGGACTGGAGAGCTCATTTTTGAGGTTGGCTTGTTGTAGATTTCAGCTTTGTAAGAGAGCTCTTTGGCTATCGAAGCTCTACAGATAAAGATTGTAATCTTGAAACATTTGAAGAAGAGGCAAGAAAAAGTGAAAGAGGTAAATCACATATGCAGGTAGATGGAGATGAAGATCATATGCAAGCAAGCACATCCAGAGTTGGATCATATAGAAGAAAGGAAGATGAACCAAGATTTGATGAAGAAGTATATCCAGATACACATGAAGAGTGTGAACCAAGGAGATCAACCAGAATGAGGAAACAACCTACAAGGTATTCTTATGATACTTCTTATTTGACTCAGAAAAACTATGCTTACTTGATTAAGGAAGATGAAGAGCCTCAAAGCTGTGATGAAGCAAAAGGTAAGAGACAATGGGAAGAAGCAATGAAGGAAGATTTTGATGCACTTGAAGAAAATAAAACTTGGGAACTTGTTCCAAAACCTAATGGTAAGAAAGTGATTGGAAATAAATGGGTTTACAAAATAAAGAAGCATGCAGATGGAAGAATAGCCAGATACAAAGCTAGATTGGTGGTTAAAGGCTATGCTCAAACTCATGGCATAGATTATGATGAGACATTCAGTCCTATAGCAAAGATGTCAACCATAAGGACAATCATTGCTATTGCAGCATCAAAAGGATGGACATTGAGTCAATTGGATATAAAGAATGCATTTTTAAATGGATATATATCAGATGAGGTTTACATGGAGCAACCTCAAGGGTTTGCAGATTACAAGTTTCCAAATTATGTTTGCAGATTGAGAAGAGAACTTTATGGTTTGAAGCAAGCTCCAAGAGCTTGGAACTATAGACTTGTGAAGTATCTTAATGATCTTGGATATCAAAGTTCAAAGGCAGATGCAAGTTTACTTATCAAGAGAACAGATGAAATCTACATTTGTATTTATGTAGATGACATTATAATTACAGGTACTTCAAATGAAGGAATCAAGGAGGTGAAGAGGTTACTTGAGAAGGAATTCAAGATAAGTGATCTAGGAAAATTGTCATATTTTCTTGGAATGGAAATCACTTATGCATAACATGGCATATATGTATCACAAGAAAGATATCTTATGAATCTTCTAAAGAAGTTTAATATGGAGAATTGCAGAGATGCATCAACACCATTAGAGGTCAATCATAAACTCAGCAAATATGATGGTGCATGAAGTGTTTCAATGGCGATGCACCACAGTGCGCTCTCCTTCTCGAGAGCTCCACGACGATATGCTCGGAGTAGAAAGCCGAGCTCCTGAGGTCGCACACAGTACTCCGCACAGAGGCTGTAGAATACGCAGAAAACACAGTACACAGGAAGCACAAAGACAGACTTCTTAGTTCTTACAAATGCGGTCGAACTTACAGTCTATGACTGACCAGGCCACTATATGTTTTATTAAAGAACATATACAAAGAAGTGTCCGGTGGCCATTTGGCCTTTCACATGGACACTAACGGTAACAATCTCCCACTAAAGGCCAATATGGCCAGAGTAACTATGGGAGAAAAATTAATGAATGATAAAGAATACCTGAGTGTAAGTATACAAACTATACCTCCCACCTGATGGGCATGTTACACAGTATACAAGTGACTGCGTAAGATCAAGAATCAAGTAACCCCCATCAAGTCACAACAGTGTCGAAAGCTATCCTGTGGTAGAGCTTTAGTCAAAGCATCTGCAGCATTATCTCGAGTGTGAACCTTCTCAAGAATAATGCTCTCAGTGGCTAAGCAATCTCTAATGAAGTGATACCTCACCTCAATGTGCTTGGTCTTTGCATGATAGACCGCATTCTTAGCCAAAGCAATGGCACTCTGACTATCACTGAGCAAGTGAGGTACATGCTGAGGTAAACCCATATCACAAGCAAGACGAGAAAGCCACAATGCTTCCTTACATGCCTCACTTGCTGCAACATACTCTGCTTCTGTGGTGGAAACAGCTGTACATTCTTGAACACGAGATCTCCAAGAGATAGCACCTCCAGCAAAATGAAAAATATACCCTAATGTAGACTTACGATTGTCTACACAACCAGCATAGTCAGAATCTGTGTAACCAATAATGGATGCTTTCCCTCTACCTAAGCATAGACACTTGTCCTTAGTGCCACTCAGGTATCTCAAAATCATTTTGACCGCTTCCCAATGTTTCTTGCCAGGATTAGACATATATCTGCTCACAACTCCCACTGCAAATGCAATGTCTGGTCTCGTAGCTACCATAGCATACATGAGACTACCAACAGCAGACTGATAGGGAATTTTGGTCATGAATTCCTTTTCCTCATCTGATTTGGGGCAGTCATCCTTGCTCAATTTCACATATGTGGGTAAAGGTGTACTCAATGCCTTTCCACCCTGCATATTGAATCGGTGAAGTACTTTGGATATGTACTCACTTTGAGACAAGTATATGCATCTTTTACTCCTATCACGAGTAATGCGCATGCCAAGAATATGTTTGGCATCCCCCAAATCCTTCATATCAAATGTCTGACTCAACTTCTTTTTGAGAAGTGACAAATCATAAGAAGACTTCCCAGCAATCAACATATCATCAACGTAAAGTATCAAGCATATCAAGCTGCCATCAGAACATCTCTTTGTGTAGAGACAATGATCCTCATTGCTCCGAGAATAGCCTTGGGACTTCATAAAAGCATCAAACTTTTGGTACCATTGTCTAGGAGACTGTTTAAGTCCATACAAGCTCTTCTTGAGCTTACAAACTAGACTTTCCTTGCCAGGAACTACATAACCCTCTGGTTGTTCCATATAGATCTCATCTGTAAGATCTCCATGCAAGAAAGTTGTTTTCACATCCATTTGGACTAGCTCTAAGTCCTCCATTGCAACGAATCCAAGCAACATGCGCAAAGTAGTCATCTTGACCACTGGAGAGAAGATTTCCTCAAAATCAACACCATGTTGTTGCTTAAAACCCTTTGCAACAAGTCGTGCTTTATATTTTGGAGAAGCACTATCTGATGTGAATTTCAGCTTATATACCCATTTACATGGTAAAGCTTTTCTGCCCTTTGGCAAAGGTACTAAGTCCCAAGTACCATTCTTGTGAATAGAATCCAACTCACTCTTCATGGCACGCTCCCACTTGACATGATCCTCTGTCTGCATAGCCTCTTTGTAGCAAGAAGGCTGACCGGCATCTGTTAGCATAACAAAATCTAAACCTGGAACATATCTATCAGGTGGATATGAGACACGTGCAGAACGTCTCAACGGTTGCTGAACAGGAACATGTGCAGACTGATCTGAATGGACATTCTCTTGAACATCCCTATGTGTAGCATTTTTATGCATGCTAACTAGAGGACTACTATCCTCAAACACCACTCTTCTCACTTCAACCTCCTTAATGGGTTGTTTATGCATCTTCGACTCATTAAAAATGACATCACTACTTTTGATCACTGACCGTGTTTCAGGATCCCATAAGCGATCTCCAAATTGTCCTTCTCGACCATATCCAAGAAAAATGCATTTCTTTGACTTATGGTCCAACTTTTGTCTAAGATTCTTGGGTATATGAGCATATGCTTCACACCCAAAAACTCGAAGATGATCATAATATGGTGGTTTCCCTGTCCATAACTCTTGTGCCACTTTCAGACCTTTGGCAGTACTAGGTGAAAGGTTAATCACATGAACTGCAGTCAATACTGCTTCTGCCCAAAAACCTTGTGAGAGGTTTGCATGATGCAACATAGAGACTACTCTATCTTGAATAGTTATATTCATCCTCTCAGCTACACCATTCTCTACTGGGGTATAAGGAGCTGTAAACTCTCTACGAATCCCTCTAGACTGACAGAAAAGGCTGAATTCACGTGAGGTATACTCACCCCCATTATCTGAACGTAAAGCCTTAAGCTTAGTTCCTTTTTCAGTCTCAACTGAAGCAAGCCATTTTCTGAAAGTAGGGAATACATCATCCTTTGATTTGATAGGATATACCCAGACTTTTCTTGTAGCATCATCTATGAAAGTGACAAAGTAAAGAGAACCACCTAAGGACCTAGTGGGCATAGGACCACACACATCTGTATGAACGAGATCTAAAGGCTGAATTGAAGAGTCAATGTGCATTCTATGCACATCTCTGGTTTGCTTTCCATATTGACAATGCTCACAAAATGAAAAATCGGAGAAAGATAACACAGGTAAGTAGCCAGAACGAGAAAGATTTTCCATTCCACTACGAGATATATGGCCCAAATGACCATGCCAAATACAAGCCATAGGCTGTTCAGTAACAGCTAACAAGTGTTCTTTCTGTGATACAAATAAAGGATAAAGTGAGCCAACTTTGCTTCCTTTTGCAATAACCATATTGCCCTTTGATATACGAAAGGACTGAGCATAGAAGACCACCTTGTAACCAAGGTCATCAAGTTGACCAACTGACATCAAACTGCGTGATAACTGAGGTACATGGCATACATTATGCAAAGTAAATTTTGAACCATCAATGAACTGCACAACCACATCTCCAATCCCCACAACATCACACTGGTAAGAGTCACCAAGTCTCACAGTACCAAGAGACTTTGCTGCATAATTAGAGAACCATTCTCTATGTGGTGTCACATGGAAAGAAGCACCAGAATCTAGCAGCCAGGTGTGGGAAAGAGAATGAGCCATAAGTGCCTCAGATGGCACAGTACTATCAAGTGTCAACACATCAGCATCATCAGAAATATCATTAATTTCTTCAATCTTCACAGTCGAAGTAGATGGTGCAGGTAATTGTTTAACATGCCCATCAACATTCTGTCCTTTACCTTTAGCATTCTTTAATGCAAAACAGTCTTTCTTCATGTGTCCTTTCTTGAGACAAAAATGGCATTCGATATCCCTCTTCCTTGATTTACTTCTACTCTTATTCCGTTGACCATTCTTTTCCTTGTTCTTGCTCCTGCCACGTTGTTGATTCTTTCCTTGGTAAGAATCACGAACATTATATGCATCTCCACTCTGAGTGCCAACCATAGATTTTCTACGAATCTCCTCACTCAAGAGTGCTCCACATATGTCATCATAGACAAGTTTACCGCCAGGTGCACTGTTGCTAATAGCTGTGCAAAACGTATCCCATGATGATGGCAGGGTGCATAACAGCAGTACTGCTTTCATTTCATTATCCATATCCATTTTCTGAGCCTGTAACTGGGAGAATATAGCATCAAACTCATTTAGATGAGCAGCAACACTATCTGTGTCCTTCATATGAAGGTCATATAATTTTCTCATCAGATACACTTTATTTGATGCCGTCTCTTTTTCATATGTATTGCATAACTTCTTCCAAAGCTCCTCTACACTTTCACAGTCTAATACTATAAAGTAAACATTATCTGCCAAGTGCAAGCGAATGGTAGACCTGGCCATTTCATCTAACTCATCCCAATCATCTTCATCCATGTCAGCAGGCTTCTTTGAAATCCCATTTACTGGCTTCCATTGCCTCCTTTGAATCACCACATCTATAATATGATTCTTCCATAGAGCAAAGTTTGTGCCATCAAATTTTCGGATCTCAAAATGGTCTTTGCCCTGCAAGTTATAGCTCCTCCTCGGAACACTAGCACTAGACCCTGATCCACCGGATGTGCTTGAGACCTCTGATGCCATGATCGTACAAAACTGAATAGAATGATAATGGAGCTAGAAGAGTCCAAACACCAACAAATAAGTGTATCAAGGAGTAAATCGACCACTGTATAGGTTACTAAACCAGAAATATGGGAAAATTTTGCCAGAGTATCCTCTGCAAAATTAGCATATGACCAGTGTCAAAGTATCATAAAACTGCAAGTACTGACATGTCTACCTGCATAGTGAATCACTGACTCCACTGCATATAATCAATTACCCAATAGAAGCCAACTAGGCTTATCGAGCACCTATGAACAACTATCATACATCTCCTATGGCGAGGCTGGGTAAGTCTTCCACCTGCATCACCGAAGAGACCCCGACATCTGGGTGTCTCCCAGTTAAGAAAACCTCACCACGACCCTCTTTATCAAACGTAAAAGGCTTTATGCAAAGAACATAACCGCTATATCAATGACCACATGGACGTACATAAGCGGTATCCACAGAAGCGTACATGGTGTGTATGTGCTCAATATATGCAGTAAAATGACACTAAAAGGCTGAGTACACAGCCCAAAAACTAGCCAATAACACCTGCAAGTGTCTGTTAACTCTGATGTTTTAGGCTTTAAAAAACCTGCATAAATTTGTAGCGACTGCTCCCACCAAAACTGAAAACCCCTCGAGAAACCTATAGTTTTACAAGTGTGGCTGAAACTACAGCCCCAAAGGTTGATATTTATTGTCTCAGAAGTACAAGGAACACTCTTCTTGATGTTCTTGGACCTGTGCGAAGAGAACTATGTGCAAAAGTACTCCGAAATGGCTCCAAAAAACACCCCAAAATTGCTTCAGAAATAGGCTTTGAAAGCAAAAAATGAAGCTTTGAGGGACCAAAACTTGTTCAAGGTAATGTTAAGCTTAGTCTTTCCCCTTCTTCAAACACCACAAGAGTGTAGCTTAGTGGCAAGAGATTGCCACGGTTAAGCAAGCTCTGGGGGGAATAGTACTGGGATGGGTGACCTCCCGGGAAGTACCTCTATATTCCTTGATCGTTGAGGTCCTCCCTCGCGCGCAGCCAATGGTGCCAACGGTGACTTCGGTGACTCGGATGAAAAGGTATGCCTTGGTCGCCGCCTTAGTCGTAAGCCTTGGAGAAAGCCTTGGAGAAAGCCTTGGAGAAAGCCTGGGGGGGGTGTGCTCGCTTCGCTTGCACAAACGGAACAAAGGTTTTGCCTCGAACTGCTCTCATACCAATGAAGTGTTTCAATGGCGATGCACCGCAGTGCGCTCTCCTTCTCGAGAGCTCCACGACGATATGCTCGGAGTGGAAAGTCGAGCTCCTGAGGTCGCACACAGTACACGTCGGAGTTCATGGTTAACGTCCCTTCAAGATTAGGGACTCTATGGACTATGTCATACAAATATGTACAGCCTTTGTAGTCTATATTATCCAAGAAATCCATGAATAGATCTCAAGGAGATTTGATGGGAGTGGAAGTACTAGCATCCATTGCGTGCGCGTCCAAAATTCTATTGGCTTGTCTACTCTTTCTAGCTCTTTGTGAGTAAAAATGTGAGAAATGAGCATATAGAACCCATTTTCATAGCATTTTCAAGTTTTTAAAGTGATTGGGCCTACTTTTAAAAGTAGATAATAAAATAGTGAAAGTTGAACAAATGAGTTTGTGATGACAAAATAATTCATAGAACACCAAAGGATATGATTTTTTTTTGCATCAAAGCATATGTTTAAACATAACACAACAAAAAACAACATTACCAACCACATTTCAAAGCATATGTTTAAACATAACACAACAAAAAACAACATTACCAACCACATTTCAAAGTACTGAGCATAGACTTTTGAAATTCCAAAAGTTTTGAATTAGCATTTCAAATAAGAAGTTATATACAATATCTAATATGTATTGTTTGTCATAATTTTTACAAGTTTCTTGAAAGTGCAAAAACCATGAGGTACAATGACTAGGACCCAAAAAGTGACATTATCACGTTGCAAAAGAACTATGACAACGAGAGTTCAGTTCCATATTTACTCCAATCTACAGGGACTTTCATTTTTTATTTCCAATCTTCCCACGTGTATTCCAATCTTCTTCCCACCTGTAATCAATTTTCAAGAAAGTGAAGTTATAAGAAGGTATATACAATATCTAACATGTATTGCTTGTGATAATTTTTACAAGTTTCTTGAAAGTGCAAAAACCATTTGGTACAATGACTAGGACCCAAAAAGTGACATTATCAGGTTGCAAAAGAACTATGACAATGAGAGTTCAGTTCCATCTTTACTCCAATCTACAGGGACTTTCATTTTGTATTCCAATCTTCTTCCCACCTGTAATCAATTTGCAAGCACAAAACATTTCTCACCTTATGTCATTGTATTCTGAATTTGGATTGACTCAGTCCCTCAAACCCCATAATCACCAAGTGTTCTCTCAGATTAACCAAGGTCCAATGATGATTCACTAAAATAGTCTCGATTTCATTGTTGGGCAATTTAATCTTTATTTCTAATGAATGTAAAAATACCTTTGAACTTTGAAATGGTATCAATTCGCCAAGTTCGCACATCTGATGATCATAGTAGAATCTAATGTATAATGAAGTACGTTGTTTCAAATCACAAAATCCTATACATGTTCCACCTATTTTACAAAGATATTTATCACCTTTTGCAATTCCTTCTATCAAACCCCAATTTTCACCTAGAAGATTTTTGACTTGATCATATGTGATATCTTTACACATGAACATGGTGGAGGTCTCTTGGAATGAGAATCCTTGGAATAAATATACAAAACAATGGATGGGAAAAGACCAATGTAAACCTAAAGATCTAGAAACTTTTGTGAATTTCAAAGAGTTATGTATATCCATTACCATCTTGTGCTTCAAAGATGATATGGACCATATATCAGGTTTTGGCCACTCCAAGCTAAGAAACGAATGTACTTCAATTCTCTCCAACCTTCCAAAACCATTCATTGTAGAGGGTACAACATATCTATGTGTGTAAAAGAAAACACTATCATGGTAAAGTTGAGCAAGAGATATTTCTAGAAAGACTAGTGCACCAACATCTACATGCAATGCCTCGAAAGTATGTGTAAGACTATGAAGTGGTTGCTCTTCCACCAAAGTAGAAGGAAATATATATGAAACAAACAAAAGCATATCTAAATAGTTTAGAAATATATTCAGCACTATAAAACATACAATATTGTAGAGTACTACTTATAATTCACAAGATATCTCATTCTAATGGAGTTTTCGAGTTTCATAATTTCCATTGTAAAAACATGTTGTACAATAGCAACCATCCCATTGTCTTTGTGCTTCTTGAAGCAAAGTAACTTTCCTTTACAGTGAAGATCAAAGTTTCCATGATCTCTAACTCGATGAGTCCCAACTCTAGAGGGTTGCATGTACACCCATGCACCTTTGGAGTACTCATGCGATAGCCATTATCCATCTATAGCTTTGATACTATGACATCTTAATGTGAGGACTTCATCTTTTGGTTGCCTAGAAGCTTTAGATCTTGCCATTGAAGTTGAAGGTCTTCAAGCTACAATAGTGGTTCAAGATAGGAGATGCAGGTAGGTTGGAATGTACAAACAAAAGCTTCAATGTTGTGCTATAGAGAGAAAGTAGTGGAAAAAGATGACTTTTTGGGACTTGGGTATGAAAATGGGAGGTTTAGGAGGGAAATAACTCTTTTCTGATTATTTTTTAAAAAAATCACTTTTTTCAACACAAAACATGCATGGATTTTGAATTTGGGGTCAAAAAGAGGACTTTTGACCTAAAAAGTAATGGGGGGTCCATTCTTAGGTGTTATAATGAGTTTTTTAACTTTTTAGAAATTTTGAATTTTTGGCCAAGTTACGAAATTTCTTCTCTCTCTAGAGGCAGATCATCAAATAAGGGAGAAATCTCTCCCCTCTCCTCCTTTGAGTGTAGTATTTTATAGGGCATAGACTGTGGCCACCACCCTCTTGTGATTAGTCTGTCACTAATCACTCATTAATATAAAAGGCCCATGTGGGGTTCATTTTTTCCCCTAATGAGTAGAGTCATAGATCTTTGTCAAAATTCAAATGTATTCTTTTTCACATTTTTCAATTGCCATTTGTACATCATCATTCATCGATCAACCCTTTTATAGCTAGAATAATGCCTAGTTTTCAAGCATCCACATATGGAACTAGAGCTCTATGAGGGGAAGCTTCTTCACAACATCATAGGAAGTCAACATAGTGTGATATCATTTCCACCTTGGCTATCCGAGCGAGCTGAAAAAGCTATTCAAATATTAATACAATGGAATAACGAGAAGGAGGAACAAAAGGAGCAAACGGATAGATACGTAGACCAACTTTTAGTGAAGGAAAAGTGATAGAGTATGGAAAAAGAGCAATAAGAGAAGAGAAGCAAAGTCGCTGAAATAGGTTCAAAAGAAGCACATAAGTACCATAGAAGAAGAACTCTAAGAAGCTAAAACTATGATTGAGGAGGTTTTATTAAAATTTTACAAGTTAAAATAAAAGAAACATTTTTTTATAGAATAATTTAAAAAGCAAACAATAGAGCTACAATAATTCAGAGAATGTAATAATGAATTAACGAATATCTTATTTTTGGAGTCATCGAGAGGAGATGTGCCTAAAATCCATGCATCATCAAAGGAAAATGAAGTTTTATGTGCAAAAGTTATAGATTTGGAGGAGAAAAATACAAGATACTAAAGCTACAATGTAATCTCCTCCATACCTTCTTAATTTATGATTGACCTCCAAAGGTGTGGTTGAAGGCTTACAAGTCTCCATATTAAACTTTATCAAAAGATTCTTCAAATAAGCATAAAATGGGTGATCTACTCCTTATTTGTATGGCTAAATGCTTTTCAGATCTTCGGAATCATCTCAAGGAAGGTTACGAAGCCAATTCTATGTTAGATGAAAAGAATTAGATGTTAGGAGAAGAATTGGCTAAATCAAAAGAAAAATAGGCTTTGAAAACTTCCTCTAATGATTTTGGCATGGTGGAAATGGAAGACATCATGGTGCAAGAAGTAGTAAAGCCAAGAAACTATGGGAGGGTGATGAACCAATGTACGAAGATTTTTTCCCCATCGTATATACTATAGTCTCGGATCCACCAATTGTATCATATGGAGAATGGACACATTCTACTTGTAGTGAGAATGTAGACAATTTATGTGAAAACTTAGAAAGTGAATTGTATAAGTCACAATTAGTCTCATCTTTGGAAAATACTGAGTTCATTCAACGTTTACACCCAGCTTTCTAACCATACATTATCTTAGCACAACAATAAAGAGACTACCCCAAGAGGAAAGTATATGTAGAGTGAGATGTAGATTTCCAATAGGTGTATAAGCATCAACTAAGAGCATCCTTCCTTTAATTTTTGGCTAGTAACAGTAGCCAAATGATTGAGAAGAAATGGCTCAAATTCTTGTTACTCCAACACCATCTGAAGGACCTCAATAGAGTCGTAAATATAGCAATTAAAATGAACCTAAAAATGTGGTCTATGAGAGATTGCTTTTTAGATTGAAGGTCACTTTATTGAAGATCTCATTATGAAGATTGGAAACCTCACTGGAAGAGATGAGCACCAACCACAACCCACGAAGATGAAAAGTCAAGCCCTAGCATTGATAGGAACAACAATGTCTAGTAAAACAAGGGGGGGGGGGGTGTTGCAATACAAGGAAGGAAATCCCTTGAATTATTGGATTTCCAAATTTCGAAGTCATTTGTTTTGTATTGATTGGCTAGAGAATTGGATAGGAAGCTTAGCATGCTCAAGGAAAAACCTTATATATACATGAATTTAGGATTAATCTGGTGCATTTGATTGGATGTTACCTGTGGTTTTTTGTTCATGTGTTTGAATGGTATCCAACTATGATTAAATGGTTGATTAAGATTAAACACTCACTCTACACATATATTCATATTTGTATTAAGACTTCGATCAAAGTGTCTTTTTTCTCAACTACATGAGGTGGAACAATTTTTCATTTGATCTTTTGATAACGTATTGTTATATATACATTATGATATACATAATTATATACACAATACAATGTTACATGCTCACACATGGAAATATGCGACTTAATTATGAGGCATGCAATGTATAAAATTGGCATGAAAAACATAATCAATCCAAATTCAATAAAATTCATCATCAAAAGCACGTTTCCATAATGTGTATCATAAATACAAATTTAAATTTTCTATCATACATCAATTATGAATGTGTTGGAGTTCAAGGTCTATGCAAGCACATGAACAACACAAGAACGAAAAGGAATTTTGGAGAAAAACACAACACTAAATGTATTAGCATGTGAATGTACAAAGATAAGTGACCCATTAGGGTTATAGGTGTATATACGACCGGGGCAGTGTTGAAAATTATGGAACTTGTGCAAGCTCCAATTGTGAGGCTTGACACATAATCACCTCCCATTATTTAATTCTTTATCATTTATGTATTTGTTGTAAGCCCAAAATGAATCTAGGCCCTAAAAATATAAAGGGCACACTCTTAATCTTAGAGTAGAGTGTTGAATTAAAAAGGGAAATTGTATTTATGGCTTATATAAGAGCCAAAATATACTTAGAGAGATGGAATACACAAAAACATCATGACCTTATCCATATGGAGTGATGTGGAGCACCAAAAGCCATCCAAGGCAATGGAAGGACAAAAGACAAGAAGTGGAAAGTCAAGAGGTGAGAGATGATGCAAGGGTAGGTGAAAAGTCCCATACCCATACCTCTATATATAGATGTCATTTGAACAGGGAAATTTATGGAGATGACAGGCGATGGTGTAGAAACATATGCTAGTCATTTTCTCACCAATGGAAATCAGAAGGTACCTCATTTGGATGTTACAATGCATAAATGTATTCTAGCCGCATACCTTTTTTGTACACAACCACCTTGTGAAGATGATATCTCTCTATGTACTTATCCATTTAGAGCATATGATATCTTGTTGGAAAGCTTATCTCTCTTACTATCTGTATCTCAAATATCTCTATCAGAGGATTCTCTAATAGTGACTGGGAACATTTATTGTGAACCTTAGTTTTTTGCATATCCTGAGATGACAGGTAGTCTATCTTTGAATAGTTAGTTGCCTGATCAAATGAACTCCAAATGGAGTGATCTTTAGCTTGTTAAAAAGCTGCAAGAGTCTAATATGTGTGGACCACATTTCATTGCCATTGGAGCTCTGAGCTGTGATGGAATCAGGTTTTAGTAATAATGTGTCTTATAGGGCAGATTCTAGAAGAGGTTCTCTAGCTTCTGTTGTGTGTATTGTGTTGCGAACATTTGTTTTATGTAGGGTACAAGTTTCAAATTATGTAAATACCTTTGGGAAGTCTTCAAATACTTCAAGAAGGCTCATATTATTCATAAAATGTAGCAAAAATACCACGTGAGTTCTAGAACATGGTGAGTCAAATTAGTGAGTCACAAGGGAGCTTCAGTGGTGTCCTAGTGGAAGGTCGATGTGGCTAGTTCTCAAAGTCCATCAATACTTTGCTTATTTGAGCACTTGAGTCATGTAATACCTCCATCCAAGTGTCTACCACGAATTTAGATGTATTAGGAAGGTTTTAGATTAGTTTCCCATGCTATAAAAAGAGGAGAAAAGTCGTGATCTTGTGGGATGTCCAAGAGAGTCATATGTGTATCTCTACACTGCTATAGTTTTGTATGCAGAGATTGCAGAGCTTGTATCTCCTTCATTATATATCCAAATTATGTGTTTGATAGCTCATTGGAAAGCTCTTACTGTCTACTTTCTTCTTGTAAATTTTCATAATCATTGGATTTGTGAGCTGAGAGCAATACTCTCTGCAAGAAGTGTGTGTTCTCTGTTTTTTATCCCTGCTGAAGGTCTCCATTAAACCTCAAACTTGCAGAGGTCATATCTCCTTGTGTATGTATCCAAATCATGTGTTCTTTGGCTTGTTAGAAAGCTCTGTAAGTCTACTTGTATTCTGGAAAGTTTCAAAGTCATTGGAGTTGTGAGTTAAGAGCAGTAATCTCTGCAAGTGATGTGTGTCCTCAAGTTCATCTCTGTTTCAAGGTCTCCATTAAAGCTGCATATTGCAGAGGTCATAGCTCATTGTGTATTTATCCATTTGAGGTGTTCTATATCTTGTTGGAAGGCTCTTAGAGTCTAGTTTATGTGTGTGAAATAGTTTTGGAAAATTCCAAGTGAGTAAAGAGAAATTTGCTCTGCAAGAAAATTGGTCTGTGTATACAAGTTTGTGAAAAAGTCAACTAGGTCCTGTTGGGTTTCACCTACTTCTAGCTGTACTTTGGAGATCAATAAACTCCAACATTGGTATTAGAGCAAGTACTTGGAGGCTTGGAGAAGGTTATCATACCTTGACGAAGAATTTGAAGCTATCAAAGAAGCAGTTCATCATCAACACTACACAAAGGTAGAAGAAGATTGCAAGGAGGCATCTGAAGCAACATCCAAGCAAAGAAAGGTGCACATACCTCATTTACAAGGTAAATATTATATTTCTTCTCATCACACACATTGGAAAGGAGGCTTAAAGGAGGAAGCTTAGCATTTGTATTATGGGAGACCAACATGCACAAATAGAGAAGCTTGATAAGACCAATTATCAAGCATGGAAGTGTAGAATCACAGCATACTTGCAAGGTAGAGGCTTGTATGGTTTGATTGACGGCAGCAGATATCAGACCCACATTACCAGAGGACCCAAATCAACAACAATTGAGGGAGTTTAGACTTTGGAATGAGAGAGACAAAAGGGTTATATTCATTTTATCACAAAATATTCAAGATTCAATGGTAGGACACATACAAGATCTAGACACAAGTAGAGATGTTTGGCTTGCATTGGAAAGGTTGTATGCTACAGGTACAAGAGCAAGGAAGATTCAACTCAAAAATGAGTTGAATAACATAAAGAAAGATACAAGGACATCGGTCAATGATTACATATTGAAAGTTAAAGAGATTGCAGATCAACTAGGATCAATTCAAGCTCATGTGGAGGACGACGACTTGGTTGCACATACTCTCAACGGACTCAAAGATGATGAGAGATGGAAACCCTTCATTACTTCAATTTATGTCAGAGGAGAATTACCAGATTTTGATCAACTTATTGCCCTCATGGTCACAGAGGAGATGAATCTAAATGGTTCTACTTCAAATCAAAAAGGATCTCAAGGACAAGCTCTTTATGTAGGATCATCAAGAGGTGGAAACAGAGGTGGAAGAGGTTCAAATAGAGGTCGAGGAAGAAGGAGCGATGATCAAAGGACTTCAAGTGGCTTCTTCAACACAAGAGGAAGAGGAAGATCAAGCGCTAGAGGTACGAGAGGCTACTACAACTACAACCAAAGACAAAGGAGTGAAGATAATAAGAACAATTGCTATATATGTGGAAGGTAAGGACACTATGCCAAAGATTGTTATCAAAATGAAAATAATCAAGGTGGTAATCGAAGAGGAGGCTATTCAAGAAGAGGTAAACAACAAGGAAATTATGCAGTTGAAGGTAAAAGTGATGATTATGATTCTCTTCTTATGATGAATGTAGAAACTAAGATGAATTGCAATAGCGATGTATGGTATGTAGATAGTGGTTGTTCTAATCACATGTCTCATGATGCTTCATGGTTTTCTAATATGCATAATCCGTCATGTAAAGGTCATGTTGAAACAGGAGATGATACAACACATAAGATTATGCAGGTTGGAGATGTTGTTATGCAGGATAAGAGCAAGAAAAATTGCTTGAAGGATGTACTTTATGTGCCAACGATCACTAAGAATTTGATGTCGGTTGGTCAAATGGTAGAAAAAGGTCTACAAGTGAGATTTAATCATGCAGGTTGCTTCATTGAGGATCAAAAGCAAAGGAGGTTAATTGCTAGAGGTCAACAACAAGGTAGATTGTTTACATTCAAGGTAAACCCAAATCATACAAACTATTTCTCTTATGGTATGCATCGAATAGCAGAGCTTGATCTATGGCACAAAAGGATTGGACACATGAATGTACACAGGTTAAAGGAGCTATCAAAGAAGAGGATTGTTGAAGGATTACCTGATCTTACTAAGCAACATATGGTGCATCTTTGTGAAGCATGTCAAATGGGTAAGCAGAGTAGACAACCTTTCAAGCATTCAAGCTATGTAAGTGATGGTTTGCTAGATCTCATACACACAGATGTGTGGGGACCTACTAAAGAGGCATCCTTGGTTGGTAATAAGTACTATGTATCATTCATTGACGATCATAGTAGAATGACATTTGTGTATTTTATTAAACATAAGAGTGAGGTCTTTGATTGTTTCAAGAAGTTCAAATCATATGTCGAAAAGCAAACAGGAAGGTATATTAAGAAGCTAAGATCCGATGGAGGAGGAGAGTATTTCTCTCAAGCTTTTACTGATTTTTTGTATGATGAAGGTATCAAAAGAGAAGTTACATGCAGGTATACTCCACAACAAAATGGAGTCGCAGAAAGAAGAAACAGAATCATAGCAGAAGCATCTAGAAGCATGCTTAATGATATGTGTTTGCCTAATTATTTTTGGGCTGAAGCTGTTAGCACAAGTGTTTACATTATGAATAGAGTTCCGACTGCTGGAGTTCATCATTTGACACCATATGAGGTATGGCATGGAAGGAAACCAAGTGTAAGTCATTTGAAAGTATTTGGCTGTGTATGTTATGTACATGTACCTAGTGAGGTGAGATCTAAACTTGATGCGAAATCAGAAAAATGTATATTTATTGGTTATGCAGATACTCAAAGAGGATATAGATGCTATAATCCTCATACCAATAAGGTTGTTGTGTCAAGAGATGTAAACTTTGATGAATCACTTTCATGGTATGCAGATAAGAATTGTTTGCAGGTCATGGATGAAAATGAAGAAGGTGTGATTGAAGGAGATGAATGCATAGTTCAGCCATTAGGAAGTTTAAATGATGAAAGGAGTGGTTTAGATGAAGAAAGAGGATCACCTTTCAATGGAAGATTAAGGCAAGAGTCACCTCCAAGTGTTAAAAGTAAAGGTAAACTCAAACTTGTTGAAGTTAATGATGAAGGAGAGGAAATTAGTGATGTATGTGAGTATGGAGAATCATCAAAGGTTCCTAATAAGAAAGGAAGAGCATCTACATTGGAGGTAAGAAGAACTTCAAGAGTAAGTAAGCAACCTCAAAGGTATACTTATGAATCTTTCATGAATACTCATTATGCTTTTATGACAAAAGTTGAGCAGGAAAATGAACCCACATGTTATGATGAGGCCAAAGATGAAAAGTGGGAGAAAGCAATGAGAGAAGAAATGGAAGCACTACAGGATAACAAGACTTGGAATTTAGTTCCAAGTACACCAAAGCAAAAGGTAATTGGTTGCAAGTGGGTTTTTAAGATTAAAAGAAATAGTGATGGTAGTGTGTCTAGATATAAGGCTAGACTTGTAGCAAAAGGATATAATCAAACTCAAGGTGTGGACTATGAGGAAACATTTAGTCTAGTAGCAAATATGGCAACGGTGAGAACTTTGTTGGCTTTAGCTGCAAGTAAAAGGTGGAATATATATCAACTCGATATAAAGAATGCCTTTCTTAATGGTGAGTTAAATGAAGAAGTGTATATGTCACAACCAGATGGTTATGTGGATGCAAAATGTCCTAATCATGTATGCAAGTTAAAGAAGGCATTGTATGGTCTTAAGCAGGCACCAAGGGCATGGAATGCAAGGTTGGTAAAGTATCTTATGCTGCAAGGATACACAGCGAGTCATGCTGATCCTTCACTTTATGTAAAACATGTAGATGGCATGTGTGTCTATGTATGCATTTATGTGGATGACTTGTTGATTACAGGGAATGATGCAAAAGCAATTGATGAGATAAAAGGTAATTTGGGAAAGGAATTTAAAATTTTAGATCTTGGTTTGCTCATATACTTTCTTGGGATTGAAATTGTGTAGTGGTTGATACAAAGAAAGTATATATGTGATATGCTGAAAAGGTTTGGTATGCAGTAATGTAAATTTGTTTCTACTCCAATGGAATGTAATGTAAAGCTGAGTGCAAAGGAAGGTGATGAGTTGCATGATATGAATGTATATAGATCCATGGTAGGATCTTTGATTTATGCAACAAAAACTAGACCTGATATATGTTATGCAGTGGGAGTATTGTCACAGTTTATGCATGAACCTAGAGTACCTCATATGCATGCAGCGAAAAGAGTGCTTAGGTATTTGAAAGGTACCATGAACGAAGGATTATTTTATAGTCATGATGCTGATCTAACTCTTAAAGTCTTTAATGATGCAGATTGGGCTGGAAGCAAAGATGACAGAAGATCCACAAGTGGATATGTGGTAATAGCAAGAAACAAGACATTAACATGGAGTTCAAAGAAACAGCCTACAGTTGCTTTATCTTCTACAGAGGCTGAGTATAGAGGTTTAGTATTGGCTACTACTGAGGTTATGTGGTTTACAAAGTTGTTTCATGACTTGAATGTGCAGGTTGATGTACCACTGATATATGGGGATAACTTGAGCAGCATTCATATGACCTCAAATCCTATTTTTCATGCTAGAACAAAGCATATAGAGGTTCACTATCATTATGTTCGAGAGAAGGCCATGAACAATGAAGTGCAGGTTTCTTTTGTTGGAACAAAGGATCAAGTTGCAGATATCTTCACCAAATCCTTGGATGGACCAAAGCTTCAAAGATTCAACTATATTCTTGGCATGAAGGAAATACCCTTTGAAACTTGAGGGGGAGAATGTTGCAAACATTTGTTTTATGTAGGGTACAAGTTTCAAATTATGTAAATACCTTTGGGAAGTCTTCAAATACTTCAAGAAGGCTCATATTATTCATAAAATGTAGCAAAAATACCACGTGAGTTCTAGAACATGGTGAGTCAAATTAGTGAGTCACAAGGGAGCTTCAGTGGTGTCCTAGTGGAAGGTTGATGTGGCTAGTTCTCAAAGTCCATCAATACTTTGCTTATTTGAGCACTTGAGTCATGTAATACCTCCATCCAAGTGTCTACCACGAATTTAGATGTATTAGGAAGGTTTTAGATTAGTTTCCCATGCTATAAAAAGAGGAGAAAAGTCGTGATCTTGTGGGATGTCCAAGAGAGTCATATGTGTATCTCTACACTGCTGTAGTTTTGTATGCAGAGATTGCAGAGCTTGTATCTCCTTCATTATATATCCAAATTACGTGTTTGATAGCTCATTGGAAAGCTCTTACTGTCTACTTTCTTCCTGTAAATTTTCATAATCATTGGATTTGTGAGCTGAGAGCAATACTCTCTGCAAGAAGTGTGTGTTCTCTGTTTTTTATCCCTGCTGAAGGTCTCCATTAAACCTCAAACTTGCAGAGGTCATATCTCCTTGTGTATGTATCCAAATCATGTGTTCTTTGGCTTGTTAGAAAGCTCTTTAAGTCTACTTGTATTCTGGAAAGTTTCAAAGTCATTGGAGTTGTGAGTTAAGAGCAGTAGTCTCTGCAAGTGATGTGTGTCCTCAGGTTCATCTCTGTTTCAAGGTCTCCATTAAAGCTGCACATTGCAGAGGTCATAGATCATTGTGTATTTATCCATTTGAGGTGTTCTATATCTTGTTGGAAAGCTCTTAGAGTCTAATTTATGTGTGTGAAACAGTTTTGGAAAATTCCAAGTGAGTAAAGAGAAATTTGCTCTGCAAGAAAATTGGTCTGTGCATACAAGTTTGTGAAAAAGTCAACTAGGTCCTGTTGGGTTTCACCTACTTCTAGCTGTACTTTGGAGATCAATAAACTCCAACATATTGGAGTCAAATTTCTCCACATTTTGGTATCAAAGCTTTGGTTGCAGAGCATTGGGAGTTGAGACCATGGATTTGCAAAAAGAGCTTAAAGAAGATGCAGAGATGGCAAAGGAAAGCATGGAGCTATGAGCTCATGGAGTATGCAACACTCATGTGCCATGGAGAGAAAGCTTTTGTATGTAAGACAATTTTGTTGCTTTAAGATATTTGAAGTGATGCACTCTCTTGTCCTACTCCCAAATACATATTCTTGATCATTGAGGCATGCTATAAGTGGTACTAATCTCTGGGAGGAGGATGGTTTAGGGATGGCCAATCAACTGGTGATCACCTCTTCTTAATAATAGTAAGAATTATGGATTGTAACCATCAATTCCTAGTGATGAGTCAAGATTTCCGTATTCTACAGGAGATATCTAGAACCTTCAAAACATGGACTAAAGCTAGAGTCAAAGCTTACCTAAATCTTCCTATTTAAAAGCCTAATTTTGAAAGGTGCACCCAAGTGATGAATACCTTACATTTTGCAATAGATAAGCCATCAATGCCAGAAGCAAGAGTCATGGACTTACAAGGCAATCAAAGAACCATTCAATTTACACACGAATTAATTAAAGAAGCATTCGGATGGGTGAAAGATGGAATTGTAGATCTGAAGGATGAGAGCCATAAGGCCAAAAAGCATACCTTCGTGGATATCAACAGAGGATACATAGAGGAACAAGTGTGTTTCATCCATCAACATTTTTGCTTCCCTAATATCAACAGATACAAAACCCCTAGAAAGGTTGTACTTCAATTACTATCTCATGTAGTGAAGCAAATCACTAACCAAATAAACTTGACCCCTTATGTACAAGAAATGTATTTGAAGCAAAGAAGCAATGAGGACTCAAAAATTTCTTAAATGGAAGCACTACATTAACCATATCAATCTACCATGCTTTGAACATATGGGATTTTTTAAGGGAAATGTCATCAACTTTGGAGATGGAAAAACACATAAAATATGCTACTTTCCCTAAGAAAAAAAGGATCATCGCTTCCATTAATGAGGCAAGGACAAGTTGGCAACCAAAAATGAGAGGATCCAAAAGAGTTAGGGAAGTTGAAGAAGTGGCAACCACACCATCAGTGAAAAGATTCCTTACAGTTTCCACATCAACTTTGGCTCAACCACCACCGGTTATAGAGACGGAGTTAGAAGAGGCCCTCCAAGCCATGCATACATACATGAAAGGAGAGGTAAAACCTTACTATCCAAGGTCACCATTATCGACAAATGAATGAGACAAAAGCCAAGAAACATGGAGGTAAATGATTATCAAAGATGAGTCACTATAAGGAGTTGGACTTAGAAAATTCAAGCTCAAGTTCTAGATCAGAAAATAATGATGATCAATCAACATTCAATGTTGATATAAATACTGGTATGAAAGATGATGGTCAACGAGACGAGCTTGATCAAATGGTGGATCAACAAGAAGCGGCTATTAAGCCACAAGAACCGAAACTTGAAGATGATGAAGCTGACGAAGAAGTCCTACAAACGCCAAGACCCATCAAAGAACTCAAAATTCAAATAAATGATTCTACAAAGGTAAGAATTCAAAAAGAAAAATTGAAAGTTCTAAACACTCCACTCCATCCCAAAGCAGAGGAACGACTACAAGGAGAAACTCAAGCTAAAGTGCTTATTGTTCCAATCAAAGTTATGACAGAGCCATCTCCTGTGGATGTGCATCATGCAAGCAATAGCTCTAAAGCAATCCTAGAGAAAGAGGTAGAACTGAAAATTCATTTACAAATCCACTAGTCATTTAATGAAACGTTGCATACACTCAAGGGAAAGGATGCACAAATAGGAGAACCTCCAATTATACCAAAAACATGGCTAAACGTGGACGTGGCATAGTTAAAACTGGTCATTATCCATATGATTCAAAGTGCCATGAACACTCAAAAAGAACTACCGGAGGCTGACAAAGAATATGAGCAAGCTCATGTGGAGAAGAATCAATTCAAAGCGTTAAGTGAGAATATATTAGATCAAGTATTAAAGAACCAAGCAAAGCTTGAAAAAATGAAAGAAGTACTAACAATGGCACTATGCAAAATTGATACATTAAGCAATGAACATGCTACCTTACAATCTGAAATTGAAGAAATCAATCACGCAACAGATAACTTGAAGATGGAGAATACTACGCTACAAAAGAAATATTCACAATCTAAAACAGAAAAGGTATGGATCTCCACATGAAGCAAAATTTTTGAGGCGCAAATAAAAGGATACATGGATGAGGCAGACTTGTTAAGGTACTGAAATAAGAAATTAATGAAATCCTTGTTGGATTTAGACGTCTGCGGAAGCACGCGAATAGCACAAGGAAGAAGAAGAAGCCTGGAGCAAAACACACAATATTGAATGTATTACTAGAGGATGTACAAAGATAAGTAGCCCATTAGGGCAATAGGTGTATATACAAACCGGGGGAAAAAAACCTCCTAAAGAGGGGAAAAAGTGCACCGACGGTCCTAGTGTGTTCAGACACATCACTACCTAAATATATCAACAAATCCCCCCTGGGAGTGATGCAGTGAACAAGGAGCTGGCACTCATGTATAAGGAAGTGCCAAGCTATGTGGAAATCACTCCACAAAAGGAAGTAAGCCCAAAGCTTTGTGGAAAGCTTCAAACTTCTCCCTAGGCAGAGCCTTCATGAAAAGGTCTGCAATGTTCTCCTGCGTGGGCACATATGCCAAGCTGATCTCCCCAGCAGAGAACCTCTCCTTGACATAGTGATAATGCACCTCAATGTGCTTAGTCCGAGCATGGAACACAGGGTTCCTCGCAACTGCCAATGCGCTCTGACTGTAAGTGAAGATGGTGGTGGCAGAAGACTAGCCAACACCCAAATCAGCCATAAGGCGTCTGAGCCACACACACTCAACAGTCGTTGTGAAAGCTACCCTATACTTAGCCTCACAACTAAAAGTGGCCACAGAAGGCTACTTCTTGCTCAACCAAAATATACATGAGCTACTAAGCATGAAGCAAAAACCACTGGTGGACATACGAGTGTCATAGCAACCAGCCCAATCTGAGTCAGAAAAAGCATGCAAATCTGGCCGTAGTGATCCCCCCTTTGGATAAAACAACCCAAGTAGCCGAGTACCACTCAAGTAGCGAAAGATGTGCTTAACCGCCTTCCAATGCGTGACTCCTGGGCAATGCATAAACCTGCTCATCTATGAGACAGCAAACTGAATATCTAGCCGATTAATGCATAAGTAAATCAAGCATCCAACAGCCTACTAATAGAGAACAACATCAAATGCATCTCCAGCATCATAAAGACTCAATCGTAAACTTGTCTCCATAGGAGTGGCAATAGGCTTACAGTCTTCCAGGACAAAACGCTGCAATAATGTGTCAATATATTTCGTTTGACACAAAGCCATTCCACCATCAACTTGCATAAACTGAATGCCTAAATAGTGATGCAAATGCCCCGAATTAGACATCTCAAATGAGGCATGCAAATCAGCCTTGAAATCAGCAATATACTTCTCAATAGGACCAGTGAGCAGCATGTCATCAACATAGACAACAATGATCAAAAGCACATCATTAGAACGCTTAACATATAAGGTGCTTTCAATTGGACTGTTCTCAAAACCATGTGCAACCAGATAGGCATGTATCTTCTCATACCAAGCATGTGGTGCTTGCTTTAAATCATATAATGCCTTCTTTAACCTGCACACCTAGTTTTCATGCCCTTTCTGCACAAACGGGGCTGAAAAACATACACTTCTTCATGCAAGTCACCATTCAGAAATGTTGTTTTAATGTACAACTAATGTACATTCCAACCATGATGGGCTGCAAGTGCACAAATGCTCCAAACAGTAGTCATACGGCATGTAGGTGCAAAGGTCTCATCAAAATCAGTGCCTCTTTCCTGCGCATAACCCTTTGCAACAAGTCTAGCCTTATACCTTTCAACTGTACCATCAGGTTTACGCTTCATCTTGTATACCCACTTAGTGCCAATGGCCTTCTTGCCAGAAGGCAAGTCACATAAAGACCATGTACCATTCTTCATTATAGCATCATATTCAAATTGCATAGCAGCCATCCAATTTTCTGAATTTTGTGCTTCATCAAAAGAAATAGGCTCATTCTCATCACAGAGACTAGACGCAGCCATAGCATAGCGATCTGATGCAAAGAAGGCACTATGAGAGCCTGAACGAGTACGATATGACAAAGGTGCATCTAATTTGCTATCACGCAAAGTCTACACCAGCCATTTTGGCATAGTTTTTGCCTGCTCAATATAAGCTGTCTCATCAATAGGTGCATCATGTAAATCTGCATCAGAAATGGAATGATCTGTATCATCATATGAAACCTGCAAAGGCTGAGAAGTTGCCTCATTAGGAACAGCACTAGATTGTCCACATGTAAAAAGAGGCATCAAAGTATCATACATGTCTTTGGAGCTAACATATGTCTCCTTAGTACATGAAAGAAATGGTTGAATAGCATCTTCCACAAAGACAAAATCACGGCTAACTAGAATGTGTTTAGTTTGTGGATGATACAGATGATAGCCTTTACTTTCAGAACTATACCCAACAAAAATACATTTTAAATAGACATGCACTGCTCATGAGAAGATGGGTCAAAACTGCAAACAGTAGTGAACGCCCATTCTTCTTCCTCCACAAGATTAGCAGACTCCGTTTTTGGTGTAGAGGCTTCTGCAACAACCATTCTAGCCTCTTTCTTCTTTGCCTCTTTTGCAACCAATTTTGGACAGTTCTTTATGATATGATCATTCCCTTTACAGTACTTACAAAACAATTTCTACTTTTTTTATTTTTTCTCATCTTTGTCTTGGTTCTTCAAATGTGCAGCATTTGCAGATTTCTGCTTACTAGTAGAAGAACTCTATTTTCCTTTGCCCTTTTGACTAGCCAGGAAATCTTGATCTGCAATACGCATAATGGACCTGTTCTACTGGACTGATCTTCCTACAACAGAACAGAGACAAACTCCTCAATTGACAAGGCATTTGGACTGCCTTTCATCATCAACCGAAGAGTAGAAGCAAAACTCTGATATGAATCAGGAAGACCATTCAAAACGGTCTGCACAAGTGAGCTATCTGGTATAACCTCATCAACAGAAATCAACTGTTCCTTCAAGTCTTTGATCTTTGTTAGGAAACTGTCCATAGAATCACCTTCATTCATGTGCTCACTCTCCAACTATTTTCGGAGGTAAGCAACACGAGCCTCATTCCTAGCTTGGTACAATATGGTAAGTGTATCCCAAGCATCCTTAGCTATTCTGCAAGAGCGAATATGAGGAATAATGGCACGTTTGACAGACAAAGCTATCAATGCATGTGCCTGGGCATCTATGTCATCCCAACGAATCTGCTCTGCAGTAGGTGCAGCACAAACAGCAGCACGAACAGGAATCTGCGCAATATCATCTTCGACACCATCTCCATCAGCTCCAGCACATGTATTTGCAGTACCTGTTGTTACAGGTGTAACAGGACGTCTTTCAACACCCTGCACGATCTTCCACAATCCTTTTGCAACCAATGCATGTCGCATCATATAAGCCCATAATGGGTAGTTGGTACCATCCAAGTTATCCTCAACAGCCAACATAGAGAATACATCACTGCTTTCAGCCATGGCCGGTGACTAAAATACCTTGATGCAAAAAATTGATTGTATCTCAAAAAGTTGAACAGAACTGCCTAGACGAATTATACTAGACCTGTAGCAGACTTTGAGACGCCTATACTAGCGAATAGAAACTGGTATATACCTTTGGCACAAAAAGACAAAATAGCCTGCACAAGCGCTGTGATAGTGCGTTCGGAGGCCGAAACGAGCTCAGACCGTGATTTCGGTACCACAACGAGAAGCTATTTTGATCTCTGAAACACCCTGAGTATGCTCACCAAATTTGTGCGAATCTGAGACTGCAAACGGAGGAGTGTCGACGGAACCCCAGATGAAGCGACAACCTGCTCTGATACCAAGTGTTTGATTTAGAGGTCTACAGAAGCACGCGAACAGCACAAGGAAGAAGAAGAAGCTTGGAGCACAACACACAATACTGAATGTATTACTAGAGAATGTACAAAGATAAGTAGCCCATTAGGGCAATAGGTGTATATACAAGCCGAGGGAAAAAAACCTCCTAAAGAGGGAAAAAAGTGCCCTGGCGGTCCTAGTGTGTTCACACACATCACTACCTAAATATATCAACAATCCTTATTGCTTAATCAACCAATAGACACATCAACATCACATGATGAAGAAATTCATAACCTCAAAAAGAAGCTAGATGATTATGCAAAATAACTAGAAGAAGAAAAGGCCCTCTGTGCACAATGGGAATTAAAGTATGCTCAAGACACAACGGAGCTGAGAAGAAATTGGAATGAAGCAATCAAAAAATACATGCATCAGTGTCAACAAGATGTAGAACAAGTCAAGGTCATATGTGGATCATAACTGCATTCCAAGAATAGTAATTAAAGTTTCAAAATGCCAGTGTTGCTCAACAGATGAACATGGGGATGCGAATAATGACAAATAATAATTTGGCTACTAAGAAGACTGAGGTACGTCCTCTTTTTCCCCCCATTGTTCCATCTCCAATGCATGACCAGCTTGAGATCGCACACGATCGCATTCCCATGTCATACACTACAGAGCTAAGAGCAATATTGGTGTCTCGAATGACACAAAATTTTGAAGTAATGGTAGAGATCATGAAGGAAGCAAAGATTTGGATCGGATTGTAAAGCCCTTCACCAAACATGCAGATGTATCAAGAAAATCACCCACAAGGATTAAGATAAGGACTTGAACTTCATGGTAAACACCTTTAATTATACACAAGTAGAATTTGATGCAACTTATCCTATATAGAGAAAATGCTTTATGGAAGTATCTGGCATTGTAGGTGCACTAGCAAGTGGCACCGTAGTTATTACAAATCAATCCATTGTTTTGCCCAGTGCCCAAGCATCAACTATGGCCTGAATTTTGGGAAGGATAGCAGAAGGGTACAATTAATATTCAATGGCTCAATTTTCCACTATTATCGAGCTTGCCATATTGCTATCTACTAACAAAGGATTATATGGTTAGAATAATAGAATTTTGGTTATCCAGACATGCTCATGTACCTGATTTAACTATCAAGCTTCTTTTATCTTTTTGTCACACCAAGTCGATTAACCATCATTCCTGCTTAATGTTTTTGTCGAGTTCGTACCTCCTAACATTTGAAGAAGCTTTCTTCATGGGATTTTTTGAAATGGACTATGAGATCTTTTTGAAAATATCAACAATTTTAAATGTCAAGCTAGTAGTATATGAGCTCAATTTTTTTGTCAACCATCGTCGATCTCCACATAATGGACTCAAATTACCTTAGTGGAAAGAGTTCAGGATCAGAGAAGCTAACTTGAGGCAACGAAACAGAGCAGAAATTATATCAAACATACAAGCGTCATCAGCAAAAGCCTGTCAAGGATGATAGAGTTCAGGAGGGACATGTGGAAGGAGAAGTAAAAGGAAAAGAAGAAGAAAATTAAAAAAAAATAACAATTCATTAAGCTTTACATTGCCCAAAGCCTCGTAGAGGCACGCATCATGTTAAAATGAGACACAAAGGTAGAAAGACGCAGACTGAAGGAATGCAATAGGTCCTCGAGGATGTAAACAAAAATATTCAAACAAGACATTTGAAGCATCACCCTCCAAGTCATGGATGCAATTCTAGCCATTAATGGCGTGCATGACCAACAATAATAATATAGCAACCCTAATGGATGAAAGTCAAGAATTACCAAGGAAAAAACGAAAGCATTGGACTGAGGCTCATATAAGGTGTTAAACAGTCTTCGAATTTTAAATGCTTCCTTGACCGTTGATGGTGTGCAATTGAAAGAAGTATATACAAGGGAATTGAAGCATCAAATTAGAGAGAAACAAGTTGGCAAGAGGGGAATGAGGACAACAAGCCTCAATTACCATATGTATCCTAAGTTCATCCAGTTGTTGCTTGTCAGGAAAACCGGCAGAAGCCTATCAAGCAATGACAGAGAATAACAAGGGGAACGTGTTGCAGAGAACTTAAGATAAGAGAGAGCAAGAAGTGAAAGAAAGGAGAAGAACAGTATGCCCAAGAAATTTCAAGAAGTAACTCATTTTCTTTTCCCAAAATCCATTGTAAAACATTGAAAAGTTTTGTAAACACCCTAGAGGAGTCCTCTAGATGCATAAACCTTGAATATTGTAACATTACCTTTGTAAAATAGTAGGAACTTAATGATTTTTAGAGAAAATGCCAATCTCTTGTATGAAAAGAATAAAATTAGGGCACATGTATATAAGCCACTTATGACTCTTTGAAATCTTGAAATCGTTTCTTCTTGCTTGTGTACCTTCTTCTTCTTGAGCTTTTGTGTGTGCTTGAGGCATGAAATGTGTGTCTAGAGGTGTTTTCTACCCCTTCCCATCTCTTTTTGCTATTATTATGGGGTGTGTGTGTGTGTGTGTGTGAAGTATAAGAGGTCATGAAGTGAGAGTAGGGGATTCTCGCCACTCTATATTTTGTCCATAACTTGAAGATAGAGGTCCGATCATTGGATGGGTCTCGTTGAGAGCTTTGAAAATAACCCGTTATTGACTATATTCACGTATCGAGCTAAGAGATATTGTCTAATTTGTGTTTGATGTTGCACCAAATCTTACGATACAAACATTGGTGTAAGAGGTGTCCTGTGAGATGGATGTTCCCTATTTGCATTCATTGCTTGTCCCTTTCCCACATTAACTATCATTCACGCACTCATTTCCATGCACTTGACCAAGTCAAGCTCTCAGCTTGATCATTTAATGTGTGTATCAAACCACCACTATATGCATTTGCTTGATGATTGAGGTATAGTCTCTTTCGCCACAAATTCCTAAGACCTTGTGAGTCTAGGTACACATGTGCACATTTTGAAAGTTATCTATTTTGTCATAAATGTTTCAGATCAATGCTCCAAGATGCTATAGGCATATTATTGCATAGATTAAAAGCTTAAGAATTCTATTTGAGAGTCCAAATAATAAGTAGGTTGGTATAGAGTAGGTTTTAGCTAGGACCCTCTCACCTCACAAACTACCATCACTGCTCACAATGGTATCAAAGCATTATCGTAGTTTAGTTATTATGGGTGATGGATTCCCTTTTTCAATTGACAAATTGGATCAAAGAAACTACTCATCATGGTCTCTAAGGATGGAGGCATACATGAAAGGGATACATCTCCATATATTAGCTAATGCCTATCTAAGGGTTAAAGTACAACCAACTCAAGAAAGGAAGGAGAGGTTGAACACAAGGTATGCAAAGGATGCTTTGGTAAGATGATACATTCTAAACTCTATCTTAGATTTCTTGCTTCCACATATTAGGAGTTCTAAGACATCACAAGATACTTGGAATGCTCTCGAAGCATTCTTCTCCTCAAGCACCAAGGCTAGGAAGAATGGACTATGGATGGATTTCACATAAGAAGCCTAAGCAAGTGTCACTGACTTTGTTGATCAATTAGGAAGCATTGGAGATATTAACGACGAGGAACAAATTGTCAGAAAAGTCATCAATGGAATCAAAATTGATGACAAGTGGGAAGCATTCACCAGTACCATGGACTTGTACATGCATATGAAGGTGCGAGACTTCAATACACTCATGAGAAAACTCTTGAAGCCAAACTCATGAAGAATGGTGAGACATAGAAATGTAATCAATCATCTACCCTTAACATTGATAAAAGTAAAGGTAAAGATGTGAAAGGAAAAGAAAGGAAGTCTAACCAAGAAGCAAGTACCTCTCAAACCAAATTTGCAGGTAGAGGTAGAAACTCAAGAGGAAGAGGCAGAGGTGGTACACAAGGCAAGAGAAGATCTCAGCTCCTCACCTTGTGCCATATATGGATTAACCAAACACATCACAGAGCATTATTTCAAGAACCAAAGGAACCATAGAGGAAAAGGATATAAGAGATAAGGATATGGAGTTTCTAGAGGCAGATACAACAACTCTAATTGATACAACAAGAGCAATAACTACAACAACTATCAAGGAGATACAAAGGAAGAAGAGACTTCAACAATTATATTGATGATCAATCTCAAGAGAATCCATTGTTGCTTATGAACATGACAATGGAAGGAGGTAAATCAGATGAGCATGTGTTCTATATTGATTCTGGATGTTGAAATCAAGAATGTAATTTTTTTTCATATTTGAAAGACCTCACAAATAAGCAAGAAATAGAGGATCCATACCAAGGATTCAAGAAGATATCTAAAGGAGAAAAGGCATGTAGAGTGTTCACCTTTGAACTCCTAGACACTACGAACATAGCATTGTTCAATTATGGAACCCAAACCCTATCAAAGTTAGAGGTTTGACATGAAATATTGGCTCACATTTGGTAGAGAGCCCTAAAACTAATCACTAAAGATCAAAGTGCACTTGGACTACCTAACATCTCAAAGCATGTTGATTCTGCAAATCTCACAAGAAACATTCAGAAAGAAGGGATACATACATGGAGACATTCTTTAGCTTGTCCATAGTGATGTTTGGGGACCAAGCAAGGAATCGTACATCCCAAGTTCAGGGTATTAGGTATCTTTCATTGATGATTATAGCATAACAACCATACTTTATTTCATGAACCATAAAGATGAAGTGTTTTCATGTTTAAAAAAGCATCTAGCACTTGTGGAAAATCAAACAAGTAAAACACTA